>JAHWFO010093982.1:1916755-2066658 GCA_023313115.1 Rhysida immarginata
ATTCAATTCAGCTAGAAAGAATGTTTGAAATCCGCCGCTAGAGGGTGAAGAATACGGGAAATTTTGCACATTTTTGTCTGCCTGAAACAACAATGGAAATCAGTTAAATGAATAGGTCGTTATACTCTGTCCAACGAAAGTTGGAGTGGGCGTGTCCAGTTAAATTTCCTATTTCTATTGTTAGACATTGTTGATTCTACTTTGGCAACAATGTCTAACAATTGAAATAGGAAATTTAACTGGACACGCCCACTCCAACTTTCGTTGGATAGAAAATAGTATCCAGTACGTCGTGATTAGGGTTTTGCGATACCGCTCTAGTCTCACACAAAGCTGAAGTGAAGCGAATCAAACCAATACGCCTAGAGAAAGAGCCTGCTTACGGAAAAATCATACATCTGTAGGGCAAAGCCAACTAGAAAGACAGGCCCCGGCCAACACCTTCTAGACACAAGGCCTCGACACGGAAGACTGACGTCATACAGTAGGCAGCAAGGCCAACTATAAATACAGGCCGGGGCAGTCGAAAATCACCTTTTACATTGTTTGACGTTAGAGTCTTCCGTGCCGAGGCCTTGTGTCTAGACGGTTTTGCCCAGGCGCGGAAAAGTCATCTACCAACAATCTAGTAGTCCGGCCACAATCCAATCTTCATTATTTCCAACAAACGAAAAAATATTGATTGTTAAAATCCAAGATGGAAACAATGAAAATTACATTGTTACTCGGATTAGTATGGTCAGGTGACTTTTCCACGCCGGGACCTGTCTTTTCTCGTTGGCTACGCGGTAGGGACAATTTCGGGCTTATTATTGGTAAAATATGATCAACAATGCCCTACGTGATGTAACAATATCTTGCTTGCTCGGTCATGGCAGCAGAAATCGTGCTATAGCTTAACACGACACGCTTAACACGACTAGCACGGAGTTTTTGAATGTAGCTATATTCTCTCCAACGAAAGAAAAACTGGACGTGTCCAGTTAAATTTCCAATTTCAATTGTTAAACATTGTTAATTTTATTTAGCAACAAAGTGTAACAATTGAAATTGGGAATTTAATTAGACACGCCCAGTTTTCCTTTCGTTGGACAGCATAGTGGTGGTAAAAATACCAAAATAATAGCATTTCATATAACAATGGATTCGTCAAGAATGAATACACCGTTATTTTCTCTTTACCTTTTAAGCATTGTTGACATGTGAAACAGCCTATCTCTTGCAAGATGATAACACCAGGCCCCATGGGAGTTTGCAGAACGTTAAACACTTTGCCAACTTGAAATTTGGTTCCTTTTGACTTCCATTTGTTCGGGTCGATGAACGATGGACAGAGTGGGCACATTTTTCTAATTGTTTCATAGCATTTGTTTGAGATAAGTGAGACAATATGACTTCACAGTGGAAGAAAGATTATGGGGGAGCGCCTCCAAAATCGGCATTTTCATAGGATCTATACATTTCTTATTATATAGAAGACTTGAAAATAAAGTACTTTTGCAGGGGGTTGCCGTGAATGGTGTCTAACAAACACAAGGCTGTGCACACGGCAGTGGACTCACGGACCACTAAAAGCACCATACACTTTGCCATGCAGTCGTGACATTCACGTTGTGAAATGTAAGTGCAATTGTGTTTGATCACTGTGTTAGTAGTGACATTGTTTAAGATTTCTGGTGTAATTACTTTTAGAAGCACATTAGGAGGCCTTACAGCATTAATGCACTTCATAACAGGTATGTTCGTTTGGGTATTCGTATTTGCATGGACCATAGAAAGGATGATTTTTTTAATTCGTGAAGGGTCTAATACGAAATAGAGACTCGAAGAAATCTTAACTCGCTGGGTCTTTAAGGAATTGTCTTAGATGAGAGCGTCTCTGCGGTCCCTCCTTAAGCGAATTAAAGTGTTTGATGACTAAATTTTTCAATATTGAAACAACATCTCTTTGGCAGCTATGTTTTGCTTGCTAAATCCCTTGAAAGCTTTTATTTACGGAAAGGTTTGCAGAAGAACGTGGATATACAACGTCGTGCATTTTGATATTGAACTTTATTTTAATACAAGAAAAATACCACAATGGACATGTTCATATTGTTTGTTTTATTTTATGCTCAACCCTATAATTTAACTAAATTTAATTTACACCATAGAGAAATCTAAATTCAAGCTAAACCATGATGAAAAAGCTCCATTGTTAAGGTATTAACTAGAAAATTGTACTAATACCATTCTTTATTGATTACAGCTAGTATTAAATTTCGAAGTGTTCACTAAATTTGACGTTATTTTCGTTCTTCGAAGGATATTTTTGTCGTGGTAGGATGAAATGTGTGATTTGTGTTCTTTAAGAGATTTTTTTTTCGTTTTCTCTGTGGATAATTTGTGTTTCCAAGGCAAAATTTCTGGCAAGGCACCAAACAACAATGTCCGGGAAAACGCACCAGGGCGACCTTCAACCTCTCTTCCTTTTTTTTTCATTCGGAAAATAGGTTTAAAGAGTAAATATTTGCTTTATCGAAAGGTTATGTTTGTACTTGTTATTGCAATAAAGCAAAGGGGAAGGAGGGGAGAGAGAGAGAAACGTAATCCCTTAAGACAGCAAGGCTTTCTTTAAAAAATCTCCGCAACTACGGAAAACTTTAGATTAAAAAAAACGAAATTAAAGTCAACATTACAACATCTAAGAAATTTTATTTAAGCTTAAAGAGAAGGTTTAATAAAAAAAAATTAAATGCATGGAAATGGAAACAAATAAAAGATAAATAATAAAAAAGTAACTTTCTACCGATACAATTTTCCAACCTAGGATGACAAGTAGATATTCTATTTACTTCAAAAAGTTATTTATTCTAAGCAGTTCCATTTCGAAGAAAAATATACCAAATTGAATAATGTTGCTCCAAGTCGTACGTAATTTGCCAGATGGGGAAAATCGCAAGAACAAAGACTCTTAAAAGAACAAAGGCGGTTTTTCATAGACTTCATTTCTTGTTTATTACAAATATTTTTTAAACTGGTTTAATATAGCAGAAATTTTTTTTATCTTAAAAGCTCGTCAAATAAAATTATTTTGATATAAATTTAATTATATTTTTAAAACTATCCTTTTTAATAATATATAATTTAGTGAAGTAGTATAGAGAAAAAGAGAAATTTAATTAAATATATCTATTTTTATACTAAAGCTTAGCAGCGTAATAGAAGCTCTCAAGCTCGTACTCAAAATAAAAAGTGAATTGGATATACGGGGTAATTCGTTTCTTTTTTCTTGATTTAAAACTTAAAAGAAAAGTTTATATATAAAAAAACAATTGGATCATTTCCTCAATTTTTCCAACTGATGGAAGAAAAAGAGAGCCATTCATTTTCTCTTTTGATATTTATTTTCGTTTTCCTCTTCTTGAAATTCGAAAATCGTCTTTTTCAGTCACTTCCTATAAAATATTTTTCTACGTAAAACATGACTTATGCAACAAAAAGAATTTTCAACCGGAATCGATTTCGATCTTTTGAACATTTAGAATTTTTTTCTACTTTCTTCGTTTTGATAGTAGATATTATTCTCCGACATATTTACTTTTTATTACCAAAGCAATTGTTTTTTTATTCGACGCAGCAATATTTCAGGATCTCAAATAATGTTTATTGCATACATAGATGGTGATTTAAAACACAAAAATTTATTTGCAAATCCGAAATGTCATAATTAAGACATCTATTTATGAAACACAATTTATTTCACTGTTTATAAAAATAAATTTTCTAGCTAATTTCTCAATAAAGTGAAATACTTATGACGTGCGAGATAATAAATGTTGGTGTGCAGCGTTTTGTTATTGTAGGATTGGAAAATAGTGAGACGACTTGTTTACACTCTTTCAAGTAACAATCACATATCTATAATCGCCCATAACTTTTAAAAAAAGGGCAGTTCTTTTGAACGGAAGCTTTCGTTCGATTCAAACTATTTTTTGAGTGTGCTCCATTCGGTAGTCATGTTTCTTTGCTTATCAACCACCAGCAAGCTACTGAATCTTTCTGAATTTTCTAATGACATTCCCGCCAATATTACTGAATTAAAATAGCGATAAAATTGAAACAAACACTGGTACTAATTAAAACTTGTAGCTGCATTGCAGAAGGGAAGAGATAAACTTAAGACTGATCTATAAAAAAATAAAAATTCTGACATCTCCAGCATTACTTTGGACTTTCCAATATTTCACCAATATTTCAGTTCACTTTTGCACTATTCCAAAATTACATAAACTATATTCATTTTTCTCGAAGTAAGTTTGAAAATATAAGGCCTATAATAAATATCTATAACACTACATAACAATTTTTTTATTTATTTAATGTCACGATTAGTATTACTTTCTAATTGCTTTTATATCAAAAGTCTACTAAAATTATTATCCGAATTAATCTTTGCTTTTGTGATTAAGACCTGATATTTTGAAATTTGCTTATTCTCCAGACAATTTCTTCTCAGAATAAACTTTGGAAAACATTCTAGACCTTCCCAAAATATTAATTTTAGCACAGGAATCCACCGAATCAGTTTAATTCCAGCTGCCTAAGCAGAAACATGTCTCACATTTTTTAAAGATAGGATCAAGAATTTTCAAACATCCGACAGGCATTCTGTCTTTAGGTTAATTTATCAATTCTATTGTGCCATTCGCAGGAAAGAAAAGAGGGGAAAAGAGTTCCATTAAGTTCGCGATTCCAAGAATTTGGCGGGAACCCACTGCTCACTATTTCTGCATAGTGAACCTTCCAATAACTATTTCTGAACCTCCTATTATGGGTGCCTATCTTCCTTAGCACACCGTTACTATGTCTCACTGAGCTCATCGTACCACTCCTCCGAAGAGAGAGCAGCTGTGTAGAGATGAGAACAGCAAGTCTTATCGTTTGTAAACATCTTTGTATAAATTTAATATCCATAGGTGCTGATTCATAGATTATATTTCTGACTATGTAAAAACAAAAAACATAAATTCACGTGATTTTTTATCGTCTTTCTCATTTTATCATCATCCTGCATAAGAATGTATCAGGTCCAGAGGCAAGTTTTTCGTTTTTGCAAATATTACAATTGGCGCTCAGATTAATGCATAAATGAATTATTTATTCATCGAAATAATCTCCATCATTATCAACAACCTTCTCTCAACGTGATACTAAATCATAAATTCCTTTTTTATAAAATTAACGAGTTTTACAGCTGAAAAACACACCCAGTTCATGTTTTAGCTCTTCTTCTGTCTTGAAGCACTTGTTTCTCAAATGGTTATCGAGAGATCGGGAAAGGTGATAATCTGTTGGAGAGATATCCGGAGAGTACGGTGGATGAGGTAACACTTCCCAGGCATGTTTGTTTATTGCCTGACGGGTCAGCTTTGCCGTATGCGGACGCGCGTTGTCATGAAGAAAAACAACACTTTTACGGTTCGCAAGAGCTGGTTGTTTTTGCTTGATTTTTTCATGTGTACGTTGAAGCTGTCAACATACACGTCTGTTTAGTTTGTCCTGGATTTTGGAGCTCATAATGGGTTACACCAGTTGTTGTCCACCAAACGCTCAAGAGAATCTTCCTAGGGTGGAGTTCTGCTTTGGCTCGTTTGAACCAATTCTGTGCCGTCCGGTCGGCGACAGAATCATCATCGAATGCTGTACAAATGTTACGAGCAGCCTCCGATGTTTTATGGCCAAGTTTAATTCATATAACAGGCAGGCTCGAATTATTGGTGATGTAGGTGCTATTTCAGACGTTTTTTCAAAATAAAATTGAATGTTTTCACTTAGACAAGTAAGTGCAAATGAATGACCAATTATTTCTCTTTAATGTATAAAAAATTTGCATTATTCAAATCATCCTACGAGAGGATTGTAACCATTCAAAAAGTAAGGGTGAAGAAACAAAAAAACTTTCCCCTGGGCCTGATATTTCATATACTCCATTCAAAGAAACTTGTGTCTTCAACCTCATTTTTGTATGGTTCGCATGTTAATTTGAAGAATTTTCTTTTTCATTTACACAAGAAAATTCATCCTACCGAACAGGAAGAACTAACTGAGAGAAAAGTGGTGGTAACATATGCAGTGCAGCTCTCAGATGGGCAGAAAGATAGGAACGATGACGGCATGCTTTGTATGAACGATTAATGTGCTTATGCAATGAAATCAGCCATATGCGACGGCAAGTAATAATACCGGCATATTTCTGATTGCATTGCGACTGACCAAGGAAAAGCTTTCAGGCGTTGTCCAATGAATCCCTTCGTTTATGGGCAATGGACACGAAGATCCTAGCCAGCAAGTATAATTTACCGACCCTTGTAGATGGTAATGGTTATAATGCTTGAAAGGGCTAGTGAGATAACACTAAAAACTGCTACAATGAAACATACGATATATTAAACATCATCCACAATACAGCTGATCAACGTATCTCTGCGTAACTAAGATGAGAATGCTTCACTGGCGAGCTGAATGCTTCTCGCAGATAACGTCTATAACTGCTTTTTAACAAGCTGTCACCAGACACAAATACCATAACGGCGAGACACGATGTCGCCATATGGTCCTCGTAACTAGATCGTCAGAGCCCCTCAACCCAAGTCGGCGAGACACAAATGGGACTCAAGAGTGAATACCGCTTGATGCTATTCCTGCGATAAAACTCCAGCCAAATTCGGAGAAATTGGGGGTGAATGGCGTTCGTCACTAAAACGCAGATATGCCTACGCCGAGTTTCGGTTTCCCATTCGAGTCGTGCCGAGGAGTTCGATTCAGCAGTTGGTGATTCCAGACCAACTGACGACAAATAGAGAGAGCCGACTATGTCGGTCTCTCTAACTTGATATACAGGGTATATTTCTGCAATCAGTGTCGTTGTCAACGTCAGATTATTCTGTCATCTCGAAGCATATAGATGAAGATCGATAGATTCGGCATATAGACTAACAAAATTTACAAAATTTTCATCTTTCAAACATATTCAGTTATAATGCTCATAGAATCGAAGAAACGGTCTTCAAGGTATCTTTGCTCATAGAATATTCATAGCAATCGTCGCTTCTCCGTTACGAAATTTCATAAGACATGTTCACCCTTTTATCTCTGTTATATTTCATATTATTAGAATAATTTGGATTATTAATTTGCCTCTATTCACTTACCTGTTTGATATGCCGATACCTTCTGGCGAGGAAATATTAAAGCTAATTAAATTTCAAAGAGTGTAGTAGTTATTATAGTGAGTTACTACAGTAATTAATGAAACTTAGAAAAATCAATAATTTCAAATTATGTTCTATGAAAATATCTTTGCTTGGCTATAAAAATCGATAAAACGATTATTAAAACGGCAATTTACCTTCATAATAACATAATTAATGCCAATTATATCATTAAATACCACATTATCAGGTTTTTAAATTGTTATTAAATCACGAAAAAATATTCAAAAATTTTAATATATCTTATAACATCAAAGGATAGTAACGTTACATAAAAACAAGTTATAAAAGCCAATTAAAAGCAATAATAATCACGGGATTACAATAAAGCAGAAGTTTTAACTGCCCTTAGAATTCATTTCATTTCTGCAACAGTGAGACAACTAACAAATCTGACAAGGAGCTCAGCGAAATAAACGAAATAGATATCTTATGCGATTATAGAAAGTTTCGCGTGCCAGATTCTATTCTATCATGGATAACAAATTAATTACTGACAGAAAAAAAAGAAACTGCCATGCAATGTGATTGGTCTCCTAAAGCATGGTCATTGCGCGCAAACACTGAAAATAAATGCATAGTAAATGAACCCAGAAACGATGAATGTGCCAATTTACATAGTGAAAATTAGAAATCAGTGAACACTGAAAACTATTGAGCACGAAACTTTTATGGCAAGCAAATCATCATCGGGGTCAGTAAGCAGGCCTTCTGCAGATAGGGAAGAGGGCCAATGACAATTGTAGAGCCTTTCATTTCTCTGGAGCATTCAATTAAAATTCTGCCAATTATGTCATTGCCAACAGGTAGTGATTAAGTCTACAATAGTAATCATAAGAAAAGGTAAACATATTTCGTATACCAGGATGTTTTAAAATTAAAAAAAAAATATTGTTACTAGTAAATTTTTAGCCGTTATAAATTTACATAGGATTCTTATTGCCCTACTGAAATATTAGAATTGGCAATATTTCTCTTTGCATTCTCTTTCATTATGCTCAATATTTTGTGTCATTGGAATAAATTATTAACAAATTATGTTGACTCAGTGATAATAAAGGCATTATTAAGATAGTCGATGTCGACTAAATATCAACGATGTCTTTAAATCAATGATAATCGGCTGGTTATTTCGTAACACTCTCTAATAAGTAACTCCAATTAATATTTGTATGCTATTAAAATAATTCCTTACAAAGAAGGTACGTAGGTAAAACTAGAGGAAGCAAGAGTTAAGGAAATTGCCCCCATAACTTCGACTCTAATGAATCAATCCAGCCTAAACTTTTGTCTTAGAGGAATCTAAATATCAAATTTTATCTTTCTAGTCAAAGATTGTTGGAGATTGATCAGGACTTCGCAAAAACAATAAGCAGCGCCATGCTTCTGCTGTTTAATAATTATATTTTTAATACTATGTCCAACGACAAAAAAAACAAAACAAACTGGGCGTATTCAGTTAAATTTCCGATTTCAATCATTAGACATTAACAAGAAATTAATCCCCCCTTGTTAGAGTAAGGCAAGTAGCAGACCCTGCAGTTATCTATTTTCATCCCTTTATCTGTATTTTTATACATCCCCCAAGTTTTTTTAATATTGCAAAGGAAGATTAACAACATCTAACATAATTAATTAGACATGGCCAGATTTTCTTTCGTTGGACGAAGTATAGTAAGTAATCAACAACAGAAAACAACCTTCTCTCTCAACAACAGAAATCATGCACCTGAAGCTCCGTCCTGTCGTGTATTTGATTCCTTCCAACAATATTCGCGAGTTCCAGAATCAGCTAGGCCCGACCCTCATAACCCTGATTCCAATAGGCCAATCCGGTCCAAAGCCAACAGTGTAGAGGACTTTCATAGAGCAATCTAAAAAGCAAATCTCAGGCTTCTCTGTCAAAGATGTCGGAGATATGGGGGGCACAGATGAACAGACGGATCTAGTAAAACCAGAGTTTTACCTTCTATTGACTCTGGTAAAACTATTAAGGCGATCCATGCTTCCGTTACTTAACAATGACTGTTTCCTCTCATGCGCGTTTTCTTGTGGTTTAAAAATTCATGTTGACATTTCTCCATTATCCTTTTCTATATAACTTCTTAAGTAATAAAGTGCGGGAACAAACATTAGAGGCGTATGAACTTCTAAATCTCTTTAAAAAATTAGTGTTTATTCTATTACTATTTTTGTTATAGTATTCTTTTGATAGTAATTTAACAACCTATGTACACATTTCGAGGGAGAAATTATTTAACTTGTGCAAAAGTTTATTTGGTACACGCAGACAAAAGTTTACATGCATACCTATATCTTTCTATATATATAAAGAAGGATGTTTGTGGGTCTGTTTGTTTGTTTGTTTGTTTGTTTGTGGGTTTGTTTGTTCCTTATGCAAATCTACAGTTTTATTCCGATCTTGATGAAATTTTGCATACATGACCTTCAAAGCATTGAAACCATGTGACCAACAATGCAAGGAAAAGTTTGTGCAACAATAGGTATCAAAAATGGTGTCAACACGCAATTCACACTCTGCACGGACCAACAATATATATCTCATGGCCAACAATGCAAGTAAAAGTTTGTGCAACAATAGGTATCAACAATGGTATAAACACGCAATGCACCAACACACTATGTAGGGGTCAATAATATATATCACATGACCAACAATGAAATGCATAGTTTGTGCAATATAGATAAGGTTCACTTTGTAACAATGCATAGAATTCCTGTTATTCAGGCTTTTTTTAGAATTGAGAGTTCTTAGTACTTAACAATTTCTTGAAAATCTTTAAAAATCATTAGTAACTGGAGATAACGGAGAGTTAGCAGACTATTGAGAAATAGTGGTAAGACGACAGAGGAAGCGGTCCTTTAGCTCCGTGCTGTATTGAGCAAATGGAAGCATGTCAATAGAAGATTCGGCGACCACTAGACTACACAAAGAGATGAATGGTCAAGTTTTGCTTCAAGACATCGAGAGAAGAGTGGAAATTGCAACAAAATCAAGTCTACCTTTCTTTAGATAAGGTTGAATTTGGAACAATGCATAGAATTCCTGTTATTCAGGGTTTTCTTAGAAAAGAGAGTTCTTAGTAAATAACAATTTCTTGAAAATCTTTAGAAATGATCAGTAACTGCAGATAATCGAGAGTTATCAGACAATTGAGAAAGAGAGGAGAGACGACAGAAGAAGCACTCCTTTAGCTCCGTGCTTACTGAGCAAATGGTAAGCAGGTAAATAGAAGAATCGGCGACCACCAGACTACAAAAAGAGATGAATGGCCAAGTTTTGCTTCAATACATCGAGAGTGGAAATTGCAACAACATCAAGGGGAACATCTAAAGTAAGATTACGTGACTAAGAAATTATTTAAGTTAACAGCGGCATACATGGAGAGATCCATCCATTGTGAGCATTTAAAATTTTTTCCGAGTTTTCATTATGAATTTTTATTGTATTAATTCTAAGCGATTTCATGTGTTTATTTTTAAGATATTGCAAAATTTAATCATAAAAACAGTCCGAGGCACGCCCGAAATTATCACCTAGCTTATTTGGTTGCACATCAGATCCAAACATATCATAAAAATACATTTTGAGTATATTCTGTGGGAAAGTGTATATTTTAGAAACTGAGATGATGATAATGCGATAATAGTTCGTTTACAAGAATTATTAATAATGAGCAGAAAATAATGATGCAATGACAGAACATTAATAAGGCAGTGTCTATTGATGAGGCAAAGGAGTCACGCGTGTCTCCCTTGAGCTCCCTATCAAACGTCCAGACGACTGGCAAAAATTTATGTGCCTGGAAAGGAAAGAAAAAGAACGAGTGTTGGTCAGAGAAACTCTGCAACTAAAAGAGAAAAAGCCATACGGGCATTTGAAACATCTGAGCAAAGGAAGCTTCGAATAGAGCAAGAGCTTCTACGTCAAGAGCAAGAAAAATTTGATCTGGTCCCCTAGAATTCCCGTTTTTCGTATTTTTCGTAGAATGGATAGTCCCTTTGCTCTTTGTTGTATTGATTGAGTATTATATAACCAATTGTGAGTTATAATTTAATTTTTTGAGATTTTTCTGTTTACCTACAAGTGTAATTATACCGGGCAACGCCGGGTACCTCTTCTAGTATATATATAAAGAAGAATGTTTGTTTGTGGGTATGTTCTTATACAAATCTACAGTTTTATTCCGATCTTGATGAAATTTTGCACACTTGATCTTCAAAGCATGAGGAAGGTCACTGTCTACCTCAGATTTCGAAAAAATAATAATTATCGATAATAAATCGATATTCATAATGATGGCAAGGCATATTTATAAGAAGTATTTCATGACCAACAATGCAAGGCAAAGTTTGTGCAACAATAGGTATCAAACCAATGCAATGGTATCAATATGCGATTCACAAACACTACGCATGGACCAACAATATATATCTCATGACCAATAATGCAAGGCTTTATAAATTAGTTTCAATTTGTATATAATTCCTGTTGGTCGGGCTTTTCTTAGAATTAACAGTTCTTAGAATTTAACATTTTCTTGAAAATCTTTAAAAATGAAGATAAATCAAGATAAATCTAAATGGAGATAATGGAGAGTTAGCAGACTATTGAGAAAGAGTGGAAAGGCGAAAGAGGAAGCCGTCCTTTTGCTCTGTGCTATATTGGTTTCGCCAGCACACGGCTGCAACTGAGCAAATGGTGTGCGTGTTAACAGAAGAAACGGCGACTGCTGGTTCACGCAAACTGATGAATGCTCCGAGGTTGTTCTTCAAGACATCGAGAGCAGAGTGCAATTGCAAAAATTTATTACCAAATAGTGAATAACCCCATTTAGATTGTTGAGATTGGTGAGAAAACAGGCACAAACGATCACGTACATCCACTGCCACCCAAGAAGAGAGTTATTTCGTCGAAATTATTGTTGGTATATATATCTACATCAAATCCGGGGTAATATTGTTGCCATGAAAAAGGATGTCGTGATGATGCAACAATATTTTCAAGATGATGCAATAATAGAATGTTCTGTTGCCTTTAAAATAGAACATTCGTTTCCAAAAATTATTAACAATAGGCAGGAAATGAGTATAATAGCAAGATGTACACAGGACAAAATTGTAGAATTCTGAAAACCAATTTGAGTAATTATTTAACTTCTCGAGGTATTTCTGTTTACTTAACAGTGATTATTCCGGGCAAAGTCGGATGCCTCTATTGAAAGAGGAAGGTCAATGCAAGTCAAAGTTTGTGCAATATAAATAAGGTTCATTAAGCCATGAAATGAAGATTCATTCCACTCCTGCGAATTATATAACAAAATTGATTTGTAACAATGCTAGAATTCTTGTTGTTTGGGCTTTTCTCACCTTAATAGTTCTTAGAATTTAACATTTTCTTGAAAATATTTACAAATGATCTGTAACTGGAGATAATTGAGAAATAGCAGACTATTGAGAAAGATTGGTAAGGTGAAAGATGAAACAGTCCCTTCAAATGCCACCGACGAAATGAATGAGTATTTGTCAGAGAAAGCAAAACGTTATCCGGCGTGGGAAACTTCTAAACAACGGGAGCTTTAACTACAGCAGGAAATTTTAGAATTACTGCAAGCCAATTTGAGTTCTTTACCTAAAACTGTAATTATCTCGGGCAACGCCATGTGTCTCTGCTAGGTTCAATTTATAACAATCCATGGAATTCCTGTTTTCGATCTTAGAATTGATAATTCCTAGAATTTAACATTTTCTTGATAACTTTTAAAACTATGGAGATGATGTAAGTTAGCAGACTATTGATAAAGGGTGGCAAGGCGTCAGTGGAAACTGACTGTTCGCTCGGTGCTGTATTGGTGTCGCCAGCACACAGCTTCAACTAAGTAAACGGTAAGAGTGTCTATAAAAGGAACGGCGACTGCTAGACCACACAAAATGATGAATGGCCAAGTTTGTCTTCAAGACATCGAGAGAAGAGTGCAAGTGCAACAACAGATTACCAAGTAGTGAATAACCCCACTCACATTGTTGGATTTGTAGAGCACACAGACAAGCAAGACAAATCTACAGTTTACAACGGATAAAAAAGCATAAATCCACTCGACTCTTCAAATCAACAAGCATACCGTATTATGCTCTATAATAACTGTTCGAAGGATACATGTTAATTTATATCTATGAAAATGCCACTGCAGAAATGAATGAGTATTTTTCAGAGAAGACAAGAAGTTTTATTGGCGTCGAAAATGGCTGAACAACGGGAGCTTCGTCTACAGCAGAATTACTGAAAACCAATTTGAGTTATTTAACTTCTTGAGGTTCTTCTGTTTACCTACGACTGTAAGTATCCCGGACAACGCCGGGTGCCTCTGCTAGTAATAATTTAAACATAATGCGAATTTTACAAAACTGGATTTATATGGCACTCCTTTGCTATTAATAACCTCGAAACTTCGTTTTCTTATGGATGAGGTAAGCTCCAAATGAATCTTTGGCTGAATATTGTCCCAACAATCCTGAATTCCATGTTTGAGATCTTCTACGCTGTCATATTGCCCGCCATATGATACACACCATGGGAAAGAATTCCCCACATGTTTTTCATAGGATTTATGTCAGGGGTCCTAGAGGGCCAGCGAAGATAGGTGCTTCTAACCAATCTCTGGCTATCCGGGCCACATGGATAGCGGCATTATCCTGCTGCAGCAGTCACGTATCTTCAGCAATTTGCTTAGCTGTTGGAAGCAAGCATGTCTCTAGCATCTGCTGATAACTTGTTGACGACTGACGACTTTGCATGAAAGGTAGCTTTTGTCGAACCAAGCGCTGAAAACCCAGTCTAGACCATAACCGATCTACCACCTTGTTGCTTGCTGTAAAATACACGTGGTTCCTTTCTTAAATCGTGCCGATAACATCGCCAAACATCAGGGCCGCCGAAAAAAACATTTTCCCATTTTCGGCTAAAATCCATGACTGAGCAGCTCTGTGCATGGCTGATAGCGGCTGCTTCTTGCACATTTCTACGTAACGAATGTGAGAATTTCTGCACATTTCTACGTAACGGCAATTCTTCTTCGGATGGTCCGTCTGGATACTGTCGCTTCCGCGCGTGCTTTGAGATGCTGACAAAATCTGAGTAGATGTAAGCCATGGAACATGGAGCATGTAAGTCGCTTTGTAGTTACTCGGGGTCGTCCAGAACGTGCTTTTGGCTTGTACTTCGACTCCTTTTAAAGTGATTTGCAACTTCAAGCTTGTTTCTTCCAATCTAGTTTGCAATTTGTTACAATGAGTGTCCTTTGCTTTTTTTTTTTGAAATCCATATTTTTATTCATCATTCGAGAGTTACGAACAAGTCCCATCGTGACAGAAGAAACGAAAATGCAGATAATTATGTGACGAATATACAAAATTGTTCTTGTTTACTTGTGGAAAAATATTTGATCCCCCCTATCCTTTAATGAATGGGTATCTATCGCTTTTAATATATATTTCTAAACTTTTTTCTTTCCCTATTTCGACAAAATAACGTGTCTTGACTCTTAAATATTATTAAACGGCGGAAAAGATATCGTCGCTTGGTGTAGAAATTAGCCTAACAAGGGAACCATCTGAAGCTATATCCGGAACTCTTTGTTTGCGCGTAAGCATTCTTGGAAGTGATGGCGTTGCGCGGTGGCGGTAGCGGAAGTGAGAAGAAAAAAACATGGCGATAGAGGGGAAGCTAAAACATTAACGGCGGTTGTCAAAGAATTGCAGTTCCAGCAGGGTTATTAAGCCTGAAACCTTAATTCTTCTGTACAATTATTCGTCTGGAAATGATTTATAAGATTAAGTAAGCATCCATGAATATTTTTATTTAAAATTATAAAGCAACGCGATACATATCCCCCTCACCAAAGCATATTCTTATTCTCGGTTGCTAGCTCCATTATATCACTCGACAGCCTTACCCTCATTCACTCGCGAATACATGTCGACCCCGAAAAATTTACGAAGATTACCGAATTAATTAATAAAATATCTTGGCGCGCTGACAATAATACGCAATCACGTAGAAAAACTCATCAAGATTACTTGATTTTTTTGGCGTCTGTTACGTGCCTGCTTAGTAATTCTGCAGGCATCAACTCTGTGGTCATATTCAATTGTAGGTGAGTTAGACTACTTCCGGAACATTTGCGTAACACTTCCGGAAGAGATGTATGCGAACAGCCGACCAATGCCTCAACCGACTGTCTGCATCCTCTGCTCGTTGACTTCCTCGTACATATGAAACTAATTTCTTTTGCGCTAAATTGTTTCTTCGGTACAGGAGGTCGACTCAGTGATTTGCCTTTGCATAAGCATCCCATAGATTTAAACAGTATGTACCATTCCGGAGAGTTAGCATGGGATGCTTCTTCGTTTGGAAGTGTCGCACTGTTACTAACCGATCCAATGAATCTCGAACACTGCATACATCTTCGCATTGTCACAAGCCATTTCGGAACCCTTTGCCTTTGCCCTTTAGCAGTGACAAGTGAAAACGTATGTTGGACAATTCAAACAAAGCTTAAAGATATGCTTCTTTTACATAACCAAACTTCATTATCACAGTGTTGATAGAACGGCTGCTAGAAATTCAGGAAATCGCTGCAAATCCTTTTTAAATGCCCTATATTTCTATTTAGTTCTATGTTGCGCATTAAATAAAAATCGAAAATGTTAAAAATTCAATACTGTTGTATTCTACTAAAATTTCTTTCAATCAACCAATTTCATTAGCGTTTTCAGAAATCTTTCATTACTATGCAAGGATAATAAATTTAAGATAATTCATTACGCTACAGACATAAGCTAAATATTAAAATTAATCATTGCTCAATATTCATTTTAGTTTATACCAATCGTTCCCAAATTTAAGCATCACAAATAGCTTGGAACCAAAAGTAGAGCAAATAAACTAATATTAAAAAGCATCGTGAAGAAAATAAGAAACGACTTTATTCGTAAAGTGTAACATTGTAAGAAAATTAAAAAACTCATTAACATAAAGCATATGTTGAGCCATCAACCATAAATTTAATCGTTGATGGTTATCTTCTCAAACCTTAAGATCAAAACAAGCAATTAACGTTAATAATCTGAGGGGAAAAAAAGCCACATCTGCAAGAAATTCTTTATTGATTTTTCGATATAAATTAGTGCGGTGCTCGAGAACAAGGCCGGTCGGCAACGTTTCAAGGACCCTTGTCAGGATTGGAGAAGATGCATTAAATCACGTTGCGTCAAACGAAGCGACAACTATTATCGCCGCCAATCCATAAGGAGCGTCAGACCGACTCTCTTCAAGGGACTCGTGAATTGAGCAAATAATTATTTTACCCTCCTTTCTCGAAAAACACTTTCTAAGGTAGAGTTAATGAAGAAAGCACTCAAGCCAAAGACCCTATTGATTCAACATAAGCCATTGGAAGAACTTAAAAATTAATTTCAAGAATGAAGTGCCCCTTACGCAAACAAATCGTCCAAAGATGCTTAGAGATGGAGCTTTAAGAAATTTTCAGATGACATATTCTCCTAATATTGCGTGTGACCATAAGTGTTTGAAATACGGTATTCTTTTGTGGACGATATTAAAAGGCTGAACAAAGGACGATATTCCTCAGCTGTACCATTCCTTTTTAAAAGCATCGAACATATGATTATCCTGAATGCTTATATTATTCTCTAAAACAAAGAAAAGTATCAAAAGTGAATTATACAGGGTGATTCAGAATTTATGTTTCAGAAGAATATGGTAGATAGAGGATACTAAAACAAACATTTTTTATTAAGCAATGTGTGTCATATCTCTCACCGGTACAGCGCTATACTTGTTTCAGTGTTTTGACTGTTTGCCATTGTCTGTTGTTTTTAGGTTGATTGAAAGATAGACTTCTTCTTTTCGGGACATTTGAAGACCCTGGCATGTGCCACACATGTAGATCATGTCGTTGTTCTTCTTCAATGGATTGTTGATGCCTGTAACGCCATACATATTACACCTGGCATATTTGAACGGATGCGGCAGTCGATGCTTCCGCGATGCCAGTATTGTGTACGAGAAAGGGGGCGTCTGTTCGAAGCACTTTTGTAATGCACACGTTGTCAAACGTTACTGTTATTGTTTTTCAGTGAAAGCTCGTCATCAGAGAGCCAAGTCCTTCATGAATGGTTGCTGCAACTTAAGCAAGTGTAGCCTCATACCGATGCGAGATAGGACACACATAGCTTAATAAAAAATGTTTGTTTTAGTAACCTCTATCTACTATATTCTTCTGTAACATAAGTTCCGAATCACCCTGCATAAAATGCATTAACCTTTATGAAAACCATTTTTGGGCACCTTAATATTTTCACTGCAGTTTTTATACACCAGATAATATCTGGATAAGAAAAAAGACGTCCACTGTGTACGGAAAAGACGCATTTCATGAACAGTTATTGTTACTCCTTCTGGAACCCTAGATTATGACTATATCTAAAAATACACCACTTCTTCAATATATAATGTTCTTCCATTAACTGCAAGATCATCAGTTCTATACTCAGCTGAACCATATTTCGGGCAAGACTACCAATTTGACTTCTTATTTTAAATTTCATCATCAGTTACACAAGTTGGAAATCGTGGAGTCGATTTTTTTTTTGCAGATAAAAATTAAAAAAAGCAGATCAGCGAGCCTTTGCAGAGAGAGCATCCGCCTGTTTGCGGACAACGCGTGGCAGTGCACCGCGTGGTTCGAATTAATTGGGAAATGGTTCGCTGTGCGGCACTCCAGGTGGAAGCCGCGGACATGCCCAGAACCGCGCACCTCAAGGAATTTGTGAAACCGCCTTTACAATTTATTTTGTATATACTATTCATAAGACTGCAAAACATATCCATAAATATCAATAAATTTCAGCAATTAACTTCTAGTGAAGATAATCTTTTATCATCCCTGCACAACATTTTTAACGTACTAATGTTAATCTGAAATCGGAATTGAGATCGGAATCAACGTTGGTAAAGAATCAGAGAGCCATATCTTATGACGACTCCACAACACGTATCATTTCATTTCTACTATGTTCAGAAATCCAGTAGCGTTTCAATTAGATTTTCCAATCTCCATCAGAGTCCTCTTCTATCATCAAGGGACAATTTTTTCAAGTAATATTCAGGAATCTGTACAAAATAATTTAACGTTTGATTGCTCTAAACTTCCCAGTGATTCTCAAAATATAATTGCTTAGGCTCTCAGTGCTTCTCAAAATATAATTTGAATACATTAAACTTGATTACATGCATGAAAAACGCCAAAGTAAGCAGTTCCATAGCCGCAGTAGCAACATTTCTATTGAATATTCAAAATTGAACAGAGTGGTAAGACCCTGAAAACAGCTGACGTTACGAATAGAGACTATCCATTATTTAGTTTTGACAAAGGATGGTTTGTACTTCATATAGAACAACGGACTTCGAGAATACCACCGGAAACTTCGCATGAAAGGATTGCTACCAGATATGAAAAATAACTTTATAGAATATTGTTGTGAAATGTTTCATTTCTGAAAAAAAACATGGTATGTTAAAATTTTCATAAAAATTGTAAGTCGATTTTAGCTTTTGTTTTCATATACAGTAAAACCCCGTTACAACGTACCTCACTTTAACGTACATTTTAGAATAACGTACAAATTTCAAATCCCCGTCCCAAACGTAGGTATTTTAATGCTAAAAAGTTTCAGAATAACGTACCTCACTTTAACGTACATTTCAGAATAACGTACTAATTTTACATCCCCTTGGTTATATTATCCCTTCAGTACAACGTACATCGTTCACATGTCTTGCACTGATTGGTCAATGCAGTCCATGTCTTGGTTCACATGAAAGTTGCAAATGGGCCAATGGGCTAATTAAGCCGAATTCACATTTCATTGCTTGGTCAGTATAGCATATATAAACCCGGAAATCTCTGCATGCTACTCAGTCTAGCATGTTCGATTGTCGATTGTCGCATACACCTCTGCCGAGTTAATGGATTCAGAGATTCTGGAGATGGGACAAAAGCAAAATTGAATTCATAGCGATCAGGAAGACGAAGATGAAAATGGCCATTTAGAACCAGAGGTAACGCCCGTCTCAACTTTGGTAGCAATGGAGGCTATAAAAAGCTTACGAAACTATTTTGCACAGCATAGCGGTGCACCAGAAACATTTAACTTCACAATGTGAGATATGGAGGAATTTTGGGGGAGGCAAGTTATAGATATAAGCAGACGGCCATTACAGATTTTTTTTAAAAAATTAATGTAATACTACATATTGTATATGCTATAGTGTATTTGTATTGAATAAAATAAAATGCATTCATGTGTTCTTATGTTTTTCTATGAATATATGCATTTTTCACAAGCCCCCTCCCCCCCCCCCCCCGTCAGAGTAACGTACACCTCAGAATAACGTACAAATTTCCAGGTCCCTTGAAGTACGTTGTAACGGGGTTTTACTGTACATTGTGTTACTAGAGGGGAAAGGCAGCAAACTAAAAGATCGTCCCGAACTAGCTGCCCAAGCTTTCAGTTACCCCACTGCTTCCGTGCAAATGACAGGATCAAGATTTAGTAGGCTATAGTTGTGCCATATGAAAACTACGTAGGCGGATTGTGGCAATATTATGGATGGGGAAAGTTTTTATGGGACAATTTAGATACCTTCATACCAGTGGAGTGGCTCCTCACAGAACAGCATACTTCAACATTATTCGACCAGGTCAGTCTATTCATAACTACACTTTACCCCTCTACATATAAAATCTATCTACCAACAGAACAATCATTATATCATAAAGCTCTTATAAACACAGAACATGATAATGAGTTCAGGTTGCTACATTGGCCTCCACAATAACCAGTTCTTGACTCTACAGAACATTCATGGGACGATAAACATACCGTCCCAAAATTAACAATCAGTCATCCTCAGCAAGTCACAAAAGTAATTAATCGCCTGACTGATCAAGTGGATTCAAAATGGCAGACCCAAATTCAAACTATCCAAATCCTGGAAGAGACTATTCGAGACATACTTCTCCACCGTCGAATCCACTGGAGTTAAGATACAACTGTCTTGGCGGGGAGTCGAATTCTCCAGAATGTTTCCACCAGGACTTGAAGTCAATGCCACGATGCATTCAAGACGAATTGGATTCAAAGAGACGTTCTATTTGTGTTGTATTCATATTAAATCAGTAAATAATTTCGAAAAGAGCAAACAATTCTAAGAAATTTCTTCTTCGCCCTGTAAATCAGACAGAAAATAATAAGTTAAAATTCTACTGTTTTGATGTAGACATTATCAATGTAAGCGCTGTTATTAAAATCACACCAATATTATAAAATCACATCAGCTGTTGATGTGCGAACATGGGTTCCAACGCGCAAATCAAATTTCATGCCCATTAGGAGATGTTCGTTTCCATTATTGTAGGGTAGTATATGTCGAAAAGGACGTACATTTCCATGTGGAATAACTGTTTTTATTTCTTTTCTCGCCGTAACGCATCTACAGCTTTTGGCAATCTCCTCTCTACAATGGAACTCTTCTGTTCTTTCAAATCATTTGGGCTTTAAACTCGAAAGCTTTATTTCTTACACAAGTTTTCTTCGCTTAAATATAATAGTCGATGCTTATCTTAGAAAGGCAAGCGTTAACATTTCTAACCTTCACAATTATCAGAAATTTTCTTTTGACCAGGTCTTTTAATTCCAAACACGTTAGAGACTCTCCTCTGCCCCCTTTTTTCCCCCCTTCCTTTCCTTTTTTACGAGGGATCTGGTTGTGATGTTCATCCGCCCACGTGATCCCCATGAATTCTCCGAAACGGCCTCCATGCCCATTTCCAGTGAGGATGGTGGGGAAGGAGCCGAGGGTTCATCGCCAGCGAGTGAGGCAATCATCGGGACCGTCGCCAGGGAGACATGATCTTTCCACCGAAACGATTACAAGCCCCTCTTAAGTAGATAATAGGCTATCAGAGCTCTCTCTCCTTGCACCATACTCAATATCCCTCCGCCGAGCAACATAACCAAAAATTACGTAATAGGATATGCTTGGCTTTTTCTTCGCCTATTTCGTTCGGCTTCCCACGCTTCATTGGGCCTCCTGCATAAGAAAATGCCATGCTTACGAAAATGTCGATTGCAATAGCGACAGTAGTTGTTCAGGTTAACCGGCTATTACGGTGCACTCGAATAAGAACGAGGAAAATTTTACTGAACGACTGACTAATAAAGATGATAAGGTTCTTAGTCATTTCATTTCTATTCCAGGTGCACTATTCTTTACTTTATCTAACAATATACACAAATTATTTAAAACCTAGAAATATTCTATAAGAAGTTACATGAAATATACATGTGGAATGAAACTTAATCAAGAAGGTAACCAGAGAGAAGGCTAAAAAACATTGCCTTATATTTATGTACAATACTTTTATAAATCAGTTTTATCGAATTTATTCCAGTGCATCTATCATACTTAGCTCCTCTTCCCAAGATTGTTTTCGAGAGAAAAACGAACGATTTATTGATAAACCACTAATCCCATCTATATTCACGTTAAAACCCATAAAAAAATTTTTTACATCAACAAACGTAGGAGAGCTAGTCTTAGAGCACATATCTCCAGTACTGTAAATCATTTTTTTTTTCGTTGTAATAGAAATGTTTGCAAAACCCGTCTAAGCCATAAATCTTCATCTACGGTATATTATGTTCGTGTCTGCAGCTGTAAATTGTAATAACAGTTGAGGTCTATTAGCAATATATCCATTGGGATTATTAGTTAAATGGTCTCAGAAACTTTTCCATTTCAGTTTATGTGGCACGAGTCCTTGATTTAAGGTTCAACGCCTGACCTCAGAGACAATCTCCCTTTAACTACAGACATCACGTGAACTCTCGCAACGCACGTTAATTACTGGTGGTTAAGCCTTTGGGTCCCTCACTGTCCAACACAATTGCCAACTATGAATCATGGACGGTATTTCTATCGCTATAATTACCGTAAAAATTATCATACGCTTTGTAAATTAAAATGGGAATTATCCTTCAAAAGATGAGACTATCAATTACCTGGGAAATATTAGCTAGCTTCCATTTTTAGCGTTCCCGATTTTCCTCCTCTAAAACACCCGCTTCGAACTTTTTTCTAAAATTTCATTTTTATAAGTTAAAATTTTTGGAAAATGTCTGAGAAGCTTTCCCCTCTCTTTTCCTTTCCGGTATATTTAATACAATATTTTGTAGCTGAATTTGGTTTGAGATTCCATATTCATCCTTAGCAACTTGTGTACATTTCAAGTATTTCAACAATTTCAACAAAAATTCGACTGATTTGGTGGTGCTTGAATTCGAGCGAAACTTTAAAACGAATTCCAATATCATGTCGTGCACAATAAGTTTTATCATTGGTAACGCACAGCTGCCAACAAATTTTGCCTCTATTTTTCTCCATGATTACCTGAACATTGGCATCACTAAGTAACCCGGATACGCAAAAAAAATATACAATGCGGCCATTTGCGACATGCAAATGTCGCCTTTCATTCACTTCATAAATCATTTTGCAAAACCTAAAATTTTGAAATGTATCATTGGATGACAACCCATCATTATATTTCTTGCCAAAACCAAGTTATAAAATATCTCATGACCAACCCATGGTTTTCAAAGTCTACGATCTTTACTTGTTCAGATTGACAATAAACGATTCCAAAAGGATATTTATGGGATTTCCGCTTACGAAAAACGGCTATATCTTTTAGACTTATATTTTGAACGTAAATAAATGATTTGAAAATTTCATGAATCGACGAACGCAAATAAAAGTCCAATAAACGCATTACAACGGATAATGCTTTTAAGGGGCTTGGCATCAAACTAATTTCAGGCAACGAAAACCCATTCACGCTGTGAAACTAATTTGTGGCATTTGTACGTATGGTGACGTTTGTTCTTCGTAATTTTAATACTGGTAAAATAATAAACATATTTTTTAATTATAAATTATGAAAAAAAGCAGTCGAAATTTTCATTAAATTTCATTGTTAGAGACTTTTATATTGTGTTATCTTAAGATAAGTAAGAACCTCTAACCGCAAAGACAAATGAGAAAAGCAATGGTATTTATTCTCTTATGTATTTATGGAATTAGATGTTCTCGTTTACTTTTACATAAACGAATTACATGTATAACGAACCAGATCGTTCCATTCATTCAAGAGTTTCTACTGATTATATTTTTATTTATTTATTTAATATGATCCAATACGTCCATCCAGGGTCTGTATGGCTAGAGGCCGACGAGTTGGATCCCTGGATGAACCTGGATTAACGACTGCTGTAAGATGGTCGCAGCAGCCGGGGGGGTAAGGATCGTGTGTCACTGATGGTCGCCCATCCAGTGACTAGCCGTGCCTGATGTCGCTTAACTTCACAGAAGTTGTGTGCTCAGTGAAAGCCCACCAGGCTACGGCCTCCCCCAGTCGGCTACATATTGTTGGCTATATTAACAGATCACTGCTAAAGAAGACTCTATTGCATTGCGCTTATTTGGAGCAACATACGATATGGAGATAAGTAGCAGTTGGACAATATATTCACAATTCATTTGCTTATACTTATAGTGACAATGTTTAATTTAAAAATTAATTTTAAGGATAAATATTTTTATGGTTAAGATGACAATCGGCAATTAGCTCTTTTCCAAAGCTACTTCGTACAAACAACCTAAATGATAAAGACGATGTAGGAAACCATGTATTCGATAAGAAGAATACATGTATTACTCTCTAGCAAACTTAATAGTTTTTATTAATTAAAATAATAAATATTAATTATCATAATAGTTGTATTTTTATGACACTTTTAATAAATCTTAATATTCTCTTCAAATATTTACGTTCTAAAGAGACGATAAAAAATCAACCATAAATTAATTAATTGAATAATTAAAAGGCTTGCAAATAAAATACTTCTAAGAATATCACATTGTATAAACAGAGCAAAAAAATTTAAAATGTTATTAAAGCAAATTATTTTTGAGTAAAATTTACTTAGAATGAATTATACTAAATTTTAGCTCCAAGAATGAAATTCGGTAATTTACAGAGAGTGATTTTAGCTTCACGTAATTGCTGTTTATAGCAATTCGTCCATTTGGTACTTATTCAATTGCTTTGCTCTAATATAGTACCGTTTATTTAATTAAATTTCCGAGTTTCAAATAAGATACAATAGGTTTATTAACTTACGGTTTTACAAATTCTGGCAAATTAAAGGCAAACTGCATTTCAGAATAAAATATCTTCTCACCTGGAAATAAAGGAAATATGGTAAATACTATTAATATTTTTTATTATTTTTTATAATAAATAAAGTGTTCTCATAGATTAAAAGAATTGTTTTCATACACAATTACGGTAGATCATACACAACTCGCGATTATCCGAGTTAATTGGGACTGAGAGTATCTCGGATATGAAAAAACTCGATCATACGGAGATCTGGCGCAAAACGGATTAATGGGTTACAAAACTTGACGATTAACTATCTGCATTATTGTAAAGACAGTGTTCATTTAATACGTCATTGCAAAAACAATAATTACACTAGTAAGAGAAACAAATGATTTTCAATTAATCTTTTGCTATTTTATTATTTTTTAGATTGATCGCGCGCATCGGCTCGATTAACCCGGAGCCTCGGATTTTATGAGGCGTATCCAATAAGTTTCAGACTGCAGGCTTGTACAGACAGTTGTGTTTAGGATTTTAGCGAATTTTTTGAAGGGCACACTTAACTACATGGTGAAGTTGTTATATACGTGCATATGCCGATAGAGGGTGTGGGTGTCGCGCTTGGTGGAGTGATGAGAAGTTACGCAAGGGAACACATATTCCAATATCGCTGCAGAGGTTAATCTGATGTCGGAATTGTTCACACCATTATTACGGAAGCATAACAGTACCGCAAAGTGTTTGTGCGAAATGGGTGCCCCATCATTTGGAACCAGCACAAGAAGACTTCCGCATGGCCATGTCATTAGACTTTTTGGAACGCTATCATGAGGTTGAGGATTTCTTGTCAACAATTGTCACGGGGGGCGAGAACTGGTGCCACCATTATACACTTGAATCTAGGCGCCAAAGTCTGCAATGGAAACACTCAGATTACCACTACCCAAAAAAATCAAACTCAATCCGCAATAGTGGATACGGACGGGAAAGTGTAAGAGGCGGTTCGGAATTGGTTCAAACGACAACTCAAGACCTATGAGAAGGGTATTTCGCGCCTGGTTATCACAGTCCGCCTGTTACTTATTGAATACACCTCATAATATAATTTCGGTATATAGAATTTAAAAATGAATTAATTTTCATCCATCAGGCAAGGTTTTTTTAAGAAATATGTAATAATAATAAAAAAGTAACAAATAAATTAGAGAATTATGTTTTATTTACTGCGTAAGGTTTTTTTTGTAGTCAGTAATTGAATAAATTTATATCTGTTCATTTATTTCGGTTGAATTTTTGTTATGTTGAAGCATTTGTCTGTTCTGATTTAGCCTTTATAAAGTGTTCTTATTAATATTGTTTCTAGATTCCTTTGAAAATTCTAGGTCCAAGAAAATTTCAAAGGATAAACGAAGTCTAAGAAGGCATCGTTACGAAACTGATTGATCCAGTGCAAAGCAACAGACATTAATATGGATGGAGTATCGTGGAAGATAGGATTATACATGGAAATGTTCGTATAATACTTCATAATCACTGGTTGCACCATGGTCTGTCAATGATCATGTGGGATATTATAGGGATATAATCTTGTTAATCCTACCCGGCATAATCATGTTGAGTGTATAATACAAAAGAGATCCACACATCACTTATATAATGAGATAACTGTCATAGGCAAAGTCATTTCGATGATTCTAATTAACTGCGAACTCTCAAAATATTGTTATGTTGCCTCAGCCAGCTTTGACTAACCTATCCCCTTATTGAATAATATAAAGTAACGGAATGATCTCCCCGTAAATATCGTTAAATAATTTCTGCAGTCGAATCTACTAATAAAGACTTCCTGCATTCGTTCCAAGCGAACGGTTAATTCAGGCTGAGAGCCAATCTTCCTTTGTCGAGATTCACTCATGTGATTTTCATACTGCCAGATAACGACCGTAGAGCCACCGGCAATCTTTCCACTTCGTTAAAAAGAGATTTGCTTTTGAAGATTCCCGGAGATCTTGCAAAGATTTCAAGGAATCACGGATAAATCATTCTCATAATTTTAATCTGCGACGCAAGCAACCAATATAGAAGCCCGTTTAAGAACATTTTATTAAAAGAAAGAGAATTTTAAAAACAAGAAGGCAAATTTTAGATTAATAAAAAAAATATATTGATATACGAGAAATTTTATCCGGAGTTTGCAGAAGTCTGGCAGAATACACAAAATTCTAATTTTGTTTTTCAAGATGAATAGAATTACAAAAATTCTTCAATAAAATTTGCTACGGGATACAAAAGGGTATATAGGGTAGGGGGGAACCATTCCCTCCCCCGAACTCCTACTAATTCTGTTGATCCACGAAATAAAATCTATACATGCTCATGCTCATGCTCATAACGAAATGTATACAGTAAATCGAGCGGATTACATAAGTTTTAATGACATGACATCACTGCTTTAAAATGATGATTTTGGTTTCTTTAAGTAATCAATAGATCCAATCGATTCGTTTCTGTATAAGTATTCAATTAATATCGATTCCTTATTAATATTCGAGCAGATGCTGCGAATGTCATGTTATGGGATAATATAAAATCGTCACAAATGAAATCCATCGTGAAAGTCTGAGTGTAATTAAATAGTTCGCTAAGCGGTGCTGGTTAAAGAGGATGAAATTGAAAGCTAATTATAGGTGAAACTGCGGATTGGTTACGTAATAACAAATTATGCGCTAATGCATACAAGCACAATAGTTTTATCTACTAAAAACTTACTAAATTCATTTTATTTATGGGACAGTTTTGTGATTCTTCTTCTGTCTTTTACTAAAATCCAAATTCTGTTTGTCTGTCTAGCCCTCTAAGTTTAGACACCTGAGAGGATTCCCCCGAACGACCTATTTATTTGGACTCAGCTGCCTAGGTGGAGTAAATGGTTTTAGATGCTTGGTCAATATCTTTAGAACTTTATTTTTAAAATTCAATTTGTCTGCATATCCACAGAATTTGTCCTACATGGAGGAATCTTTTACGTCATTATTTGCGATGCGTAGCCCACGAGATAGACAGGCCCTGGCGCGGAAAAGTCACCTGATCATCTTAGTCCGAATAACAATGTAACCTTCATTGTTTCCAACAAACGAAAAATTGCTGATTGTTAAAATCCAAGATGGAAACAATGAAGGTTACATTGTTATTCGGGCTAAGATGATCAGGTGACTTTTCCGCGCCAGGGCCTGTCTATCTCGTGGGCTACGTTGCGATGCCGATTGTTAAGATTCAGTGCGTGTGTTTCTCTAATTGAGGAATGATGAAGCAGAGGCAATAGAAGCAAACAAGAAGTCGCAAAATAAAATATGATCAAAAAATCACAGAGAACAGTATAAGTCACTATTGTGCGATATTATTTATATGCCCAATCCAGAGGAAAATTTCGGAAACAAATATAATCGACATGAATAAAGCAGATTCAACAGAATTTTAATATTTTCTTTCGTTTGTGTTATTCTTACGTGAAGGCATAAGATTGTGTATATAGGGGACATTAAGATTATCTAAATATTAAATTGTTTAACTATCGAACAAGTTACTTAAATTCGTAGAAATTCAACGACTTAAGTTATATAAAGGAACTAATACAAGTAATTCATTGGGGATCCGGTGAAAATCCCAAAAGCCGAAATCCTGAAAGGTTGAAATCTCCACAGATTTTTAAGCTCCGAAAGTTTAAATCCCAAGTGTTCAATTTATATTAATAAGACACGTACACTTTAGATTCTTGGCAGGTGGAATCTACTTAAGGTAATATCCTTCGTAATTAAAGTTTAAGTCTACCCATTTAAGTTTAATTCTACTCAATTATATATACTTATAATTTACGCAATCCAGCCATAAATTTGCAGGTACTCCTCCAAAGATAACAAGTCAATCCTATATGCTATATATTCTCAGCGTACCCAAATCACATTTAGGACTTCTTAAGGAAGCTGCAATGAGCAATGCAAAATGCTAAGTTTCAGAAAAAAAATAGCTGAGTTCTGACTTGGAATGATACTAATGTAAGATACCACACGAGCTCTGTTATCTAAAGTCACAGAAATCCTCTGTGAACATCGGAACTAATGTCAGCAGTGTAAAGATCAGTGACATGGTGTAAGCAGTGCTGGAAACTATATTGATAATTGGCATTATCAGTTTGACGGTTCGCTCAATTTTCTAATACAGGGTGATTACAAAAGAACTTCACACTTTTAAAACTTTATTACATCAAAGCTATTTAGAATATAGACACACCACACATGGATTGTTATAAAAAAAACTCTGGAAGTTTATTGTTACGGACTCTTTTTTTTCATGGAACCGACCGTACGAGGGGACACGCATCTGGACATGCTGGTTAACTGGTTAATGCCATAATTGCATGAAGACAGTGACGACTCTATCTTTCAGCAGGATGGGGCACCTCCACACTGGAAGACAGAGGTGCGGGAATTTCTTGATGCCACTCTCCCACAGCGGTGGATTGGTCGAGCAAACAATAACCTGGAACTTGCAAAGTGGCCACCGCGGAGCCCCGACCTCACACCTTGTGATTTCTTTTATAGGACAAGGTCTTCACCCTACCCCTTCCCCGGGACCTAGACGAGCTGAAAGAACGCATTACGGTAACGATAAGTGGGATTGATGGAGACATGTTAATGCGGATTTGGGACGAATTCGATTACCGCATTGATGTATGCCGTGTCACGACAGGGGGTTTATTGAACATCTTTAACTGTGTCACAATAAACTTCAAGAGTTTTTCTTTAAGAATCCGTATGTGGTGTGTCTATATTCTGAATAGCTTTGATGTAATAAATTTTTAAAAGTGTGAAGTTCTTTTGTAATCACCCTGTTTATTAAATTCTACTTTTCTAACTTTTACTTGACACCTCTTCTTAAGTTTATTTGGTAATCGAAATCCAAAGTGATCTAAACCATATACATCGAAGGTTACCTGTATACAGATTCATCATCCAAAATTTTAAAGGCGATGATAACATTAGCTTTTGCTTAAGCAAAATATTAACAGCAGATACAATAAAGCAACGTGACAGTCATAAAAAACAAATCAGAAACATAAAAATAAGATTTTAATACTACAGTTCCTTCCGGGCGTTAGCACACAATATTGCTTTAATTGTAGCGGGGGTTGTCGCCCATCCGTCGCCAAAACGCCTGCTTTTTTTTTCTAAGGGTGCCTTATTTTTATTATTAGTATTTTCGACTTAGTTTTATTAAACGTAACTTCACTAGCCCTCATAATATAACACATTTTAGATTAGGATAATCAGAAAAACGTCGTATATGCAATTAAAAATTGGGAGATATTCCTCGTTGCTTGTAAAGTTGAGCGATAATATTAATTTCAGCATGAAAGCCGGTTCTTCAAAAGCGACTCTTCAAAGATTAATCAAGGGAACCCGTTAGTTCAGCTTTCATGTCATTAATGATGTGGCTGGAAATTGTGGCAAAAATGTGGCCGGAAGACTATCCTACAAGAGCAAAATGTTTGTACGAGGAAAACAGAACGTGCATATGCGGAAAACTAATATTTGAATGATCATGTGAGTTTGATATTAAGGAAAACTCGGACGTTATTATATGGACATTTATGAAAATTCTCATTTATAAAAAAAATAGTTTACAGATTCTTGCTTTTATTAGAGTTGATGAAGGAATCAATTAAAGTATGAATATGACGTTTTAATTATTATGATATTGAATTAAATACTGTTTTAAAAAAACATCATTTTGTAAACTCCTTTGTTTATAATAATACTATGTTCACGGTTTTAGGAGGTCACAAACCTTAAAGCATCTTCATTCTTTCCTTACACAGGTCTTAAAAAGGAGAAAAAACGGAACTTCTTCCAAGAAGCCTGAATTGGTTTTACTTCAACACGATATTAAATTACCATATTAATGCGACAAATGTGACAGCTGACATTCCTTTAATCACCACAGTAGAGCATTAATCATGTTTTTTTCATGAAGCGGCGGTGTCATTGTCTGTGATATCTGGCCTCGGGATTTTTTTCTTCTTTCCCCCTTCCTTCCTCCTTCTCTTAACGATTTACCAAAAGAAAAGGAAGAACAAAAGCGGGGAAAAGCGCGCAAAATATTGCAAAAGTAGGGGAACAGTTTCAAAAGAAGGATTCTTTATCGTCAAGGAGACATTGCACAACCCTCCTAACACTATTCAATTACACCTACTTCTTCAACTTATCAAATCGACATCTCGACAATACATATTTTTTGAGCATCAGTATTCTCTAATATTATTCACCAGGTATTTAAGTTTTGTAAATTACTTGTCTTGATTAAAAATTAATGATTAAAAAATGAAACGATCACCTTAAAATCAAAACAAGTAAAAAATAAATACGGCATCTAAATTTTTTTTCGTTTAACATAGATTTTTAGTTTTCGTCTATCTACTTTCGTAACGAATTTTTCCAAATTTTTCTTAGGGAATTTCGCATGCAATTTTCGTATGACGAGACGAGTGCGCATTTATTTGCGTATCAGCTCGTTTGTGTTTCGAGCCGATTCATAATAGACGCCGAACTTCTTAACTCCATCGAAGAACAGCTTGAACATCGAAGAACAGTTATTAAATAAACAGCAATTACCTACTGCAGTAGCTTAAGCAAAATGTTGATAAAACGTCGATTCTAAAATGTTGATAACTAACTTCCGAATCGACTGGAAGAATCCACTTTGAAGAGGGCCGAATGCTGCCCAAATGTTGAGGGAAACAAATATTCGTTTCGTATAAATGAAAAGTCAGTTTCGTGTGCACAGCGCAACTTGATTGACGAAAACAAAAAATATTCATGAGAAAATACGAAATTGCCAATTAAATTGTATTTCGTTTCCGTATTTTTTTTTATTTTTGTACGAAAAGTCGCAAACTGTCTAATAATTTTGTTATACTTGGTTGACTAACGAAAAATAGGAATTAATAACATACTGGGTGATTCAGAATTGTACAAACTTCTAGGGGTGATAGGTAGTGGTAACAGGAACAATGTTTTCCTATGCCATTTTTACCCTTAAACCCTCCTGTGGGAGATAAACGCCACTAAAGGTGAGTTGCTGCCCCTGGAGGGTGGCTGCCTGAAGATCACAAGCTCCGGGCCGCAGAATTCTTCCTTCCATTTTTCAATTGAAAAATCATTACCTATTCTTGGAGACGTATCTCCAGTTAATAATTCCTGCTTCCACAAAATAATTTTTAATTGTATTTTTTTGTACTCTTTGTCATGCAAAAAATTATTCATTTGATAGATAATTCAAACATTTTGATGGTTTGGAGTGGAGAAATTCTCGATCTGCGGGCCAGGTTCTCGTCTCCCATTGGGCTTTCAACCGTGACAACTTGGTTGTCTTTAAGACACCTTGGCTGTCCGTGGTGTCTGCGATAGCCCAATTGGTAGAGGCATCGGCCATGATAGTCGAGGTTCCTGTTTCGAATCCGGGTCGCAGAATTTATCCTTCCATTTTTCAATTGAAAAATCATTACAAGCTTCTTTATACTAAAGGATAATTGCGTGCTTTACATTAAAATTTAATGGGGAATACAGTATTAGAATTATGTCTACAATACTAGACAAACAAAAGCACTTTGGTCTCCAATATTTTGTAATTCACATAATTTTATTGCACCCAAATGTCGTTACTGAGAAATGACAACGTTAAGCATTTATAATACAGTCTTGTGCATACTGCTTTGCTACACACCACATAGCACAATGGACCGCGTATGGTGCTGCACATTTCATCGGATATGGTTTTACAGCAAGTGTTCAAAGTGTCGACCCTGCTGTTCCACGCATATACGACATTGATCTCCGAACATTTGCAAGCACATTAGGGTCATCGCTTATGGCTCCTGCAGCAACTGTGGTCCGTGCTACGATATCTTCAATTGTCTCTACTGGAGTTTCATAGACCATACTCTCCATATGGCCCCACAGAAAGAAATCAAGGAAATCTGGCTGAGGTCGGGAGATCTGGCTGGCCACAATACCGGTCCACTTCGTCCAATCCATCGCCTAGGAAAGTGGGCGTCCAAAACATCACAAGCGGCACGGTAGTAATGAGCAGAGGCTCCATCATGCATGTACCACATGTTTCTGCGGACAGCAAGAGGAACGTCCTCCAGGAGATCTGGAAGTGTGTTGAGTAGAAACTGGAGGTAATGTTGACCTGTCAGTACAGTTGGGAATATGTATGGCCCAATCAAATAGTCTCCTAGAATCCCTGCCCAAACGTATACTCTAAAACGGTGTTGGCAGCTGCGACATGTTGTGTGTGTTGAAGAGACCGTCTCTTGCGAAGGTGGCTTCATCTGTGAAGAGGATGTACTTGCTGAACTCATGATTGGCATCATGCTGTTGCGGGAACCACTGCGAGAAAGCAACACCTGGTGGGTGGTCATCTGGCAACAGGTCTTGAACCTTTTGACGACGGAACAGATGCATGTCATGGTCATGCAGTATTCGCCAAACAGTGCTCTGCGATGTGCTCGTGTACTGGTGGATGGATCATCACCAATCTCTTCAAGCACCTGGTCCTCCAGTAGGTCTGTCCGAGCAGTTCGTAGGCGACCTACATCTGGTCTATGGACATTGATGGTTCCAATCTCCCTCAGACGTTGTACAATACGGGCAAAGATGGTGTGCTGTGGTACACATGTCGCTGTGGAAAACGCTCTCGATACAGCCCGTGCAGCAGCATCCCCACTGCACCTTGCTTCTCCGTAGATGAGAACCATATCCACCTGCTCTGTGATGCTGTAATGTTCCATGAGATGCAGTAAAAGATGTTTCAATAATACTGCCAGATGATATTCTGTTTCCTTGGAAATGATGTGTGAACTTTAACAGTAAATGTAATATCAACAAATTCACTGATTTTGCATTGTTACATCATCATATTTCGACCATTGTTAATCGTATTTCTACCAATAATAAGCCCTAAATTTGGTCAACTTATGATGATGCAACAATGTATGACGTTTCAGTTGTTTGGCTTTCTTTCTACGAGATTTTGACAGCAGTAAGCTTGTGATCTTCAGGCAGCCACTTTCCACGGGCAGCAACCCCACCTTTTTCCAACGGCAAAAAAATGGCATAGGAAAACATTGTTCCTGTTGGCACTACTTATCACGCTTAGAAGTTTGTACAATGAATTTAGAATCACCCTGTATATCCAAAGGAATTGAAGGAATATATTGTATAGCCAAAGATATTCAAACACCTCCTGTTGATCTTTTGCAAGGCTGCAGAGATAGGGAGATCGGACAAGAGACCGGACCAATTAATACATCATTGTCTTCTAGACAGTGAGTTTTGGTACACGAGTGTCGAAATATTTATCCATTCCTCCTACAGAATGGCAAACAGTGCACGGTCGAGTAGGTCTGGCGCGCAATCGCGATGTTCATTGGGTCCTTTTTTTCAGTCGCTAACTAATATTTTCGAATCTTTAAACCAGGCTTTTGCTTTGTGAGCAAGGTCAATGTTGTTCTGAAACAAGAGAGATCTGCAAATTGTTGTTAGCGTGGTTAATGCCATCAAAGCCAAAATATCTTGGTAAGCGTTTATTTAAGTTCCAGTCACGGAAACCAAGGGGTCGAATCTAAACAAGGACAACATCCACAGACATAGCACAACATACTCTAGTAAGTGCCGCTCACCAGCATCCATCCGGCAAGTCTATGCATGTGTTCATCTGATCGCCAGATTATGTGAGTCAGACATTGGCAAGTGTGATCAGTATGATCAACGGCTTATGAGCACCTGCACAACAATGAAATCCAAGTGGATCGCCTCGTGATGGATGGTTCTCGTATTTAAATTGTTGAGCTCACCCTGAAACCGTTCGCGATAGTTACTAACACTGGCAAACGATTTCCTTTGATAAAATTTTTCAGACTTGGCCCATTTTTTTTCACGAAAATGTTGCTAACAATCAGACCAAGGCAATTTAAACTGCGTAGAAATCTCTTAGACGGAATTGACCAAATTTGTGGACTCCTACAATCCTGTCGGAGCAACTCTTTGTGACTGTAAAACATTGACCCTTTTTTAGAGTCCGGTTCTTTTCTTATACCGATTGGTCACGTGCATCCCCGTCAAATGGACAAGTGTCTGAACCAAATAAAATATAAAAAATAGAAATATCAAATTCACTGCTGTAAAAAATAAAAATAACAAATTCACTACTTTAAGTCTTTAACAATGATTTTCAGTTGTCAATCAAGTTATTGTTAAAGACGTTAATTATTTGTTGGCCGTACCGTGACCACCGAGAGAGAAGGCCTCCGCAATGAAACTGAATACATTGTTACATCATCATAGATAGTGCAAATTCAGGGCTTATTATTGGTAGAAATACGAATAACAATGCACTATCTATGCAATGCAACAATGGATTCAGTTTCATTGCGGAGGCCTTCTCTCTCGGTGGTCACGGCCGTACCCTTATGCCCAAAATTTGAATTCTCCGAATATTTCTCCAATTTCAGCCATGATCTTTTTATTATTAATGATGTTATAAAAAAAGATATAGATACGTAAAAATAATCAACTCTAAATTTTCTTCGGCATCTACTTTCATTAAAAAACTTTTGCAAAAAACTTACCCAGTATTTCAATGGGTATATGACTCTGTAGCGCAAAAAATTAAGGAAAATTCTTTAAAACTAGAGACCATCGCAAGTGAAAAAAATCTTTTTATAAAACAGATAAAGGAGCACTGTGGATAGGGAGAGGCGGAAGATACTTCGACTTGCCTCCGCGAAACCTAGGCGCCCATCTTCTTTGTCGGGGGTGGTGGAATTGCATCCTGTAAAGTTTAACCATTACATGACGTCAATGGAATGTTACGATCCTTTATCTATGGCACCTTTTTCACCCACACGCATTTTCTTATCTCCCTTGAGAAAAAGTACGGGAGCTTTGCATTCCCGCTTTCTGATGCCACACAAGCTTGCTTTTATTTTTAGGGTTAGAATATTAAATCTTATTTAAATGGAATAAGCTAAATAATATAAACATCATCTTAAATATAAAATTTTAAAAGTATAAAGTTTGTCCAGCTGATAACTCCAAAGCTATTTGCCCTGAAATTGCTTTTCTAATTGGCATATATATTTATTAAATATATTTATTAGTTTGTTGTTTGTCATAGCAATTTTTACGTTTCTCAAGTGTTAAATTAATGAAATTAATTGCATTTAAAAACCAATTAACCTGCAAGCATCGAGCAATTTGTGACGACACAGTTGCAATTGTTTGAGACTTAGCTATAATAGCAACTCTCAGACGTCGATAATGTTACGAATTTCCAATCATTATGTACCTTATAAATCTCCTGGGTCCTTTTGAAGAATACACAGGGAACGAATGTAGGGCTAATTTAACAAATTCCTCCCGAATATTTTAATTGACTCTATACAAAGTGTTAAGTGACAGGACGCCAGAAATAGATTTTTAATTGCGCGCACTGTAAAATATTACAATGCACTGGTTTGGATTGATTACAGTTATTATTCTTTTTTATAAATAAAAGGTCTTGGAATATCAAAATAGTAGCGTTGCTTTAATTGAACCTATACGTTTCGAAATACACTTCTTCTTCAGGGTGAGGCAATGAACACTGAAGAGTCGTAGGTTCCTATGACTGCAAAAGCAACGCTACCATTTTGCTATTCCGAGACTGGTTATTGATAATTTCATTACAGCAAACTTGACTAAACATGCAGACAATCATTTTTGTAGGAAAAATGACAATTTATATAAATTTTTCCTACATAAAAATAATAAATGTAATCAATTCAAAGCATTCAGACATTTTAAAAGGCTTGTATAAATACATGGTATTTCAAATGGTCAAATATAAAAGGCCATAAATTTCGAAATACTCACACGAGGTTCTTGACAAGAAATGCTAAATACGAAAAAAGCATGAGAGTTTTATTCTCATAATTCGTTACACCATTATATGGCCATCGCCGCATGCAAAGCAGCGCGCACCGAAAAGACAGCTCACGTCAAATTATCGTCCAGCATCTTCCGCTTATTGCAAATTGGAAAGAGCGGGTGTAGTTAAACAGTAAGATCTAAAGCTCTAAGTGGAAAGATCGATTTACAAAAAAAAAAAAAAAGAAAGTAACAAACTAATTTAACAAATTAAAACAAGTAAGGTTAATTGTCAGACAAGTCTTATACACTGCTCAAAACATTTAAAGGAACACTTCTATTAAGCAGCGTGCAGAAGCAACTACGAATAATATGGACAAAATCGCTGTATGTGATCATTAAAAGACAGTTTATTTAACAATAGAATGCATTATTGAAACAACTGGTGAAAAACATAAAGAAAAAACTGGAAACTGCAGGACCCCTGCCTAAAACAAAGTGAAATGTCCTTTGGACGTTGTGAGGAGAATGCCCTGTTTCTTCCAGGGATCAGTTTTTGCACCACTCAGTAATGTGTATGCCTACCACGGGCTGCAGTAACCTCCATGCACCTTCGAGGCATGCTCCGTATCAGTCGACGGATGTGATCTTGGGGAAGCCGGTCCCATTCCTCAGTAAGTGCCTGGATGAGCTGTTGCAGTGTTTCTGGAGCTGAGGGGCGGTGTCGAATTCGCCTGTCAAGCATGTCCCAAAGATGTTCAAGGGGTTTTAGGTCTGGACTCATTGCAGGCCACCTCATGGTCTGAATGCCATGCATCCGTAGAAAGTATCTTGTGTGACAGCTGCAGCGCGTGGACGAGCATTATCCTGCATCAGAAGGAATCCAGGCCCCATGCCATGTGCAGCAACAATCACTTGTTCTTCCAGAATGTTACGAATGTAAACGTCAGCGGTCATTCGCCCTCGGACGACCACAAGATCTGTTCGATGGTCTATTGAGATGCCAGCCCAAACCACAATGGAACAACATCCCATTCGGTCAGTCTCACAAACTGTTGCGTCGGTGTTTCGTTCACCACGTCGTCTCCAGACACGTAGACGGCCATCACAGCGGGTCAGGCGGAATCTTGACTCGTCTGTGAAGAGAACAGAACGCCAGTGGCGAAGCTGCCAGGTGACATCTTGATGTGCAAACTCTAGTCGCGCCTGTACGTGCTGGCAGGTTAGCCTAGGCACTCGATTTGGTCGTCTGGCTCTCAAGCCAACTTCACGTAATCTGTTCCGGATTGTTTGGTCTGAAACAGCTACCCAGTTGACATCTGCAGATCATTTCTCAGGTCTCTGGCCGTTGAGGTTCTTCGGCGCAGGGCACAAGTTCGCACATAACGATCTTGATTGGCGGTTGTTGAGCGTCGGCGACCTTGCCCAGCTCTTCGTGTGTACTGGCCAGTCGCCTGGAATCGTGTCCACAGTCGGAAAATGACGGAAGAGGACACATTGAGGGCATTTGCCACAGTCCGAAATGATTGACTCGTTTGAAGCAATGTTACGGCTCTCGCAGCTTCTACTGCTTCAAGAAGCCTTCGTGGCATGTCAGAGCACTAACAACAACGTTCCAGGAATGCCTGCACCTTCTAATGTTCGACCGTTATCTCAAGCAAAGAGTGTACTGGCATGTAACCGGGGGATTAAATTGCTATGCAAATTTCTCAGAACATCTGGCAGCAAAATGTGTTGGCTTCAACCATTTCCTATGAGGGAGATAGTAGGTTTCATGTTGCAGAAGATGAAATTGCTAAAAAGTATTATTTACGCCCTCTGTAGGGGATTCTACAAGTGTTTCTTTAATTGTTTTGAGCAGTGTATTAACATCGTACTCCCCTTTTTTTTTCGTTAATAGATCATTTCACTCAGGGCTTTATCTTATATTAACACGTATATAGTTTTCTGCGATATTTATACATAACTAAGTTTACGGTCCGTTCTTCGTCCCTTAATTTTAAAAAAATATTTCATTTTAATTTCATTATAACTTTAACCGCAACTATGAACTGTTTTCAACTTGTTTTTCATTAATTCCGTATAAAAAAGAAATGTAAAATAATAACCATTTTCTATATAATTATTTTGCTATGCTATAAAATGTTATCTTCTAATACAAAATGAGTATTTTTCCTTAAAAACGAATTTTGCTCAATGGCCGAGAATAGTGGGTGTAAGCTTCCCAACTCTGGAATCTGACTCTCTCGGGTCACAGGTTGGAATCCTCTATGGCCACGAATGTTTGTTTGCCCCAGGAATGCGTTGGAAATATCTAACGATTGTGTAAAAAATTGGTCATCATCTTAAAGAGCCCAAAATGAATAGATTTTAACGCACCTTTCCTAAAAAAAAATATAAATAAATAAAAATAGCAAAGACATTTGACCAAAATTTTTACTTCAAAACAACAGAAAATGTTTGAAACGTATTTGAAAATATCTAAGTCAACTTCTTCAAGCACTCTAATTCCCTTTGTAGTTAGGAATACAACTTTTTAAAAACTTTACACAATTAGTATACGGCTTTAATAATCAATTACTAATTACCAATGATCATTTGACAATTCAGTATTGTATTGCTCTCGATTATCTGTGATATTGAATAGATAGATATTAATTGCAATCAAAATTTTTTTCTCTAATTTAATAATTTGCGTTTAATTTTCAATGTAATATGCAATTCTATTAAGTATTCGTGAAGCTTGACAAGGGATAGTTCCAAGCTACCCAGTATTTCTCTGCTGTTTGCAGAATGCGTTTTAAAAGTTCAAAGCAATAATTTTTCGTCATGTTAAATGCAGCCTGATTTCATTCTTAGCTTGAAAAAATCTTAAAGCTAAATTTCCTAAAATACTTTAATCAGGAGTATCTATAATAATATTAATCTTCCAAAAAATAATTGAGTACCCCGACATTAATATGCTCGTGGGGCGATCTTGTGACTTTATTAGCTGCAGTTATGCAAAATATTATTTTAAAAGAAAAATGGACTTGGTAAAATGATGTCGGAATTCGATAAGGGTGTAATGGCGGGATGCCACCTTAGTACACTGTCCAGCAGAGAAATTGTTACTAACTTAAACAGACCGCAATCACTTACTACAAAAGTGGCATTCGTTCGACGTTAAGTGGAAGGTGGAAGAGCACTGTAAGGAATGCTGAACGTTCCAGGCGACCGAAAATTCTGACCAACAGACATCGCAGCACCCTGAAACGTGAAATTGTGAGAAACCGATAGCTATCATCAGACATGAGTTTCAGGCATCAACAGTGGTGTCCGTTTTTATTGGAACATTGCAAACAGAGACCCATCATCTTAGATATTTAGGTAGAGCAGCCGCGCATAAGCCCCAGATCAAGAAAATCTATAAATCTCAAAGGCTCAAATGGTGCCTAAACCATCGCAACTGGATACTGGAGCAGTGGAAATTAATTCCGTGGACTGACGAGTCAAGATCCCTTTGATTCGATACTATGGACGCGTATGGACCTGGCGGCTACACGGGCAATGCTTTCTGTCAAAGTGTACAGTGACTACCAAGAAAATTGTTGGTGGCGGCATTATGTGTGGGAATATTTCATTCCTACGGTGTTGGTCCACTGGTGGCTATTCTTGGTAACTCATAGTCATACTGTAATATTCTGGACAATGAAATGCTCCCAACATTGTGGTTATTACGGAATTGATCCCTGCTACTTCCAAGATAACAATGCCAGGTAAGAATAATTTTGCTGCTTCAATTATACGATGTATGAGGAGAACAATGTTCAACGCTTGGATTGGCTTGCACAGAGCTCCGACCTCAATCCACTGAATATCTTTGGGACGAGTTGAAATGGTGGATAAGGTCTCAGGAGCAGCGGCATATTTTCATTATCCATCTGTGTAAGATCTTGCAGAAGGAATAACGGAAAATTCCAATGTTTCTCAAAATTGTTACTATAAGCGTCAAGACTCTTCTGATTACGGTGAACTTCTATTCCTGTCTGGCAAATCCTCATCAAAGTAGTCTCTCATGTCACGGTGGCATTAATATCTTTTCCAATAGATGTCGTCTTCATTCAATGCAAGGAGTATTCTTGGGACATAAACTTTTCTTTTTGCTGCTATGGGAAAAATCATAGATAGCATCATCTATGAAAGTGTATATACAATTTTGGGCCCCTCTGCATTCATCTCATAGGTTCAGATGTCTCGAATGCTTCAAATACTTCCGAAACTATTATTTAAAGACATTTATTATGAAATATAAAACTGGTATCAACAAATACGCCTAACGTTATGCTTTATTCCTTAGAATATAAAGAATCCCCTAAAAATGTTTTAATGTTGATATTCACACTTGTTAATTCGCTAACACCATGAATTATAAATGGCTAGAAATTTATTATAAAATACAGATCAGCCTTCTTCGTAGAATGCTTTCATCTATATTTGTACAAGAGACTAAAACAAATTTATCATCTTATTTTCTTTACGTTACGAAATGGAGAGTTCTCTATACTGTCCTTCTTGATGAAATTGATGGAGGCCTTGCAGTACATTACGGAAAAGAAATCACGTAGAATTCCGACTTGTTAAGCCTTTTATCCCAGGAATAAAAGGCGAAACCGGTCGCTATGCACTGCAACGACTCCATTCAACTTTATTTTCTTTAAGTAACTTTAGCTCTGGTTCTACCTTCTTAACATAATAATTAAATATGAGTGCAACCTGTCTGTTGATAATTGGCATTGATTCGAAGAAAAATTAACAAGCATACATACAATATCTAAATAGTGTTCGCTGCGTGTTTGTAAAGCAAACGAATGCAATATGAATGTAATGTAAATTTGAAATAACGAAATCTTGTCTAAAATTATAAGTTTTCCCTATATATTTGTAATTCATTTTTAACATTTCACCAAGTAACAAAATAGAAAATATTAAAATTGAAACGATAGATTTCAAAGCTTCCACTGGTATTTGCTAATCGCATCAATCTGTTAAGAGATAAAGCGGATTTATCAATTAGACTGGAGAAATTTGAATTTTTAATTCCTTTTAAGGCAAACAGAGTAAAGCGAAAATTAGATCGATTAATGTTAAGTCAGTTTCACTGCTTATGCATATGTAATAGTTTTTAAATTCATTCTCTTAATAAATTCAGTGTTTTTATTGTGTCCCGCTTCTTCCTACTTATCACAAACAGCCCAATCGTTATTTCTTTAGATTGCTATAAATAACAACTATTTGATAAACTGCAGTTCCCTTCTTCCTTGGAACTTTGAATATAAACACTTAAACTTAATATACGAATATTTGTCTAATTTTCTGGAAAATGGGATTTAATAAGATAAAGAAGAGTAAAAAATTTCAAATGTGAAAGGTTTGTTAGCTTTAAAAATTTAATTAAGTTTATGAAAATAGAAAAAAAATATTAAAATTTACCTACTTAAATAAAGAAAAGATAGAAATTTGCAAAGGAAAGAATAGCTGGGAGTAGTTTTTACTAGAGACTTCAGCAAAGGCTCCAGTATTTAAAAAACATTTGGGAAATAAAGAAATTAATTGAATGTTTAATAGCTTTTAATATTCACCAATACTGGCCGTCAGCTCTTATGTTTCAAGAAACCACTGGGTTACCATGACGGATTCTACCTTGGAAATCGTGTCCTCAGATCATTTCGTTTCACGCAATTGAAGAACAAGTGAAACCAATTAGGAATTTGTCGGTTCGTCGTTAGAATTAATTGAATGACTTCTGTGAAATCGTTAACCAAGACTAAAGTCGACAAGAGAGAGCGCAAGCAAATGACTGCATTAAAAGAAGACATTAACATGTGTCCACTGTAAGAAATCTTGTAAAGTGATTTAATAGGATTCTTTGAATTTTCGATGGACTTAAAAATATTACGATGATCATTTCATTACCTACCATTCGATTACTTCTTTATCTCTTTCATTATAAAAAGATTCATAGAAACCTTACGACTGAGCTCAGTCGAATACTGGTCTTTAACGCAATTAAAACCAATTGAAAAGCGAGAATGTGTAAACGGAAATTTCCACCATTCCAAACGGCATTTAGATTTTGATCCCCAAGTGCAGAAAATGGTAACTTTATTCGAGCCAATTATAGCTTAAGTAAATAAATTTTATCCTCTTACTAAATTAAAGTAATAAAAACCGTTAGAGGGCAAAGTACTAATTAATTAGATGAACGTTTCGAATAGGTCAACTTAATTAACGGGCGCATATTAATTTGAATTATTATTATTATTATTATTAAGTTAATTAATTTCAACACTTGTATCATTTCTAGAGTATCGGTTTCAACGAAGAAAGCAATTACGATTAATATTTGATACACCCAATTCATTTGGGAGCTTTGAAATTGCATTTGCGGCTGACTGTAAATTAGTGAATGACCAATTCGAAAATTCTTTTAAAAAGAAAAAAAAATAAAACAAGCGAATGAATACAAAGAAGGGAAACAATCTAAGGTGACAAAAACTACAAAATGACTCCATTACTCAACTACAATTTTCTTCAGTTAGCCTCAAAAAATACCAACGCTTCGTACTAAATTCTATTCTGGGTGCTTTCTATTATAAAAAGGAATTTCCTTTGGTAATTCATTTTTATATAATGGGAAATAAAAAAAAAATCCGATTTGCATTTCCAATATTTTCACTCCCATGAACTTCAATTCCAATTCCCTTTTATACTTTTTTTCCCTTTTAAAAGTGAAATCAGAAATAATCTTTCTTTTCGTTGAATTTACACTTTCACGAACACGATGGCATTTTAATAGGATAAAAGTTGGTAGTTTAATAACGCCTTTTAATTTAGAAAAGTGAAAAATTTTGTAAAGGTAAATTGCAGGAGAATAAATTACTTTTCAAAATTGCACAACCAGAAAAAGTGATAAAAATTTTAATCAAAAAAAAGTATTCTTTTTATAAGCGCTTAAGCAAAAGTTTCTTTGTACGTGTAACAGATTTTCAATAACTTAACACTTCCCGCAAATTTTATAATGGCATCTTTATTATTGTTAAGTTAAGAAAATTTTAAAATTAACATTTTAAACTTTTATAATTAACTGTGTATGAGAAACATAAGACCACTTTTAATTAATTTTTCCTAAGAAGAGTTTACTTTGGAGTTCGTCGTTGCAAATCCTCTTAAAGCGAATCGTTCTAAAATATTCATTCACGTCATGTAATATGTACTTCGTGTTTACAACTGCTAAATTCACTCGTTCCGAATACTTCTTTCTTTCCGCCCAAGTTCTCGATAATGATTTCAGCAAGACTGTCATTCTTGACGTAATGGCCATTATCTAATTTATTACTTCGGTATACTTAGAATTTCTATTTTATTCATTTATTTTTCCGGGAAAATGTTTCTAAAGAGGACTTAATTTTACAAGAACCATTCCTTCAAAGTACCACCAATAACTACTCCCCATCAAAAAAAGAAAAATAAAAAAAAGAAATAAGTTGGTCGACGTCTTCGAATTGAAAAACACGAATGAAAACAAAAAAGAAAAAAAAACTGAAAGACTTTTATCTCACGTGGAAAATCTCAGGTGACTTTTTCCTTCTGCGCATGCACAATGAATAGTAATGGCTTCGTTTCTCTTTCCCTTCGATCGAAAATGTAAGAAGAAGAAACAATTGGAACGGAGCCAAGTTTTCTTGATTTTCTTTCTTTTATTTTTTATCTCCGCAGTTATTATTCATCATAATAGTGTTCAAAACACTGAGGCGCCTTTTATTTTTCTCATTTCCCTCTCGACTGCTCCACGTTCATTTGCTCGCTAATCCCCAACGGGTTTAATTGCGTTTGTACATTAAAACCAGTCGGGTGATGACAACTTTTTCGGATTACGTATTTTTTTTAAGTATTTTTAACAATTATTAAGGCAATTACTTTGACAATTATTATTATGCATCACTAGCTTTCTTTTAAACGAATAAGCCTAAGATGTTATCTGCATCCCATTTCAGACCTTCTAGCTATAAATAAACATTTTTCTTTGAAAGAAAAAAAAAACCCAACACTTTTGCGATCATCATCCGAAAATGTTGGTGGAACTCGGAGAAAGAAAATTAAGTATGATTATTATCTGTAAAAAATGCTACTGCAAATGGAAACGGAAATTGCTTATCTTGAATTAAGTGGGCCATAAATTTTCTTAATTAGTTGGCACTACGGAATATGAGGTACAGCGTATCTTTCTCCGTTTCCGTTAACTTCATATTTAAGTTTTGTGCACGATATCATTATCAATAATGAGTTTTATCACATGAAAATTTTATATATAATTTTATTTTGAATTTAAAAAATGCCATGAAAAATATATGAAAAATAAAATTTATTAAATATTTTGAATTCACGAACAAATTTTTCAAATAATTTTCTGGAATTTAATCTTCAAAGTTGAATATAAAGAAACATGTGGATAATATTAAGTTCCAATTAATAAATGCACGTATATATCTCATCATATCTTGATAACTCAGCCTCCTAGTTATGTTCCGTTGAGAATTTTGAATTTTCTCTTTCTTGTCACTGGAGTGGTTATGTAGAAGCATCTTTCAAAAATAGGAAAAAAGGCACTTTCGAATTTTCAATGGCTAAATTGTCAAACTACAAAATAATCTTCAGATAGTAAGCTATCTGAAGATTATTTTGTAGTTTGACAATTTAGCCATTGAAAATTCGAAAGTGCCTTTTACCGTTTAGTGTTATTATTCGAAAATTTTATTTTTATGATAGGAGTTTTCTTGGAAAAAAAAAAGTCTGGAAAGAAACTTTGCTTTCTGGGTGTCTTTAATAACACCCTGAAATCACTGAGAGAGTGATAATGGATCTTTATAGGTTTAATCTTAATACATCACAGAAAAGAGTAAAATAAGAATGAAAATCTTAGAAAATCTTCTACGGCGTGCTCTCTCTTTCTCTCTCGTACTTTCCTAACAGGGATTGAAAAGGAAAATGGAAAGTCCCTGCCTAAATATCAGTAATCCAGCTATTGGTAAGCAAACCCGGCTAACGCAAAATATGGGCGATGAAGCGAGATGATCCATCACGTGAGAATGGCTGAAGGAGCTGTAATCTTTGGGAGTCTATTTTCGGGTGCATCATTGTTTAGAACTGCGGAAATACCAATTTTTCCGAAGGAACTACAGCAAAGGTCATGTCGACATTGGAATAATCAGTAAATGAAAAGCTTAAGAAAAGTATCTGGCGAAAATACATATAACTACAAGTACAAATGAGTAACATCGGAAGACGAAAGACCTACGAGATAGTGCGCCGACAGTTATAAGCTACTTATCAATACCCAGCAGCTGTTGGAAACACACTACATGTATTTATACTGGAGAGATGATTAATAAGGCCAGTGAGCATATATCATTAATTTGTTTAAAAATTAAAAGTCGAATAAGTTTGTGAAAAAAAAATAAAATATAAAATCTGAGCAAAGCCTTCGTTTTCTATCCCGCGTATAACGAAGTTAATTAGAAAATTAAGAAATTTTTTACTTTCTCTAAACTATCAAAATTATAAGGGAAAAAAAGATACTTTTCAACAAAACAATTTTAAATGATAGTTATTTATTAAATTAAAAGAGTTTCTCTGTACGATAGGATACTCATTGAATATTGCTAAAATGGCCACTTCGTGAAAGACAATGATGAAGCTCCCTTTCCAAATTGCCTTCCTCTAAGAGAATACAGAAAAATATTTAACGCTACTTCTTGGCTTTCCCAATCCTGAACCTTAATCTCATGAAATGCCAAAAGAATACATGGTAAGGCTTTATAGCGTAAATTCAAAAGATTTTAACTTAAGAATGGAGTGATTCCATGTTCTTTTCAAAAGTTACTGGAATTCACGCAAAACCAGTTAGAAGCTTTCTGGATTTCTTTCCCACTCCACTTAATAGATAAATTTGAATATATGAGTACATGCTTGCTCAAATTTGGACATGAATTAAAACTGTTCTCTCTTTAAACATACGCCTTCACGTTGTTTCAGGTTATTTACAAATAACCGATATTTCAATTTTTACCATAATGAACCTCATAACTTATATTATTTCACTCATAATTTCGGACACTAACTGACTTGTATATACTTACTTACTTACTTTTCAAACCCGCTTATCCGTTAGGGTCGCGGGGGCAGCAGCCCTATGGAGGATCTCCAGCGAACGCGATCTTCCGCCATCAAGCGCATGTCCTCCTTGGTAATACCCAAGCGACTCGAACCCAGATTCTCCATGTAGTCTAGCCACCTGGTTCTAGGGCGACCCCTTGGTCTCTTACCCACCGGCTTGGAAAGTAACAACTACCTAGGAAGGTCAGTTTGTGGCATTCGTATCACGTGTCCATACCAGAGCAACTAAGATCTCTCAATGCGGAGAAATAGCGGCTCACCACTTGAAGACTCCCTTATTGTACTGCTGTGCACTCTATCTAGTAGGGTAACATCTGCCACACCTCTCAGAAATCTCATTTCGGCCGCTTGTACCCGCGATCGCACTCTTTCGGTCATTACCAAAGCCTCATGACCATAGGTGAGAATGGGGATAAAGATAGATTTGAAGATGGAGAGCTTGGCTTTGTTACCCAGCTCGCATTTCGTTACCACGGATCGCCACCGATCCGAGCATCCAATTCTTTTTCCTGCCGCCCATCACTCGTGAATGCAATCCCGAGATACTTGAACTTCTCCACCTGTCTCAATGGGGGTTCCCCTAACATGGAATATACAGATTTATTATTTTGGACATTAAATTTATAATGGATTGGACAGATTTCCTTTACGTTTAAACAAAATATTTGCTATATTTCCTTTACGTTAACCACTTTTATAAAAGAAAAATATACACAGCGAAGAGACACCATCAATAGTAAAGCCTGTTATGGTGTAAACACGGAAATTTGGATTTAAACATATTTTATGAATTTTTCATTATGTGGTGGCAGGATTATTTATAACACGATTTTTAACATTACAAAATGATGGAGAAGATAAAACAGATTTAAGTGTTGGCTTCCTGTAAAAGGGGAAATCCCGCAACTCGCCTAAAAATCCTGTCTTATGACAACTTTGCCATTTAGAAGGCGCAGCAGGAAAGTAGGCGGCAGAGTGCCTATAAGGAGGACCCTTTCCGTATTATTTAACATGTACTGTCACGATTTGGAACGCTTAACTTGGAAACTACTCGTTCAAATTCGATCGAATTTTAAGGGAATATACAGGTTTATGTATCCTATTATTTCACCAAATTTTAGCTTTCTGGCCATTATAGAATTCGAGTTAATAACTTGTAACCTAAAGTCCCGTTATAACAAAATTTCAAAATAACGTTCCCCAGGTAAGGTATCCTCTCATTACAATGGGCACATTAGGGTAAGAGGAGAACCGCACCAAGCATGGACCCGTCGTGCGTGATATCCACTGTCCAAGCCTGTGGAGGCAGTGTGGCGATTTGGGGTTGCTTCTTTTGGTCTGGTCTGGGTTCTGCAACATTATGCAGCAATAAAGTGACGTCAGGTTATTCCATCTAAATGCCCTGGATGACCAGGTTATTCCATCCACGAACGAGTTCTTTCCTGATGGCACTGGGATATTCCAGGATGACAACGCCAGTATTCGCCGAGCTCAAATTGTAACGGAGTGATTCTGGTTTCATGAACAGTCATTTCAACACATCAACTGGCCACAGAGCACTGATGCTATCCCATCAAATGTCATTGGGATGTATTGGAGAGGGGTTTACGGAGAGGTTTCGTTCTTCCCGCAGGATCTGGGCGTAAAATGACTGGACCACTGGAGAAAAATAGACGTAGTGAAAACCCACGAACATGTTGAGTCCGTGCCATGGTGAATGCGCGCCGTCATCAAAGCGAGAGGCGGCCCAATTAAATATTAAACTGCGCGACCTTTTTTTTGGTCAAGCAGTTTATCTTCTGTTTTCTTGTTACTTGACACCAGGTATTTGAAGCAGCATGTTGAATGGAATTTATAGATTGCAATCTACAAAATTGCGATCGAGTTGCGGGACTTCCCTTTTTACAGACCATGATACAACATTCCCAATCGGCCTCGGTGGCTGAGTGGTTGCGTGATCACCTCTGATGCCCGAGAAAGCGGGTTTGACCACGGCCGAGGATGACGAGGATTTTTTCAGGGGGGAAATCCTGAGATAATGCACTTCCTTCGGAAGGGAAGTAAAGCCGTTGGTCCCATATAGTCGTTTGCTGGCTGCATGTTAAAAAACGCTTGCGAGTCAAAATTTGCGGCCCCTATAACGCCGTTCTGAAATGATCATAGCAGTTGAAAAGGACGTTAATACCAAACAAACCAAACCAAACCAAACAACATTCCCCGGGGAGGGGGAGAGAATAGTGTTTCTAGAGAAAAGCACTGCTGAGGGCACTACCTACATTTTCCCGAAAAACATTGGGAGCTTACTTATTTACTCAACTTATACATTCAACGTCAGACATTATTTAAGCAAGTTCCGAAAATGCCTTAGACATTATAATTCACATTGTCTAGAAGTTGCCTGCCAAATCGTTTAAAAGATAAAGAACTAACATAATGATAGTGCACTGGAAAGATGACGACATTGGTTTAATAAATTGAATAAAAGAATTAAGTTACTTACGAAAGATATGTATATCATTTAGGACAAATTCAATCAAAATTAAATGATGCCATATCGAATCGTTCAATGTTTTCTTTTAGAACAATCCCGATCCAAACTTTATTTACAATTATTTAATACGTTAACAACAATTTTGTTACTTTTATTTCGTTCCTTTTTTAAAAGTAAACCGGCATTTTGCCTGAATTGTCACGTCCAATATATTGTATTGCAATGAGAACGAAGTGGGATTAAACAGTGGGCGCAAATGGACGAGGACGCGTTAAATTCGGAAGAGTGTCTCGAAAAGAAAGCGTGTCTCAGAGAATTACGAACATCAACGTGTAGGGTTTCGATGGTTTGGCATCCCTCCAAGACTTTATCTTGAATTACTTATACTTTTTTGTTTATGATGTTTCATGGTTAATTAATACTTTCTTCTCTCTGTTTCGCCACGGTTTCCATCACACTGCACGGGCGCTAAAATAATTAGGAGCGCCGACGTCACAAGTCGAGTTTCCGTAACAAAAGCTTTCATCTCGCTCTCCAGCAATTTACTTTTGTTTAATGACTCTTAAAGCACTCCTCCCTAGCGTTTTTAATGAGCCTCATATTCGTTCTTTTCTTGATATTATCAACAAACAAACAACATTTATCAAAACAATGCCGAAATAAGCATAGTATCAGGAATATTAAAGTTTAGCGTTCCAAATTTAAGTTTTAAAAACCGTATTTTCATAATGCCACTAAATGTAACATTAAATAGTCAAGGTTTGGCAACAAAGAAACTTTATTCTAATTAATAATCGATTTTTTAAATGGCCAAAAAGTTCTGTGTACTCTAATTCTGGTATCACAATCTGCTTTTGTATATTTTGAAAGGATAAGAATTCACAACTGTTCAAAAAGTATGCACACATGTGAAATGACATAAAATTTTTATTTATAAGAAGTAAGTCCATCCTCAGCTTAAATTACAGCTTGTATCATACGTATGATGGACAAATACAGGTCATGCACAATGATTACAAAAATACGTATTCGTTTCTCGTGCAGCACAATCTCTGTAAAAATTGCTCTGTGTGAGAGAAGACGGTTATCTTGTGACCATCCTGCTAGCTACATTTCAGGGACTACCACTTTGTGCACGAATAGCCTACATTCAACGAATTCATGCAGTCCGTTGAATTGAGACAATAGTGTCAAGTTAAAGTGAGATAGCGCTAGGTCAGAAAGTGGGCTGAAGATGGAAACCTAGCACGCACTCTTATTCCAAAACATGTCCAGAAAAAAGTAGTGAGGTCCATTAATTTATGAAATGATCACCAGAGTCCTCCACTGCCATTTTCCTTTACCATTTAATGAGCTTTATTCATAATTGGCAAACAGCTCAAATATCTCTCAAGAAGGAGTACATATTAATTTTAGAGTTTGATTCTTCTAAAATAACACTCTCCCTCTACTTCTCAAAATGCGTATAACTTAAATAAATCAAACTTGATTGGGTGAATGAAGAGCGTTAATCGTGTGCTAAAGTAGTTCGTTGTGCGCAAAAGCATTAGCGATAACTTTGCTGAAAATTCTGGTATAAATCGATTTTGAACCTGTCAAATGACAGTTTTTTCCATTAAAAGATAATGAACTTCTTCCGCAGAAAGTCTATAATGCTTGACTGTTTACGATTTTGGCGCCAATTCGTTGAAGAGAATGAAATTCTTTTCGATAATAGCGTTAAACTGTTCGCCATAGATGACAATGCTGTAAGCTAATAAGTGCACGAAAATCTTCAGACAGTACCTATAAATTCGCATTTTTTAATCTTACGTGTATATAAGTTACACTGATGGAACATAATATTCCATCCATTTGATGCAAAATTTTATTTATCAATTTTCAGATATTTGGTACCCTTGACGCGACCTATGTGAAACGGAGAATGGGTAAAGAATATGTTACCAAATGCATGATACTTATGGTTAAATACAAAGAGGAAATACAAAGATACGAGGCTAATCTCGGTTGATGGCATGAGGAAAATGTTGAGCGCGATGGACGCATGAACAATGAAAAATACATTTCTGTGCTGGAAACGAGTTTTGCAACCATCCCTTATAAAGATTTATGGCGACACAAACATGAAGAAAGTAAAATTCCAGAAAAGACAATGAATGCTCCATTCTTTCTCCAAAGCACACAAAAGAATTGTTAACGCGGGATTTTTATAGGATGGCTAATATTTTTGGCCAAAGCTCTGTGTATTAAAAATTCGCTTGTCGATCAATCATAGCCTACTTGAAAGAGACCAATGAACTCGAAAATAATTATCCAATAGGCTCCATGTTTGTTTACTTTACGAATTGCCTATAGCTGCCTGAAGCAAGGCTAAATCTAAGTAATTTGTTCAAAAAAAATTTGAATCTTCGCTACATGGTTCTTTTCTGAATTAATCATGATGTATTCTAATTCGCTCCGGCGTTTCTGTGATTAAAATTGACAGCTTAAATTCACAACGTCGACATGTTGAGGGCGGCGAAGAAAGGAGTTTCGAAATGTAACGATTTAATCATCTTCGCTACGTGAGAGAAATAAATGTCTGGTCAGACTTTAGATCAGCGGAAAATCTCATCCTAGCAGTTTCTCTCCGCGATTTCGTTTTCAATTAAGACTCTCAATCTCCAATGGATTTCTTTTCAATTACGAAAACTGGCGAGGCTTCTCCCTCGTTTCAATTTATCGCGAAACCTCCTACAAGAAAAGGAGGGAAAGATTTATGTTGCTCTGGTTAGTTTTTCCTCTTCCCTTGTACATTGCTTTGAAAAGCTAATGAATTATTCTGTGTGTTAAGAATGAAAGTACACGTGTTCTAGTAAATCTCTGGCCTTTCCACAGCGAGCATTTGATTCACTAACAATGTTAAATATCATTCTCTAGAGTTTAATAATTTGGTAAAGGCAGAAAGATTAGATTAGAGATTTGAGCTTTCAATTTATCAAAGCTCCGGCTCTGTCAATTCACAAAATCTAAAAGTTTCCTTATTACGATTATTTTTTTTATCTTTTCTATGACTTTTCCTATATAGGCGTATGCATAAGGGAATAAATATATAGTATAGTCAATAAATAATTAGTGGACTGTGGTTATTGTTCACCGGAGGGGATTGTTTCACCATTTTATGAACACAGGAGCATAGCACAGTGGGGGGGGGCCCCCAGAAACCATCGCAATATACTCCAAACAGTCAGAGGCCCTAGTTCGACTGAACCACTTAGACCCAAAAAGAAAACTTAGACCACCTAAAGGTAGCCAGATAGACTTAAAAAGCGAGTCAAGCTGCCTACGGGGTCCAAGTGGATATCTTCAAGAAAGGTTAAACCAACAGTGAAGTGACGAAAATGTGTCAGAGCGACAGAACCATGGTATAGCTATGCCCCTATATGCACATCCACTTTCAAAGTAATCACCCCCGCCAATACGCACTCCTGCTAATATTGGTATTGGAAGCATTTTTGAAAGGACTGTTCTTGAATCCACCGACCAGCCTGATCGCAGCCATCTCAACCTCCTCTGCTGAAAAAAACTCAGACATAACAGCGATATCATAGATAATTTGGAAATTGTTGTTACGTACCATAGCTTGAACCTCCTTAATCTTGGCTCCCGTTCTTGCGGTTTGTACATCATCCTCTTAACTTTCCCTATCTTCCATGAAACATTTGGGTCACTTAACATTGCACTACGACTCATGTCTTCTTCTCCATAAATTTGTTTCATCATCTGCTGTGTTTCTGTAGCCGTTTTGTTTAACTTTTGACAAAATTTGAAGTTTGCACATTGTTCAAATTCGAACATTAGTGCGTTCGCCACTAACACTGAACTCTACCTTTTAAAGTATTGTAACATGAATGTCTGATGCCTAAAATTCGTACCAGAGAAACTCAAAAATCTTTCTTCAGCACTTCGAAGTCAGAAGTCATCTAAATAATACACCACCAAGTAGTCGGATTAGCAATAGTGATTGTAATGATAACTAATAGTTCGTTGGCCTTCACGTTCCCTAGACACGATGCCTTGTAATATTTTTCCTCCAGGGAGTTTGTTAAAGAGAGTCTACGTGCCACCCTTACCACAGAAACCACAGCATCAATCGATAATGTTTGCTGCGACGTGTCTTACAGGAATTTTGAACGTGTGCCGAATTACCAAAGGGGATCATACTGAACAACTGTGATGCACTTAAATAAAATCTTTCAGAGTTTTTCTCATCATTGACAAGAGTCTTGTGTGTTTGAATGCATTAAATATGAGTTATGGTAATTTTCTATTTATTTTTTGATTTTCTACGTATTTATTTGAATCTTTATTCTCGTTGCTCCATTCACTCGTGTAGCCTAATATATCTTTCACGGCTAACAGATAGCGTGAACTAGTGGCTAGTTTACAGAGCGCGAGCCAAAGCAAATCGTTGCTTCCCCCGCCGCTTCAGTGAAGACGACATTGATGGTGCCGCTGAGAGCAGAACAACTTCCACTGCACCCCATTTTTCTGCTTCAACAAACGACTTAATTATTTGGAAGCAGTTTCTCAGTTTTAGACTAATTGGCACAACCCTTTTGGCTAACCAATATTTAAAGGCCATATGACGTTTAACAAGAGGTGAACAATCAACAAAATTGATCTAATCTTTTTTTTTTTTTAATAATCAGCTTTTATGAAAAGTAAAAACCCACAAAAACAATAATATAACAGAAATGGGTTTTTTGTTCCATGCAAAAAAAAATATCATGTTCATTCAACTGGATAAGATTTAATATTTTTAGAATCTATAAAAAAATATACATTCGGCGTCTCAGTATTTTTTGAGTCGGTTTTTGTTCTCAATACTGCTTCAGCTTGTCTTGGAACAGACTTTATGAGATATCACCAGTGGCTTGGGAAATAACATACCGTATATTATGGACTGCAATCTCCAACTTTCTAAGATTTGACGGTTGTGGATCCTTTCTAGCTCCCACAAACTGAATTCAATTAGATTGAGATCCGGTGAGTTTGGAAATCAATTCATTAAGGTAAAAATCTCTGTCATGTTCTTCCCAACATCTGCTCACAATATGACGTGGAATGGAGCATTGTCCTGCTGCAAGTACCCTCCCCAAATAAGATATACCATCGACATCTGTTTGTAGATTTAATCTGCGGATTTGGCCGGTCAAGGGATGCCCACGCGAATCAAAGGAATGCACGAAAACATGCTCTAAACAATAACATTTCCTCAACCAACTTGCAATGCACACAGGGCTCATGCCTTCATTTATATAATCTATCCGCAGTAGAGGCATTCTGATTGGATATGTAGCATAATGTTCATGGAACATTCCGGCCCAAATTTCGTTGTTAACTTCTTGAGATAGTCTTCATTTTGTATTATTTGTCAATTTAATTTTGGACACCTGTGTATTCATTGGCTAATTAGATATACTCTCTTAAATTTAATACAGATAACTAATTATTTCAGTCGAAACCCTAAATGCAATTTGTACGAAAGAAATAAGTTTGGACGTCTAAATTGTCGAGAGAAATTAAAAGAGCAAATTCAAGTTTCATGGGAAGTTAAAATTTAACATTACTGTTGCGAGGTAATAAAAAATCTCGCATAAGCACGAATCTATATACAGGGTACGTAAGGTATTTGAGTACAGATTCACATCAAAAAAAAAACCAGAGATATAAGTCGAGATATTAACTTTATTATCGAAACATATCATGAGCATACACAAGAAACCTTCTTGTTATATTTTAAATTTAGTCTCCTTTTAATGGGGAAAATCGTAAAATTAAAATTTAATAAAAACAAAAAAATAAAATCACCAATCTTGAAAAACGATGAAGAAACTTGTGAGATGGAAGAAAACTTAAACGATGTAGTATATTGTAAATAAAGTCCCGGTATATCACCTAGAATTCCTGTTTTTCGCATTTTTCGTAGAATGGATAGTTCCTTCGCTCTGTGTTGTATTGATTGAGTTATAATTTAACCAATTTGGAGTTATAATTTAACTTCTTGAGATTATTCTGTTTACCTACAAGTGTAATTATCCCGAGCAACGCCGGGTCCTCTGCTAGTTGTTTATATTAATGAAATTTCTAAAATATTAAAATGAATAATTTGAATGCATTTGTCGTTTTATCTCGTAATGTTCTAAAGTGTTTCAAATGTTATTCTTTATAGACCGTCTCTCTGTTCTTTAAGCTCAAATAACATTAGCCAATTCTTTCATGTATTGACATTCCCTATTTCGATAAGAATAATTCCATTTCGAAATGGAATCTGCCTTTGTGCTTACCGCACCGCTAACTTTTAACGTTATCTACTTCTTCGTCTTTATTTAATTAATCTTTCATGGCCTCACTGATTCGTGAAATTAAGTTTTGTCATCCACGGAAATAGAACTTACTTCGGTGGTCTTCAGATTAATTAAACTACAAGAAGCCAGTATTCCCTTTCTTTTTAGGAATAAATTAGCCTACGTAAGAATTTAATTATTTTGAAATTTCAGAAAAATCGATGGAAATTGCATAATTATTTTATATTTTAATCAGCAATAACATATCTCCTAAGATCATCTGCAGATAAATGGTACGAGGTAAAGCTTCTAATCATCAAATTCTAGATATTAAATAATTATAAGAGTCTCTTCTATCTTAAATTTTTTTTCATAAAAAATTTCAAATTTATAAAAAAAAACAACGAATATTAATTTATATGCCACGATAGTGGAAGTGAACTTGTTCAAAAAATCTCTTTCCTTTAAATTTCATTGCTCTTGGAATCCGTTGTGAAAACTTGCGACTTATGTCAGGTTTGTCTTGAATTTTGTTAAGTGATAACTGCTTAGTGTCAACCAATTTATACACTTTATGTAGCTTCGATAGATAAATGAGAAATCAGTGCAGTCGGATTCTTAGAAATTTTTTTTCACTAATAGTTGAAAGTTTACCATAAATTAAAATAATACAGTTCATATAGCATGCTCTCAGTTTAAATATTCGAGCCATTTCATCCCGTCATAGAAGTCTCGGGATGAAGTTTAAGGATAAACAAATGAGCCTAATTATGATCTAATATTTTGAAATGAGCTTCTCAAAATCTCAGCTTTCCCTTGCATTCACTGGTTAATGGCACAAATAAACCTTGACATGGACGCGCCAAATTCCAACTAACCATTCATTTCTTGATATTGCTTCTGTAACAGAGGTTTCAAAAAAAAGAACTTACAATATTTTTAATAACATAAACTACAATGTAGAAACTATTTCAATGCACATCTTTGGCAGGCAACAGGTCTTCTGAATACAAACTTCCAAAGCAATAATATCCCGATAACAACATATTAAAATTTAACGGCATTGAGGAAATTTCAGAAACTTTAATGTGCGCGCACCGTAATTACTGAATGTTTGAAATGAGACTGTGTCATTCGCGCCTTTACTTAATGTTTAGAAAATTAATCTAAATAACTTCAGTAATTACTTAAGCTGACAATCAATTCTAAAGTTTTTATACATTAATAGGCATATTAATAGAAGAGATTTACCCGTATTCAAACATGCTGGGTTTTTTTCTTAATTCCAAGCTTTGATGTCGTAGATTGAATCAATACGGATCTGGAGATTAGGTAATTTAACTTTTCCGAAGTCAAAATTACAAAAATGTAAATTTAATGCAAAGTTTTAAAAACTAGAGAGCGATAAAATTCGTAAGATGTTTCGCAAACACGGGGCGTAAATTTAACAATTTACTATGCTATTTGCATAATATTCCTAGGGCCAATAGATTGTGGTCTTCGGGACCCATTGCGGGAATTGTGTAAGTTTGTAATTCTGTTTCTTGTGAACCTTGCGGCTTCTATCCAAAATGGAATTTCTAGAAACTTTGGATCGTCGACAAGGGTACAGAGAAGCCCTCATAAAAAAACCTCTTAAGCCTGGCGGTGGTTACCTCCCGAGTCCCAGTTTTGTGGTTGTCTTGGGAAAAATAGAACCACACTTCACACCCTTTACTAGCACTTATTCGTAGCAATTAGACATAAAACGTTAACTTCAGAACGCAAGAATTAATTAAATTATCCCAACCTTAATTAATACTGATTTATATACATAATCAATTTATAAAAATAAGCTCAATTTCGTCCTTAATAAGATGACTCTCCAGCGAATTATTTTACTTTGCATTATCATTAGACTCGTTTGAAGCATTACTGAATTCTTCACGCCATAGTTTTTTTTATTTTTAATAAGTTTCTGTGATGTTACTTGAATTTTAAAGGGAAACGACCATCTTTAGTTCTCACTGATGAAAGAAACGTCGCCCCCAAAATATACCTCTGGGTCATTAATAAATCTCGTTGTGGATTAGTGTTTTGTTTTTGTTTTTATTTACGTGTACATTCAGACAGTTTAAGAAGAAAGATTATACAGGGGAGCGAAACGATGGGGACAAATTTCCTAAGAACTTACGTCCGGAAATAATATCCAACGCACTTCTGTCGTATACATTCAGAAATTGGTTGTATCGTTCTCAAATATCTGAAAAACTCTCTCACAGCAGTTCCTGTTGCATGCGCGAACCTGAACGATCTTGATTTCTACTTGTGGACCAACGATATGAAATGAGTATATCGCTCATGAGCTGCTTTCAGCTAAAGCTCTGGATAGGGAAAGTAACGACATTCTTTTCCCTGCCAGTTTGCCGCCAAACTCACGCGCTGATTGGTCTAGAGCTTGTCACATGTTCAAATCCGCCATTTTGGACCCAGCTGCTCAGGTAAACATAAGTGTGTTTGTGTAAGGACTGTTCAGTGTTGCGTTGTTTTCCATTCCCAAATGCCGCAGTATTGCGCTGTAAATTGTAATACGAGACAAGAAAAAGGTAGCAAACTTTTCCGTCTACCATTCGGTAAAGGAAATGAAGAGCGTTTAAAAATATGGCTGCATCGAATTGGACGAAAAAACTGGAATCCAAATGCCGACTGTCGATTATGTGTAATAATGAGCTCTATTATTGTACATAAAATCTACATTATATTCTCAAAAATCTAAGTAAAATACAGTAGAAACAGTAGAATCCTGTCATTTACGCTGCCGGTAATATGATATCCCGCTTTATTCATAATTTTGTATCGTATTATTCTCCTTGGTCCCGTCTTCGTGAAAGCGATTTCTACATAAATACAGTTTTTTAATACGAAGTGTTTTTCTCTCGAATCCCAAATAATAGGATACAAAAGTTTATGTATTGTACTCTAATTCATAACGTGTAGGACAATATCCCCTAAGACAAAAAAGCCCCAATTATACTATATCGTATAATGGTGTTATTAAACTACGAAATTTCTATTAATATTAGAAACGCTTCACAGAAGACCAGTTTGAGCAGAACAGAAAAGATGGAATATGAAAGTTAAAGCCCAACGCTATACCATCAATATTTAGCCACAGAACACAAGTGGCGGAGGAGAATGGAACAGAGGAAAGTGAATTTGCTTCAGACAACACTGCTAACGAAGATCCCCCTGAAGATGCTGAAAATATGGAGCAATTTTTGTTCAGAAGAACGCAACTCGCCGTTTTACTTTGGGGGAAGCATTGTTAATTCACTAAAAAGGAAATGCACACTCTGTGACCTATGCAGATCTTCCTTAGTAGAAGCGTTAGCGAAAACGAACATGCCAGGCTGACGGAAATAAAAAGTTATGCTAAGGAATAAAATATTGACAAGGATCCTCTGAATTACATATCAAAAAATGTATTTTAAGTCCTAGAAATTGCTGAAAAACAATTTCGAGCAAAAGAAGATGATGTTCTGAAATTCATCGTAAATGTGATCGATTTAACTGAATGGACAGTTAATGTTTCGAACAGAATAATTTTTCCTGAATGTTGTGATGTGAAAAAAAAATTAATTCGCTCTTTCCATACTTCTCGATTGTTCTTGCTCTTGCGCAAGTATAATGAAAGTATTGGGGCACAAAAAACTTCTGGAAAATGTGGAAGCAAGAGTGTTGGGATGCGAAATGCTATAAAAAATGTAAAATAAGTTTTGTTTTCACTTAGATATGAATAAACCAAGCTTCATATTAAAATGTTAAATATTCATTTTATTAACAAAAAATCCCTATTTTCATTCAAAATAATGAGATGAATGTTTACTTCAGTATAATTCAGTTTTGAATAATTTATTTATTAATTTTTTTAATTAATTTTTGAAATTCTTAATTAGTAAAAGTACTAATTAGTAACAGTTTAATCACAATAACCTAAAATTAGTCGATGAATTACGTTTTCCTCTTAAATGCAGGCAAAAAATGTAACTGTGGGCCTAGCCAAAGCAAGGTAAGTGGGTCCAAAATGGCCGCCAAAACTAGCAGACGCTCAACTTGTCGTTACTTTCCCTATCCAGAGCTTTACTTTCAGCGCCACCAACGCGTCCCCTGTCGGCCATTGCTTTGGTTGGCAAAATAGGCCTTCATCGTATGTTTACGTTTGAAGTTGGCGTAGACAAAAACAGTAAAACTCAATGCCGATTTCTTGTCCAGCTTTAAAGTGTAGTAATAGATATATTAAAGGTTCACCACTGACCTTTCACAGGTGTGTTTTTATCTTTCTGCGTCTTAGAATGTTTTTCTCATGTAAAAATCCTGGTCATCTTTTATATCGTAGTTGGTTGATACATAAAAGATGTCGATATTCAACCATGTTACCGTCGTTTCAGTGATACCAGAATGATTGTTTAGAGGTATTTATGAAATTATATACCGCATTTATTAAAAAGCATCTAAATTTGGGAGAGGTCGCTTAAGAAATTTCAGACTACAAGCACGATGTTGGTGGGGGGGGGGGGTGCTTTCTCAGCTGGCGACAAAGCGGATATATAGTAATGGCGCTTTGGCTGGCGATTTTATTCTGCCAACCACACTAATGGCGCCTACACTAACAATAGGGATTATAATTCCACTTTTCGCCGCCTTCAAATTGACCCAAAGATGGTGGCCACATAAGCGATCTACTCATTTCATATCGTTGTTGTGGACTGTCATATAAAATTGTCATATACGCTGAGCCAGGGCCCTTTAATAACTTAAATAGACTGACCGACTCCTATAAATAGGTCGGAACATTTGAAAGATGGCATCAGTTCGTGGGAATGATATCCCTGGGGAACATTTCGAGCAGAGAATAATCCATAATCTGTGCTGAAAGTATTGTCCATTTACAAGTTTTAAAGGTTGAAACGCCAAACATTCTATCTTACTTATATCAGGAGAAACTCATTTATCTAATTTACCTTGGTTGTATTCCGAATACATGCTTTAATGCATAAAGGTAATATTTTAAGCCCTATGCTCATAGGATCTTACTTATCATTACGTATACAGTAGATCGCATAGTTATCGCATTATTATAAACTCATCCGATAGAAATGAAATGAACTTTCTCCTTTAAATTTTGGAATTGTGCCGATGTTATCGGCAGAGATTATCGGATGCTGAAAGACTATCTTACTTGCTTCAACATTAATAAACTTCATTCGCCACCAAGGAAATATCGATCGTTAACTTCGTTATCGTCAAATCCCTCGCAGCTGAAAAAGGCAAAACCGAGATTCCTCATTTACCAATACAAACTTTAATACAGTGTATTCTATTGTTGGTTATATGTGCTTATCAACAATATTTACATCTCTTAAAATTGTCTGTTACATATTTTATTGCTTAATTACTATAAAGATTTTTCTCACTTTTTTTACCTAAGTCTGACAAAATATGTATGTTTAGTCTGTAGATTTGCTAGAGTTCCACTTCTAGATCAGTGTTTCTCAGCTGTTGATCCTCGGAAAATTTTTACAGCTCGGAAAATCTTTAGTGTGATAATTACTAAATGCATTTCAAAACCAATTTTCATTCAAAATAAATCCACTTCAGCGTGCCTCTGATTTCATGTAAGTAATTAAATTTAATTATGTTATCGGTCCGCGAAGTTTCTTTTGCTTATGTTACCGGTCCGTAGAGAGAAAAAGCTTAAGAAACAGTGTTCTAGGTCAGTTGCGCTTTTTCGTATTTCTTTATCTTTGCACAATTCCGAGATAAACGCAGCCGTTGCGGATTCAAAACCATAACTCGACAGGTTTAAGAAGTGAAAAGTTTACACCCCAATTCTATTAGTCTCTGGGTCATCTAATATCTGCTTTGAAAATGCTCGAATAGTCCCGAAATTGAAAATTAACCAAGGAATATGCATAATTCATAACTTGAATGCCTTTGAATATTGATATCTTAAAATATTCACGTGCTTAACAAATTTCCTACGTCTGAAAGTATCTCCATCCTATGTAAAAAAGTTTTACAGTCGCTTTGATGAAAGCATCAGGGTGTCAAGATCAATCGAATAGTGTTATTGTCATTTATTTTAAAGCAGTAATTTCGCGTTGACCTTTCCAACAACAATTTGATATTTAAATATATAGCATTGTTTCTATCAAAGTGTTTCATCTATTGAAATATACCGGGTGAAGTAAAGCGTGAATTTCTTGTAGCCATTTTATTAGCATTATAATGATGAATTTACTTACGTAGGAGAAGCATATCGCTTTTGTTTAAACTGGCGCCATCTCAAATTTCAAAATTTAAGGACAGTTTTTTTCTTTGCGGAAGAAACTGTGATAGGGTACACATATCTTGGCTCTTGCCACTGTGTGACCATCTTTCAACAGGATGGTGCTCTATCATATTTCTCCCGCTAAATCCGTGAATTCGTGAACACCATTCTGCCAAAACTAATGCTATTTTGTTAAACTGCTGCAAACATTTGTAAATACCTCGCAGTTCTGAATTCAAAATATAGTAAATATCGAAGTTCAGGGAGCATAATAAAATCGAAAATTCAAATACCAAGAACTAAAATTCTCGTTAAACAAATTTACTCTAGAAATTAACGCAATTTGCAATTCGTGCCAGTTTTATGGTCGCCATTTTGCAACTGCTTCATCATTTGAATTTTTTAAGTTAATGTTAACCATTCGGGTTCGCTTAGATATTTTTATTAGCACAAATTACGCCATAAAGTGTGTTTAAAAACACTATGCATATCTGAAAATTATCCCTTGCCTCAAAAACAAAATGCTATAAGGCGTATCAAGATAGCTTTTATACCTAAGCTTTAAAGGACACTTCAGATTTTACTTTACATAGCATTATATTTTCCCTTCCAATTATACTAAATACTAACAGTAAAAGCCCTTGAGAAAAATATCAGTAGTTCCGACCTTCATGTAAACTACTATACCGTAAAATACTGGTGTTTACTTTAAACCACTTTGAAAAGCCCCATTTCCACGCACAGAGGGGTACAAATAATACGAATATAAAAATACATTCGTAATAATAAAAAATAATATTGTATATGAAACAACAAAAAGAATGAGATACGTTTGCTAGTCACGCCGTCACTAATTACTTCTTTTAAAGTAGGCTGGGAAAATGCTAAACTCAACCATAAAAAGAAAAGGAGCATTCAAGTAAACTTTTAATGAGCTATTGGGAATTCTCAGTTTCAGCGCAACACAACACTCGGTTATCTGCTTAAAAGTCTATTGGGTTTCAACTATACGGTTGACAAGTGAAATCAATTAGAACAATTTGTCGGAAACGCCATTAGATTCAATTAAACGCTTGCAGCGTGGATAATATTTCCCAATGATGAAAACGAGAAGCACAAAACGCTCCATTTTACTCCGTTCGACAGTCATTGAAAAAGAAAATAGCAATAAAAATTGGTTAATTTCTTTCTGTATATATAAAAGAAAAAAAAATAATGCTAAGATAGCAAAACTATTTACAAAACTATATTTGATATATGTATAAGTACAATCAATAGCATAATGTTAAGAATGAATTTGAAAGTTTGTATGAAAACTGATAGACAAAAGATAGCTAAAGAAAATCAAGATATATTATACCGGGTGTCCCAAAAATGACGGATGGATTTTGAAAATCAATAAAAAAAAGACGGAATGCGATAGATATGTATCGTTTGCAGCCTTATGCTTAGGAAATCAGGGAATTTTATCCCATCAAATTTCAAATTTAGTTAACATTTTCACCCACAGATGGCGCTGAAAACTATGAAAAAATAAAAACCGGTATGAAAATGTTGCAAGGACTGTTGCAAAAAAACATTTTGGTAGAGCGGACTTGCAATCTCAACAGCACACACTATCAGCTTGACGACGAACTATGGAATGGCGAGCTGAAATACTTCACTATACCTGTTTTAACTAGACCTGTTACAGATCGCCTGCAGTGCCATCTCTTGGTAAAAATGTTAACTAAATTTGAAATTTGTTGGGATAAAATTCCCTGATTTCTTAAGCATAAGGCTGCAAACGATACATATCTATCGCATTCCGTCTTTTATTTTTATTGATTTTCAAAATCCATCAGTCATTTTTGGGACACCCGATACATGAAAGCCGAAAGTACTGGAACATCGGACAAATTAAATATTTAAACAAAATTATTTGTTTATACCTTCGTTGCGCGTGGATCTTTGTTATCTAAAGCTTATGGGCAGCGGTTCTCCCATAGTAATCCATCTGTTACAACTCCCATCGAATAGTCTTGGTGCTAATGACGATTCTGTCCAAATTCCAGTGATTCTGACAGCAGAAGCAAATTGATTTTTCCGCACAGTCTTCCGTCACCTATTTTGTGAGGTTACCACTAAACCGTTTCACCCTGTGCGGAACTTGGATAGGTTTAAACAACGCCACCTATTATAGAAACAGTTTGGTTTAGGACGCCCCAAAATCTCAGGAACTAATTTCTCACTTACGTAACATCTAACGACAGCATCAAAATCGGCGAGTCATTCTGTACGACACATTTTTTTCAATAACAGATTGATGTTTTATAAAGCTTTACTTGTATTAGCATTACGTTGTCACTAACGGTAAGATGTCTAACTTTCCAAGGGGTGTCCCTTCACTTTTTGCATGGTAGTGTAGTAGATCAATTAAGAACGAAATACTGCATAATTATCGTTTTATCCTGTTTTCAGCTTTAACAAATTGTTAAACAACTTATAAACTATTTAGAAAATTTCAAAATTGAGGAAAATATTGATCAGGTAGGCTTCGGTTTCACTTTCATGCTTTCCTTTTAGTTGTTCAAGTTTATACACTACTGTTTATAAAAATCGCAACACCCTGATGGAATAGCCCAATCTGCATTAAATTTGGAGCATTTGCATATCATGGGTCAGAAAAGAAACCATTAGATTTTCAGGTCAATACAATGCGTTTTACTGTCACATTAGTATCGGGTGAAACCACCGTGGGATGCAATTACAGCCTCTAAACGTCGTGGCATTGAGTCAAACAAGCTCTGAATAAGGGCCTGGGGAATGTCCTGCCATGCTCTGTCTACACGGGTATACAGTTCATCCACAGTTGCTGCTGCAGGAGTCTGACGAGCCAATCGATGAGCAACCCTGTCCCTCACATGTTCGATTGGGGACATGTCTGGTGAACGAGCAGGCCAGGGGAAAAGGGCGTCTGATGTGCTTGGAAAAAGGCGAGGACATTTCTGGCCACATGCGGTTGGGCATTGTCCTGTTGGAATACAGCGCCTGGAAGGTTCTGCAGGAAGGGGATGACCTCGGGTTGCACAACTTCCCTGATGTACCGGTCACTGTTCAGATTGCCATGGATTTTGATCAGACGGGAACGGCCATGGTAACTGATTGCACCCCACACCATCACCCCTGGCGTTTGTCCTGAATGACGCTGCAGGATGCATTCTGGAAGGTCGCGCTCGCCACGATGTCTTCTGACTCGTATCCTGCCGTCATGGTGCTGCAAGTTAAACCTTGATTCATCCGAAAACACAACTTGTTGCCATTCAGCTTGCCACTGTTGGTGCTGATGGGCCCATTCCAACCTGAAGCGTCGGTGGTTTTGAGTCAAAGGAATCCGCAACAATCGTACTCGTGCCATCAATCCTCTGGAAATCAAACGGCGTCGCACAGTGCTAGCAGACATTGTCCTGCCTACTGTAGCACCCCACTGTTGTGCTAACACTGTGGAAGTGGCTGTACGATCTGCTACACACATGCGATAGAGGTGTCTGTCATCTCGCGGTGTCGTCGTGCTAGGTCTTCCTAAGCCTGGTCTTCGGTGTGCCTATTCTCTTCGCTCCACTGCCTCCATGCACGCATAATTGTCGTTGCATTACGTCCTACACGAGCAGCAATGTCACGATACGACCATCCCGCTTCACGCAGACCAATTATGCGTCCTCTTTCAAAGTCTGTCAGCTGTTGATATGGTACCCTTCGTCGTCGTCGAGGCATGGTGTTCTTTCAAGCAATTACTCTGAAAATCTAATCATTTATACTCTGACCCATTGTATGCAAATATTGCAAATTGCATATGGATTAGACCATTCCATCAGGGTGTTGCGATTTTTATAAACAGTAGTGTATTATTAAATTCTTGTTATTTTTCCCTGAGAGTTTTAAGGTTCTTCTAAATAGTCTTTTTTAAAATAAATGATTCCTAATTTTTTCGTAGTCAGAAATAAATTTTATTTTTTTAAATTACGAAACACTGGTCGATAATAGACCTTAGTCAAAATTTAAAGAAATATTAAATTTAAAGTGATTTATAATTATGATATTATTTTGTGAAACTAACTCACCGGGTCTAGGTAATTTAAGAAATATTTTCTGATCTTAAAAACAAGCGTGTTCATGCAAACATAGAGCATGGTCCAAAAATGAGGATATGGATAACTTTCTTGTAAGAGGTGTGGAAATTAGTTTATATCTCTGAAATGAAAGAATAAAGAGAGAATGGGCGGAAGAAATATCACAATATTCCACAACTTTAACTATAGCTGTCAGATTGCTTTCATTTTTTATATAACGGTAAATAAATATTTACATATTTATTAGCTAATTTGCATAAGGTTGTGTTACGTCTTCCCAATCTTCTTTTGTGAATATAAAATATCTCTTGAAATCGCAAAATATGAATAAGGTGGTTGAAACAATTTAAAGTAAATTAGACTTCGGAACAAATCAAAATAACCTAGAGATACAACCAAAAGAATATGAATGAACTACTGATGCCTCTTTATAAATTATATATACTGGGTGTCCAAAAAGATCTGATGCGTCTGATAACATGGCAGATGTCACAAAACTACCAGATAGGCGAGATCTGATGAGTGTGGTTTATAGGTTATAGGGGGTGTGGGGAATTCATTGCCGCACTGAAATTTAATTTTGATCCCCAAATTTAAGGTCATCCGTTTGCTAATTCGAAAACTATTAAATATACAGAAAAATTTCCGATTGCTACCCTGTAGAGCAACACCACATTAGTCTAAAAACAATTTTTAATCACACCATTCCCCTTGAAAGATTATGAGAAAATGGGCGAGAAAAAATCACTCAAGGTCAGGTTGGGTTGGGCTGGCCAGGTTGGCTGAGGTTTCTAACACATTTGAATTGCATAGAAGCACACCGTTGGCTCATTAAGTGATTGGGTGACATGGTAGGTAGAAAATGTTGAGAAAATTTATTTGGTTCGTTTAAATCTTAGCGAAAGATTTTTCATGTAATTTTGTAAGACGATGACCTGGTTATTTTTTATTTAATAGTGGTAATAAGTATTTTCTTATATCAAGATAACAGTGTTCCAGATTTTTTTTATTATTCTGTTGGAACTACTTGATTGGTTTAAAAGTTGAATATGTTAATAGCATACAGTACAGTATTTGCATAAGATTAATGAGACTGTACTAAATGAACAGATTCGTTATTTTGTGGCCATTTTTCGATTTTGCTCTGCCTTGTTTGAACGTTAAGTAAACGTTTTGCTAATATCGGCTATTCGTCGGACCTTTTTCATTTTCTTTACCACAGTATCGCAGTTTTCTCAAAATGAGATGGTAGACATGATTTTCTGTTACGGAGCAAGCTAAGAAAATGCAGCGGATGCCTGCTGGGAGATATTCGACTCGTCGCCACCCATCAAGAAGTGTATTGTGGCGTATTGTCCAACGGTTCCGTGACACAGGCAGTGTTACGCAACGTACTCGTCAAGGTCGATCAAGGACAGTAGCGGATGACGACACCACCACAACTATCCTTGCTGCAGTGGCTGCTAATCCACACTCTAGTATTCGAGAAATTGACGGAGACATTGGATGCTGCAAAAGCTCTGTATGGAATGTTCTCCACAGGCACAAATTTCATCCATTCCATGATCATTGCTATCAAGCTCTCTCGCAACGTGACGGCGATAGACGAATGGAGTACTGTAACTATCTCCTCTGTCAAATTGATGATGATCCACAGTTCACATCCAAGATAATTTGGTCTGATGAGGCACAGTTTTCAAAGAATAGGATTGTTAACAGACACAACTTACATTATTGAGAAGTTTCGCATCAAGAAAATTGGCGAGTTAATGTGTGGTGCGGAATGTACAACACCAAACTGATTGGGCCCGTATTCTATGACGGAACTCTCACAGGACTACGGTATCGAGACCTGATTCTCAATGGTGTTCGATTTTCTCGATGAACTGCCTCTATCAGAAAGGTCAACATGTTGGTTTCAGCAAGATGGAGCACCACCACACGTTGCAATTATTACAAGGCAATGACTGGATAGCACATTTCCATCACGTTGGACTGGTAGATCTGGACCAGAACCTTGGCTGCCACGATCGCCAGACCTCACACCATTAGACTTCTTCCTGTGGGTTATGTGAACAACAAAGTTAACGACACACCATCGCCAACAGTAGTTGACCTTCAGAAAGGATTGTAACAGTTTGTTCCAGCATTCCAGAAACAATTAAGACTAAAGTGCAGAAATCGATTGTAGCACGTGCTCAAATGTGCCTTGCAGCTGATGGTCAGCACATTGAACACTTTCTCGATTAGGAAGAAATATCTTTCGCTAAGATTTAAACGAACCAAATAATTTTTCTCAACATTTTCTACCTACCATGTCACCCAGCCACTTAATAAGCCTTCCCAAAGATGTGCTTCACTGCAATTCAAATGTGTTAGAAACCTCAGCCAACCTGGCCAGCCCAATCTGACCTTGAGTGACTCTTTCTCGCACATTTTCTCAAAATCTTTCAAGGGGAAGGTGTGATTAAAAACTGTTTTTAGACTAATGTGATGTTGCTCTACAAGGTAGCAATCGGAAATTTTTCTCTATCTTTAATAGTTTTCGAGCTAGCAAATGGATGACCCTAAATTGGGGGTCAAAGTCAAATTTGAGTGCGGCAGTGAATTTCCCACACCCTTATAACCTATAAACCACACTCATCATATCTCCCCTAACTGGCAGCTTTGAGATATCTACCATGTTACCAGACTTTTTGGACATCCTGTATAACGTTCCGAATTAAGTGGTGCAATAAGAGCGATGTAGTCCAATAACTGTTTACTAATCTCTGGAAGAAGTTCTGTAAATTGCCCCTTGACTCAGCATATTAATAGAGCCATTTGATTTTTTTTCTTTTGCTTTATGCTCTACAATATGCAGTGTATTTTTGCCATTTTGATCGTTTTACTTTGCATGTCCTGACATTTCAATCATACGGGTTTCTAACAGAATGTTAATATTTTAAATGGACTGTAGTTTATTTTAAAAGTAATTTGCATTTTTACTATTTATTATTTTCTATGTCATATTCCACTGAGCAGCAATTTTGTAAACTCCAATTTTACATTTGACATTTGTCCATTCAGGTTATATTCAATCTTTATATCATTAACATTCATGATTACGTTCTTGGGCAGAATAAAAGTAAAATGAAAATTTGCCTAGAACACCTGGGTCTTTAATCAACATGCACAAATTAAATTTACCTGGGTATTTCTGGATCCTTTACAGATATCATTGGCCTAAATTTAGTCTTGGGTAAATCTCACCAAATACATGATGACCATAATATAGTTATTATAGTCTCCCATTTACTTAAAATGGATCAACATTTTACAAAGTAGCACTTATCATTAACTGCGTTAACCATTTTACCAGTGATGTTAAGCGAGATAACCTTTTTCCGCGAGAACACAGTGGATTACAATAAGAAGCTAATATCATGGGAAAATTAAGCCATGCGGATAAACCCAAGAGACAGCAGTTCTTCAGAAGTTTTCGCCAAGAAACTTTTCGCCGTAATTACGAAAGCCCAAGGCGACGAACTTTGCTGACATTCGCCGCTGCTTCTGATGAGCCAAAAGGCGGTGCAAACAAGGCGCCCCAAAGACGTGGCTCGCATTCACCTCCTTTCATGCACATCCTCCTACACATCTTCCACCTTCTCTCTCTCTCTCTCTCTTTATCCCAAGTAACAAGTGGAATTCAGTGGAACCAGAACATTTCACCTACACGTAGAAATGAGTTTCCTTTTAACTTCCCATTTTCTTCGTGAGCTGCCAACATTTTAATTCCAGAGATGCTTAACAAATTTTATGGAATGCGCCGAACAAAAACTTGATTGCTGCTTTTGTACATTTAGGCAAAAGAAGGAAAAAACTCAACTTCTTACGAAATAGAATTTTGTTGCATTTGCCTACGTGCATAAAAAAGTTCAGTAAAGTGGCTTCACTTTGTAAAATTTTTTAACTCATTCATCAGGCAATTAAATTAAATGCTAGCTACTGAGAGAAATGTTTATTATTTGTATTTTTAAAACCACTTTGAAAAATCGATTTAACAAGCCTTTACATTATTTAATGTTTAGTTTTAATTATTTTTTAAATTTTTATTGACCCACAAATGAATAGATAATATTTCTTTTCAACATAAGTTCGTTTAAATTATATTTCTAATAAGAAAGCATTTATATCTACAGGGTGAAAATTAATTCCACAGCTAAACTTGGAGAGGTAGTGGGGATAGTCGAAACAAACAACTTTTCTTTATACCAGTTTTACGAGAAAAATTTATTTACCAACGCAGAACAGTTACAGCAGAACTCCAAGACATGTGATAACAGGACGTGTGGAAGAGGAGATACTGAAACGGTTTGCAGAGGATCCCTCAACAAGCACCCGTGCAGTCGTAAATGCTGTGAGAACCAGTCAAAAAATCTGAAACGTCATGCATGACAATGGGCAACATCCATACCACGAACAGACTGTGCAGGCTTTGCGACCCAACGACTACCAATTACGTGTGCACTTTTCCGACTGGTATCTCCGGAATGTTGCCGTCAATCCCGCGTTTGGTGAACTTGTTTTGTTTTCTGATGAAGCACAATCAACCAATGATGGTCTCTTCAATTGCCACAACCTCCTTGTGTGGAACGACACAACACTTTGAACAACTGCTATAACTGTGTTGGTAAATAAATTTTCTCGCAAATTTGTATAAAGAAAAGTTGTTTGTTTCGACGATCCCTACTACTTCTCCAAGTTTGGCAGTGGAATTAATTTTCACCCTCTATATATGAATACAAACTGGAAGGCTTCAAAGACATCCGTATTCTTAAATTCAAGTCATGGCTCTTAAAATATAGAACAAATATATAGGCACAAAAGTTATTTTATACCCCAACGTTGTTTTATTCCTTTTCTTCGTAAAAGCGCACACACTTTTCTCGTTTTCTTCCAACTAAGAGAAGAATGCTATGCAAATTATGAAAGTACAACGAGCTCATTTAACAAAAATTAAATTAACATGTAGAAGAAAATGGCACAGAAATGCTTGGCAACATTAACAGAACAGTATGTTATGACTGGCAATTCCTCTGATTTTTTTATGAGTGAAATTAAAAATTGTTTTACTAATGAAAGTAATAATCATTTTTGATAGTTTCAATTTTTCATATCATTAATCATTTTTCATTTTTGATTAAGTATGAACGTAATAAAAAATTATAAAAACCAATAAAAAATTTTATGTCAATATTTTAAAGTAATAACAAGCGGATCAATGCTCAATTAAGATACACTAAAATTTCATCTTGACTCTTTAATCGATATTCTTGTATTCAAGATGATAAAATTTAATGAATTATTAATTAAAGGTTGTAAGAAAGTACAGCCTTTAAATTATTATTAAATATTTTCAAATATTTTCACCTATAACTTAAGAATAATAAAAGTGCAAATTAAGAACATTGTTTGTATAAAATATTAATGCAGATACGGGTTTTGGCAACAAGGATGATTTTTTAATTCCCGAATTTGGAATGACTGAAAAATGGTCTGCGAATACTGAATTAATTGAATTCTTAGTAAAATCGTATATAATTTAGAGCATTAATTTATTCGTTGTGAGCAGAAACTAAAAACAATTTTTAATTAATTTTGAAATGAAAGGGAATAATTAATTAATTAAACTGAAGAAGCAAAATTTGGCCTAAAGTTTTATTTTAGTAAGTAATGGTAGATTAAGACTAATAGCAAAATGAGTAAACAGACATTAATAAGCTTATTTTTTATTTGAGCGGTACAAGGAAAGAAACTTTAAGAACAAATAACAGACGCAGTGTTCCGTGAATATTATAGCATTAAAGTATATATCATCGTTCACGAGCAAATAACTTGAGCAAATACAGTTATTTGAAATAAGATTTGCCCAAAACCAAGAATAATAAAAGCATTCTTATTCCTCTTTACTGTTAATCCAATATACAATTTTGCTAATAGAATCGTGCGATCCAATCTTCGGTCCTTTAAAAGTAACCATTTTTGAGAAGCAAAAACGTAAGTTAGCTCAAGTGTTTCGATACTTCCCATTTCATTCAGCAAACTTTCTGCGCCATTTAAATGAAAATAATGTCAAGTTTCAGCCCGAAATGGTTACACCTTAAATGGGAGAAAAAAAGGTGGCCCTCCTGTTGGTAAATCGGCCTCCCAACCTAATAAATCAACTAATAATGACATTTACTAAATGGGTAGAATATCCAATAAAGCAGTAACTTTAAGGTATAGATATCGCTTCCTGTTGACTATCTGTCAGTAAGGCAGTGCTATCAACGCACAAAAGAAAAATTTTATTGTCAAATGTTTTTTGTTTTAAGTTAGAATCGAAACAATCCTCAGGATTCAAAATCTTGTGTACCCCATACATTATAATATATTAAGGTATGGTAATTAAAGCTATTGGGTTTATACTCCACTCATAAAAAAAATGCAAAAGAGGGTGTTTTTGTAATACGAGGGGCGTTCAAATTTGACCTGGACTTTATTTTTTATAAAATCAAGAAACTACGCGCACGCACGCACGCACACACACACACACACACACACAAGTTATTTCTCACAGAACTCTCCTAGCATCTCTACACATTTTTCCAGCGTTCTGGGAGCATCTGGATACCGGTTCTGTTGAAATCTTCAGGCTGATGTCGAAACCACGTCAGGACAGCCTTTTTCACTTCCTCAATGGAGCCGAAACTCTGCTCTCCCAAGAACTCTTTAAATGATGATAGCTGCAAGGGGAGAGATCTGGGCTGTGTAAGGATGTGGTAATATGTCCCTTTTGAGTTCCGTCAGTGTGTCCATAGTCAGTTTCGCTGTGTGTGGACTGGCATTGTCTTGCAGAAAACAAACACCACTGGTAGGATGTCCTGGTCGCTTTTTCCTTAATACCGGCTTCAGGGATTTCCTCAAAATGTCACAGTAGTAGGGTGCATTTATGGTTCGACGTTCTTCCAGAAAATCGACATAAATGATATCCTTAATGTCCCAGAATACAGTCGCCATCACTTTCATCGCCGACGGTGTCATCTTGAATTTTTTGGGTCGTCGGTGAGTCAGTGAGTGAGGGTGTTCGCCACTCCATGCTCGCACGCTTGCTTTCAGGAGTATGGTGATGAATCCATGTCTCGTCCATGGTCACAACAAGCCTTAGGAAGCTGTCTTCTTCCTTGTCATATCTCAGAAGCAGCATGGAACAGATTTCCACATGTGTGGTTTTGTGATCCTCGGAGAGTTGGTTAGGGATTTATCTGACATAGATCTTGTTGAATTTCAGCTGCTCGGGGAAGATGGTCTCTACACTGCCAGTGCTGATGTTCAGTATTGAAGCCAATTCTCGGATATTAATCCGCCTGTTGTCTCTTATCAGTTCATTTGTTCGTGGGATGATGCCATCATTGACAGCAGTTGCTGGCCTTGCCTTATGAGGTTCATCCTCCTTCAAACTTTTGGCACTAAGCAAAGACGGATGGTCGAGACAAACATGACTCGGTGCACTATTTTTGAAGTCTCTGATGAATTTCTGATGCTTTCACACCTTCACTGTGGAGAAACTTAACGATTAAACGTTGTTTCACTTTGGTCGTCGCATCGCTGTCCGCCATTTTGTTTAAACAACCAATCGGTTGTCATGGCAACCGGATGAGTGGTGCTGCATTTGCATGACAGGCGATAGTTCCCATCCCAACAATGAAAGTTTAGATTTTTACAACAATGAAATTTACAAAAAAATAAAGTCCAGATCAAATTTGAACGTCCCTCGTATACAACTTGGTAATGTTCTGTTTTTGACATATTAAAGGCAAACTCACGTTAGTTCAGATTCAGTGCTTTCCTTCTGCTGTTCGGCCCTTGGGCCATATTAGATATATGACTTGGTTTCATCATTTTATTTCAGATATAATGTTTATTTAGTTCAGAGAAAACTCGTCAAAGTTTCATTGTTAAATAATAATAGACATTTTTATTTACATGTACTAATTTCAATGTTATGACTATTGAATATGATTTTATTTATTTTTATTCTTGAATTTAAATGTATGTAATTTTCTATACATTTAAAATGCCCCTCCCCTCGGGGGGGGGGGCATAATACCTACACATGACCTTAGCCGATCTGATTTGATTGGACTTACCACAAAGAACATTGATTATTCAAAAATTTGTGCTTTTTATTTATTTCAAAAAATGGTACTTCATGCCAACATAATACCACACTCTTTGCACTACAGTACCTGGTTTTAAGATATCTTATAACTTTTTTATTACTAAAAAAAGGGAGGGCCACATTACCACCTTGTCCTCTAATGCAATTCATAAACACTCAATAGAATTGGTCTTCAAAGATGTCTGAAACTTGTAAATTGAGTCTTTACATATTAAGTAAAAGACAAAGCAGCATCCCTAAAAAAGAACTAGTGATCTAAATAATTTTTTAAAATTGTGTTATGGCTTTATACCAAAAGAAACTCAGTTTTATTTTATACAATAATCTAGAAAAAAAATTGAAATCGAATTATACTTCTTTAAATTTCTCCTTTTGCCGAGTGAAATAAGTCTAAGTACTACACTTCAGGAAAACCTCTGAAGTTATCATCTTTAGACATGCGTCGAAAAATAAGAGAGTTTTGGGCTAAATGTCACCTTAAAAATAAAATTGTTCCTTTTGAATCTAGAAAGGAGCAAGGAGACTGGTCGTTAGGCCGACGGAAGAGTATCTTTGTTAATATGCAGATATCTTGACACGAAACGGGCTACAATCGTTTGCGAATTCGTTGTCCCTTAAGTGTCGCTTTAGCCCGGATTTTATTCTCCGTCCAACCGTTTTAATATCAACACTAATGATAATGCAAATGCGAAATAACAGGGATAATTGCGGGGGAGAAACAATTGAAACCGGCTCCGACTGTTTAGCTCCTCGTTACAGAAACTTTGCCGTTATTAACATAAACGATTCGCTTCTGTAAATAACTGCTATGCAATTCGGAAAAGTTTTATTAACCATTTTTAGAAATAAATCACCGTAGCCATGTCATCTAATTTTAAATTCAAAATGGAAAAGAAAAACCATTTGTTAGAAATCTACTTTCATGGTCCTTAAAAAAATTGTTACTTGATAATGGGCTAAGCTGTTTTAACTTTCTTGAAATGTCATTTTCATTATCTCTATTAATCTACAGATGTAAAGCTTCCCGAAACATGTAAGGATATCGTAAGGCCAACCCCTCTACCCTCTGTTATTTATCTTCTTATATGAAATATTAAACGTTAATAAATATTTTTCTTTTTCTATCTTTAACAATCTAACGGTTATTCATAATATGACTGCAGTTACAGGTGACAGAATAAGAATAGTTTTGCAAAAGCATTACACTTACGACTATCAGGTGTGGGTCTAACGGTTATGCCTACGTGTAGTCAGTCACATATGTTGTTCAGGCAGTGATTCCAATGGTCGTCAAGTTTAAGTTGCAAAAGACAAACGTATTTCGCGCATAGATTTGCTTATGAGAGACAACTGTTTGTTGAACCGACGGAGGAATTCATTTTTCATTTGAACTTCGCAAATGGCTACAAGCAAAACGACTTCTATTAAAAGCGACGCCATTCTCCTACAAACAATAAACAGCGCCGCTGTGTGGCTTAGAGTAGAACTTTTAGGCGGGGTTTTAAAACTTTAAACCTTTCTCTATCAAGAATGTATAGAATCCTACATCCATGTTCTCTATCCATTTATGTGTGGAATGTGTTTCTGTCTTTTACAATTTATTTGAAATCTTATTAATAACCCTGAATTTAATTTTTTACTGTGAATCCGTGTTTGACCTCAGGGATTTTTATCACTCACAGATTTCTTGTTTTTCAATGAAACATTTTAAATTATTCAGAGTTAAACATAAATACCCTTGTGGTCCCAAAATATGGAAACTTTAACACTGCAGCATCTTCTCTTCACACCCATTACTCTAACGTGTACATAACTTGGAAACGTGATAGAAAAAAATCTAAAAGCAGATTCAGATTCGGCACACAAAAGACCACAAGAATAAGGCAAATTCATTCAAAACGTTTTTTTCATTGTTGGCCTGTGTTATGGGACCTTTATCCACTATTGTGCAGTGTAGAACGAAAACAGCCTTTACATAATATATGGCGAAATTTGCTTAAACTTTGGAGAAAAGCGAACCGACATTTGATTTTATTATACTTTGTAAATAGCGCAGATCTAGTATTTACAGTGGTACCAAATTGTTCCGATAAAAGTTATTGAAAGGAAACAATTTTTAAAAAATGAAAACAATTTTTTAAGTGGATTATCGTTTTACTGATTTATGGCATTTACAAATATCCAGAACTAGATTAATAGCACTTCGATTTTTGGCTTCATATTTTTTTCGCGAAATCCTGATTTATGAGAAGAAAAGCCATTTACTACGAAATTAATCATCTTTCCTGTTCGGACGCTATTTCGACTCAATTTATTAGGTAAGAAATTAAAAAAAAAATTAAAATGAAAAGATATTTCAAAAATAATTGCCAAGACTTGCAGAAATCAGAAAATGATAATAAATTCAAATTTGTAATATTTTGATCCATATTTCATTTGAAAAGAAAATATGTTTTCCTAACTAATTCTTTCTTAATACGCAGTAAACTGTCAGTATCTAAATATTAAACTCTATTCGGCTTTAATTATCTAAATACTTATGGACAAGAGGCATTTTTCTCTTAGCTCTCTTCGGCCTGTTTCGAATTAAATAAATTTTAAAAAATTAACGGGCAAAAACTCTTAAGCAAAAAAAGGAAGTGATTATTAAAAAAAAAAAAAAAGTAAACTGGAAATAAGACAAACTGTCCAAGGAAATTTGGACTGGGCGGTTCAATTAAATTTCTAAATTTATTATTAGTCATTGTTAATTTTTTACTTTGCAATAATCTCTAATAATTGAAATCGAAAGTTTAACCGGACACGCTCGGTCCAACTTTCGTTGGATAGATCATAAGAAAGAAAGAATTTTAAAATCGTATTATAGGTGTAACATAATAACCCCCAAATTCTACTGAGTGATAAGTTAATTCAAATTAATGCTTGGCATCTAATTTAAATTACTTACGAAAGTGTGCAAAAAATAGATATTACTAAGCAATATAATTTTAAAAATCCTCTTTCCTTGAGAACTCTAAACTGATTATTACACTGGATATATTCAATATTCAATGCGATTCCCAGGTGAGACGGCACACATATTCTATAGTTCATTTCCTCCCATAATTACGCGGGTTCGACCCCGGGCGAGGACTATGAGGATTTTTTCAGGGGGGAAATCCTGAGATCACGCACTTCCTTCGGAAGGGAAGTAAAGCCGTTGGTCCCGCGTAGTCATTTGCCGGCTGCACGTTAAAGAATCCTTGCGAGGCAAAGCTTGCGGCCCCTATAACGCCGTCCTGAAATGACCATGGCAGTTGAAAAGGACGTTAATACCAAACAAACCAAACCAAACCTCCCATACTTGTCGCACCATATTTGCCGTCATTGATTAAACGGCTACAATAATCCAGTACCGCAAAGGTACGTTAACGTGGTCTTTGAATAATCCCCAAAGGAAGAAATCGCATATTGAGGAAAGTCGGTAGAACGTGACGGCAAATGTAAAGTTGATCCTGCGGACCTTCGTTGGGGAAAACCAAATGAGAGGAACCAATTCGGCGGGTATGCTTAAGCTTCGTCACGATTCTTCTTTCATCCAATATAACATTTGTCTTCATATCTCATCGCTACGAGAAATATAAAATTTTTCAAACTGCGATATTCTTTTGTGTACCCTGCATACAAAAGACTAATAACGTTTCATGGTGAATAGAATCACTGATTTCAAAAATGCATTTTAACAAATATATATTATATCTAAATATATTCATTATTTATTCCACTTATAAGATTACATAGAAACCTAAAATTGAGAATGCAACAGTCAGCAAGAATTTTATTGCAATGGCTAAGAAACCCACAGCATTTCATAGAGAAAACGACGGCTCCAATGGATTTATGACGCAGTTTGTAGAAAACGAAATTTTATAGATGACATCCACCTATATATCTTATTTTATATCCAGATTTGGTAGGGTAGTTACTTAGATGAGTTCGTGGAGTTAAAGTAGAACTTTTCAACTCACTTTTCAACTTCTAGAATTTCATAATATTTAAAGAAATGCTTCCAATACATTTACATTACTGATCAACAAATATAATTTCAATTCTTTTAATGGAATATTCTTATTCTGAAGTTCATCTAAATTGTAGCGTAATAATTTAACAAACACATGAGAATTCTGAGAATAACTCTTTAACTGTATGTTTGGTGAGACCTCTCTTTTAAAACGTAGCATTTTAAGAATACGGTATCTATGGTAAATAAAAGGACCAGAGAGAGAGAGGGAGGAGGTAGGGAGGGAAGGAGAGAGAGAGAGAGTAATAAAGGAAGGTTAGATTTTATTCGAACATAAAGTCTTCTTGGTGCAATTTCGAGCTCATTGGAGACAAAATGGAAGTTCCTTTTCCGAAAGAAATAAAACAGAACTCTTACGTAAATTATCTTAGCGCTCTCAGAGTCCCGTGCTTTTTCTTAAGCAAGCGATTAGCATTCATTCTCTCCTTTTTCTTTTCATTTAGAATGTTAACTTTACGTTTAGGAAATTAAGTTTTACCTTGTCTGTTTAATTTCACTTTACCTTTCCTTTCTCAGCGAGAGTTATACTCGCAACTAGTGGGCTTTGCCAACTCCAATTTTCGCTTCTTACGTTATTGTTGAAGCGCGAAACTTTGTAGAGCGAAAATTAATTTGAAAACTGTTTAAAAACATCTCGACAGCTTATTTTTCATCGTTTTTGAAATGAACCACTTGCTTGTATACTCATGTTGCAAAATTACTCATTCATATAGAAAACTGAGCCAAAAAATATGGACCACTGTAATATTATGTTTTGGTGAGATACTTTGTATAATGTGTACAAAAATATATATATTTTTTTATTTTTTCTTTTTACTCGTTGTGGTTAAAGAGTGTTTTATTTATTGCATTAGTATTAACTTATCCACATCCTTTTTCCTTATAAAAATTTGTTTTCGGTCCTCTGCATTTTTGCATTATTGCCAGTTCCTAAAATTATATTTTTACTTTCATGTATAAAAATGATAAAAAGATAATAAACATATTACAATTTAAACCCACTCCTAGTAGTAGAGTAGTTTTGTTTTGTTTTTTAATATTCTGCAAGCGATTTTTTTTTCTGTAGCTAATAACTGCCAGTGGCAATTTTCGCTTGACTTAGCTTTTTTCAAAATTGTGACGAAAATAAAATAGCGATGAGCAAATACTTACATTGACCAACGATGAAAAAACTTTTTGAATAAATTTGCCTTATTCTTGTGGTTTTTATTGCGCTGAATCCGAATCTGCTTTTAGATTTTTTTCTAACGTCTGGTTCCCAAGTTATGCACATAGAGACTGCAATGTAAAGTAATGGTTGTGAAGAGAAGCGGCTGCAATGGTAATGATTTCCATATTTTTAGGCCACAAGGAAATTTATCAGGCCCGAAACGCTGAATAATTTTAATGTTTCATTGAAAAAGAAGAAATTTGTAGGTGATAGAAAAAAACGGAGGTCAGACACGGATTCAGCACAAAAAAAAGCATAAGAATCAGCTCTTAACGTTAAAACAGTTTTTAAAAAGTTATTTTTTGTTGGCCTGTGTTATTAATAAGTTTTTGTGCAGCAGATATAACTTCTGGAATATAAATACTTATTACTGATCATCAATATATGCTGCTCTTAAGAATCCATTTTATCCTTAAAATTTTCTTTATTTCGGCACCTACTCCAGATTCCCTAAGCCTACCAAGATGATCTTCCGATTTCCTTTGGTTATCTCAAGAGAGTGCTTGTTTTAATGAAACCCAAAAGTTATCTATTCCTTAAAGACGGTGACATGATAAGAATTCTTCTACTTTACAGAAGAAACAGAAATCACGCCCCTCTAGGCTACTTTTGAATTTCTACTCCATAAAATCGTCAGGAAACAGGCAATGGGAAAAGACATTAGACTCTAAAATCTTTTATTATTTCAATTAATTGTTTGGTCAGAAAGGATATTCGTTATTAATACACAATCTGACCAAAAAAAGTCTCGCAGCTTAATATTTAATTGCGCCCTCTTTCCCTTTCGCTATAGCATGGATTTAACAAGTTCGTGGATCTTCTCTACATCTCTTTTTATCCAGTGGTCCAGTAATTTTACGCCCAGATCCTGCAGTAATGCGGGGAGAATGGAACCTCGCCGTATGCCTCTCTCCAATAGATCTCAAAGAATTTGATACGATTAAGTTCAGGACTCTGTCGGGAAATGATGTGTTGAAATGACTGATCGGAATCAGTCAGTAACAATTCGAGCTCGGCGAATCCTGGCGTTATCGTCCTGGAATAGTCATATACAATCAGGAAAGAACTCGACTAGAATAACCTGGTCATCCAGTATATTCATATACTCGGCTGACTTCATTTTATTGCAGCATAACGTTGCTGGACCCAAATCAGACCAACGGAAACAACTTCAGATCATCATACAGCCTCCACAGGCTTGGACAGTGGGTACTACCGCATGACGGGTCCTTCGTGTTGTGCGGTTCTCTTCTTATCCTGATGCGCCCACCGCTCAGAATAGTATAATCCTGGATTCATCAGGCCATATGCTCCATATGCACAGTCCAATTTTTGTGCTCCGGGCAAACAATAATCTTTTTTCTTATTGGTTTCACTGGCAAGCGGTTTTCTTGTGGCAGAGCAGCTGCTTAGTCCCATTCCTTTAAGTTCCCGTCGCATTGTGCATGTGGATATGCTTTTGAGGACTCCCTTGTTAAACTTCCTCGTCAATCCCAATGTTGAATCTCTTCAGTTTGTTTTTACCATGCATCTTAATGATCTCCGGTCACATTACTTAGTATTTTTTTTCCGACCACAATCACGCCTCGAGGTTGATGGTTCAGAACTTTCCTTCCAAGCTTAATAATGCGTTGAACAGTTCTTGCTTTAAGTTCCATTAATTGCCGCAATCTCTTTGCTTGTTTTCTCTGCTTGGAATAGGCCAACAATTTGTCCTTTCTGAAACTCGGTGACATCTTTTCCGCGACCATGTGCTGCGTCCACGGAAATCTTTTTTCAAACAAATGAAGTGATAAACTAATACAGTACAAATTGAAAGAAGTATTGTCTGCGCAAACTTGCACATAACTGTAATAGTAAACTTATGATTGGCTTCTTAATTTGGCATATTGAATATTCGATGGCGACTTTTTTTTTGGTCAGGCCGTATGTGTTCTGAGCCTAAGTCTTGCTTAAAATTCTGAAAATTCTCATTTAATATTATGCCAAGATATTCGAATGGTCTATACAAGAAATTCTATATATTCGAATTCAACTTCAAATCCGTCTGTTTCAACATCTCTGAATTTATTTCTGGGTAATCTCAAGATGAAAGGAGAATTTTTTTATCTAATTAGGTCTTTACATCCTATTTCAGACCATCCTATTTCCAATATTCCCAATTTGTTCTGAGTTGTGGAAATTTCTCTTCTGCTTAAGTAGGGTTACCATATATCCAGCTGACCAGGTGGCCGACAGAGCTAGGGCGTAGGCTTTCTAGTTCTCGCGTCGACCTGGTTCGAATCCCACCGTGGGCATGGATGTTTGTGTTTGTCCCGGGTTGCGTACAAACAAATTCTAATAAACCAAACCATATGTCCAGTTTCTTCCAAAAATGTTCTCTCTTTAAGGATGTCTTGCATAAATAAAAACAATATCCAAAATTTATTTTACTTAATAAGCTAGCTTTGTGTTTACGAAATCTACATTAAAATTTACGATAAAACCAGTAATAGATGTTTGCACTGCAGAGAATCTTTTAAGTTTTCATTGAAAAGTCCGAAAAATATACTGCAATCAAATGATATAAAATTTTTATTAACCTGTAATGAAATTTTTATTTTTGTCTGAATAGTTTGATCATTATCTATATTTTCATGGTTTTTCTAAAATATAAGATTTACTCTAAACTGTAATTTATTATGAAAACTGTAATACACATTAAAAGAATGTTTCATTATTTTTTAAAAAACCTTCCCTTTTGGACAAACTATTCTAGTTTTGTCCTACATTGTTATTAACTTTTGTCCTAGTTTATTCTCAAAAAATCTGGTAACCCTAAATTAAATTTTTTTTTAAAAAATAATTTTTTAAATATCCAGTCTGTAAAATTTAATAATGATGTCCAATTACTGTATGCTGATCTACATTTATTAATTTCTAAATATTAATGTAATTCTTTCTTATGTTTAGTTAATATTTTATCTATGTGATAACGTGTAGACCATTGAAGCATGACAGTACTCTTTGAAGTGGGCGGGCCGCCCAGCTTAAGGCCGGTTCAGCACGAATGCATATCATTTAACCAGCAGTCAATTGAATTTAACGGTTGGATAAGAGATATCTACTCATGGTGAAACTGGCCTTTAATGCATGAAAAAAATTCATAACACTGCATAAATTTTTGTTTGCTCTTAATTTTTGTCCACTCAACTATTTCTTTTTTCCAAATAACTGAAATAATTTTCTAGAGAAAACAAATTCTATTTGCTGACAGCGCATTCAATGCAATTAATAACCTGAATAGCTAATTGCAGACTAATTATTAAGACACTATGAATATATCTATTGAAGTTGGAAGTACATTTTATTCGTTCCTTACCTCATTCTTTCCTTCAGCTTAAATTTACAAATTTAATCAAAGGATTTATTTTCAATTAGAGATATTAGGATTGAGTCTCACAGGATCCAATTTTGCTTTACTTTATGTTTCTTTTCCGACATCATCCTTTTACAATAGAAAATTCTTTCTCTTTCTATCTCATCAATGTCTGAGTAGTTTTTTTGTCATTTTATTTCCGGAAACTTAATCCCTCTCTTCATCTAAATCCCCCTTTGTTAGATCCTGTTTCTTTGCCTCTGATGATCGATCCCGGCCTTTAGTCGACACATGAATTGTACGAAATGGACTTGCTGCTGAGTTCTTGGGTTTCACTATTTGTTTTGGTAAGAAATTAAAAAAATTTCACTCCGAATCTTGTAACGAGAAACGGAACCCCCTTGGTCAGTTCAAAATAAGTTAGGAATTTCCTGCGAGTCATAAAAACAAGGGGTGAAATTGGTCTTGTGGAAGACCCGTATGTGCCGCCGCTTTTATTCAGCAGAAGCTTTCCTAATGTGCTATTGATTGTGATGGTTTTAATTAGCCATAAGGGTTATCTCTAAGGCCCTTGTAATTGTTTTCTTCAGCGTTTTCCGTTGCTTCCTCGGAGGAGAGCAAAAAGGGTTCTTAGCCCAAACGGTAATGAAGTTCGATTCACTAGAACCACCACAACCATTAATATTATTAATCGAAACTCCCAGCAAAATGGAGGAAATTCAGGCGAGTTTCAAAATTTCTTTTTTATTCTGGTAAATACTTTTTATAGCAATAGTAATAAGGCTCTCTCCTTTTACAGCAAATTTTAAAATGAGGTCCTCACTTTCAAAAGTCGGGGAAGACTGGAAAAGAAATATTTTTCAATCTTACAAGTAATGCCTTATAAATTGTTAATTCACTTCTCTTTACTAAATCATTTGAAAATACAATAACAAGATATTTAAATTGAATAATACTCATATTAGGAATACAGAAATTTTCAAAGTAACTTAAGAACCATTTTAAGGAATTTAATTTGCTAATAAACAAGGTAGCCAATCAGTGTGTATGTTTGCCAATTAGAATCAGGCCAGTTAATTGTTTACTTGTATGTGTCGCAAGCAAGGACTATTTCAAATATTTTAAGAAAATACGACTTTTACCCATTTCTTACACCATGAAACACGGGGATTAGGCAGAAAATATGAACACACCTGGTAAAAGGGCGAGGTATTTGCTTAATATGGTGTTGAACTGTCTTCGATATTGAAAACAGCCTGAATTCTCCTGAGAATTGGAAAATATAAGTCCTGGAGGATGGATAATAGAGATAATAGAATCTGGTACTACCTTTCATGCAAAAATTGTTGACGGAGATTCTAGTGGCGGAAGTGAGGGCCGTCGACTGCCCAGGGAAGGCGCTAGACTTCGTTTGCATGCTCTTAAAACCACGATTTGACAACACCAGCTTGTAAATTGGGGCTTCAGCTGTGCACTGTAAACCAAAATATGTACAAACTCGCCGATAGTGACTATCTTTCAAGGTGACGATAGAGACTGCAGAATACAAGATATAGTTGCACAAATCATTAGTGCCCTTTCCCCGGCAGTAATCTCGGGAAAGCATTCGCCATTGATTAGGAATACTGAAGCTCGATTCATTCGACCATATGGCTCAAAATCAAAGAGGTGAGCATTTTCAGTTTTCAGTTTTCGAAAAAATAAACTTGCATTAGAAAATTAGTTTATAATTTACATAGATAGTGCCTTGTGTTTTCTAATGGTTCTGAAAAGGGGCACGCAAAAAACCTGTTTATTTTTTAGTTATGGCATAAAATAACAGAAATGGAAGTAAATATTATCATTTCGGGAACGTTTTTTGAAATTGTATAAAATATGATGCAATTAATTTAATTTATTATTCCTTTTAAAAAAGTAAAGCAAAACGCAGTTCTCAATTGGATAATATTTTTGATCAAAATATTTAAACTGTGAAATATGGATTTTTTCGAGTATTTATCGTGATATCGTGTTGGGTGTGAATTCACAAACGAAACTTTAATTTATTTTTTGTATTATGAGCCTGTATATTCAATTCAGATTGTGATGCAAAGGGGCGATAATGTAGCTATTTATTTATGTACAAACAATTTAAGATAAATAAACTAATGTTGATTTATTTTCCCTTTTTCCGACATTCCCGGAAATGACGGTCGCGTTTTCTGAATGACGATTACGATTATTGTTTACAATTGACACAAAGAAAACTTTTTCAGCAGTATTAAATCTTCATTATACTTTAGGAATTATGACTTTTTGGTCAATTACACAATATTTTATATAATACTGTAATATACCAAATGAGTCGTACAAGGAAATCAAAAATCAAGAATCACAATCTTTCTTTACTTCTCAAATACACTGTCATATCACTAAATTATGACCATCCGTTAGTATGGAAGCAGCCACTCTTCACCGCTATAACTGCTGCTAGGCGTCGTGGCATGGACGCAAGAAGTGCGCGGTATGTGTCCGATGGTATGGCAGTCCATTCCGCTTGAAGCGCTGTCCACAGAGCTTCGAGAGTCATAGGTGAAGGGTCCAGCTGCCGTATATTGCGATCAAGGTGCTCCCACAGATGTTCGATTGGATTGATGCCCGGCGAATTAGCGGACCAGGGGAGCACTCGAAAGTCAGTAGAGTGTTCCTCGAACCAATCCAGAAGGAGACATGCCTTGTGCCAGGGTGCATTGTCCTACTGGAACACACCATCACATTGGGAGAACATCGTGAGCATGTACGGGTGCACCTGGTCCGCTACGATTGACAGATAACTACAGGCATTCAAATTGCCCTCCAGACGAATCAGTGGACCTAACTGTTCCCAACAGAAGATCCCCCACACATGCACAGTATCCCCACCATCCTGTTTCCGACCCACAATAGCCTCCTGCAGTCTCTTTTCATGGCGTTCACGACGCACTCGCCATGGCCCGTCAATCTTATGGAGCAAAAATCTTGAATCGTCGGAGAAGGCGACCTTAGCCCACTCGTCTGTGGAAAGATGGCAGTGCTCACGTGCAAAGTCTAGGCGTCGTTGACGATGACCCCTGTCAACATGGGCGCAGCAACCATGCGTCGACTGTTCAGTCCCATCCGTAGCAGGGTGCGTTCAACGGTAATGTCGGATACACGTCTGTTGGCACCACTGTTGAATCTGGTGGTCAGTTGATGGACTGTGGCTCTCAGGTCACCTTTTACGAGTCGTAATAGGCGCCGCTCACCCCGTTGGTCGATGGCTCGTGACCCTTTACAGTGATGGCGTTGGGACACGATTTCTGTCCCTGCTGTACACCTTCACTACAGCGGACCGTGAACAGTTCACAAATCGCGCAGTATCGGAGATGGTGCCACCCTTGCTGCGATAGCCTATTATCATCCCCTTTTTGGATGTGCGTTAAATCCGGGCGTTTACCCATCTTGAGGCTCGTGCACCTGCCGTTTGATGCACCAGCTTTAAAGCTTTCTCAGCCTGTTATGCAAATTTTGCAATGTGTAATCGTTGTTGGGGCGAACCATGCGTGTGCCTTGAAGAACTGCTGGTCATAATCATTGATATGACAGTGTACATTATTTTGCAGGACTTTTCTCAAAAGTCATGGGACACACCAATTTTACATAAAAATGAGGCATTCCCATGCAATTTAAATGTTATCGTTCATCTCAACACTACACAATAGAGATCGCTTGCATGCTTGTAGGAATGGCTCAAAGAAAGCAGCTTTCGGGTTTCGAGATGAGTACAATTGATATTATCAGGAAAAATGGAAGGAAAGATTCCACGACCTAGATTCGAATCAGGAACCATGAGTATCACACTCGTTGCCTCTACCAGTCGTGAGAGGTTCCTGGGCCAACGTGAAGAAGGTTCAGCAAGGCTGTCACCCGGTGTTCTTAAAGACTACCAGGTAGTCAAGATGCAGGCCACTGATAAGACGGGAACCCAGCTTGCAGATCGGTAATTTCTCCTTTCCAACCAATCAAAACATTTGATGAGCACATATAAGAAATTATAAATGGAAACTGGAGATGAAATTGGGGATACTCCAATCATAAGATATTGATATTCACCAGGAACCACGAATCTTGACTACCTGGTAGTCTTTTTCCTTCCATTTTTTCTGATATCATTTTCTTAAGATTGGAGTATCATCTGCAGTTTTCATTTATAATTTCTTAGGAATACAATTGTTGGGTGACACCTTGCAGGCAAAAGTGTTAGAGAGACCTCAACTCTGCTAAACATCTCCAAATCATCCGTTCAAAACGCCGGACGTGGAAAGATAAGGGCACTTCACAGGGTGGTCACTGCAAACCGTAAAACATCGGTTGATGGACTGACAAGATCCTTTACTGGCTCTATTAGCTTCGCAAGGATCTGCATTCGCTGGGTTTTCATGGCAGAGCTGCGGCCCATACACCCAACTTGATCAGCACCTGCAAACACAGCGCAAAGCAAGGGTTGTAGGCAGATGGTTTGATGAAATGTGGGTGTAAAAATTTGACTGGCCTGTACAGAACTCCGATTTCACCTCATTGAAGATCTTTGAGATGTGTTGGAGCGTCGATAGCGCGCTGGAGCGGAGCGCCCGAAATCTGACTGAACTGTCAAAGGCAAGTTTGGCAAAATGGAGAAAAATTTCTGCGGAAACATCAAAAACTTGTGGACAGTATGTCCGACAGAATAGAGGATGTAATAGCAGCAAAAGTTGGAGCAACTAGATACTAACACAAGTATTTTTCAAAGTGTTTCCATTAAATTGGTGGGGTCCCATGACTTTTAGCAAGGTAGTGTATATTAATGCCCTAAAAGAAAAAAACAAAAATTAGCTTAATAAATCTCTCACCTTTATCTAAGCAGAGAATGCAACCATCATTTCGAGAATGCAGGCGTCATTTCGAGAATGCAGTCATCATTTCGGTAACGCATGTCATAGTCCGAGAACGTTCCCGAAATGATTATTTGACATTTGAGTTTGTTTATACGGCATCAACCCCACTCTAGAAGCCGGATTTCAAGGTTATTAGCTAGTAAATCGTGTTATTTAGCATAATTACGCTAAAAGTATATACTTTTCCCGCAAACGAAATATATAATGGCGTTCCCGAAATGATAAGGAATTAATGTACACTACACAAATTTTAAACTGAAAGGTGCTTAACCAGCAAAATGAATTATAGATTGCACAAAATACACAAATGCCGTCTCCCTTATCGAAAAAGCTTCACGTGCATCCTCACCAGCACCATCTATCGCGGTTATTTCGAAACATTTTGCCCAACCCCTTATTGCGTTCACGAAATGACGTGCTAACTGTCGGACAAATTTTGAAAAGCCAATAAATGAAAATCTTAAGTAATAAAAATACAGTTTCCCATTATTTGTTTAAATAAATGATATATAAAGCTATATACCAAGGCATAATTTTCTATGTTTAGTTTAATGTCAATTTTTATTTGTTTGAATTACAAGAAGCTGTTTATGGACGCGTTCCCGAAATGAGTTTTGGAGTATATTTTAAATAAAAAAATTAGGAAGTTTGAAAATAATACCATTGATTTCACAGAGCACAGACAATAACAGATGATACCTATGTTTTAAACCCCACGTTGTTATATTAACATGTAATTTTAATATAAAAATATTTTTCCGAAGTGAAATCTTCACCTCTCTGATTTTGAACCATACAGTCTTTCACTGACCGACAGTCCACGATTTATGGCTGGTGCATCACTCAGCATTATTATCGGTTACTAGCGGTTTGACAATTGAATAATTTGCTTATGGGGTTTCCTCCTCATATTTTTTTCGTGGACACGGGCTTTGAAAAACAGAATAAGATCTGCAGTCACGTTTGCATCAGTTATTTTCTTATTCCAGATCACAATCCTTCGCAAAGTCATTTTGCCACTTTCATTCAGTTGACAATGTCATTCACGCTTACGCTTATCAGACGACGCTTTCCTGGGAAAAGATAAGCCTCGGCGCGAAAAGTCACCTGATCACAATAGGCCGACCAACAATATAGCCTGCATTGTTTTCAACAAAACGAAAAAGAATCTGATTGTTAAATTCCAAGATGGAAACAATGAAGGTTATATTCCTACTCGGGCTACGACGATCAGGTGACTTTTCCGCGCCGGGGGCCTGACTTTTTTGTCGGCTGCGCGGAAACTGTAGACTGTATGCCGTCATAATCGCAAACATTACTGTACTTTACGATAAATCAGTAACTTGCCACAGAGGTAACAACAAATATACCCTCTTTAAGATTCGGTGAAAATCTGTTAAAATTGCTTTAAAGGATATGTTCAAGTTTTAAAAATCTTAGAAAACATCTCATCCGGAGATTACATTGTTCACTCAAATACAGTAAATACAAAAGGAGTAAAGCAATTTTTCCAGCAATTTAGAAGAAAATCTTAAAACAAGACCGGATTTTTAACAAATTTATATTTTAAATCTATTAGTCTCTGTTTTTGCTTTTCTACACATTTTATTCAATATTCAGGAAGATGTTCAAGATTAACAATCAAAATGAAAAAGATTTTAATAATACCTATCAACGTTTTAACAAACAGCTGCTCAGAGAAGTTTTTTAACTATTATCAAGCGGAATTTTGTTATTGTAAGTAAAGCAGTATGAAAACCTTTAAAATAATTTCTGCAGAAATCCTTCTTCACCTTCGTTCGTCCAAAACTGCAAAGCGATTAATATAGAAGAATATAAAGTAAATGACGTTTAAAACTTTTTAATATCTTGCCCATTTGGCTAGACTAACAGTCTCCATTTATTTTCTTGTTCACGGACACTGGCTTGTTGTGCTTGGCTTTCCTTGGTTATTCTTTTTCTTTATTTAATTACATTCTTCGCAAGCCCAATTATATTTTTCTCTTCATTTATCACGTGTTTTCGCTGGCATCTGTGTCCAATTAATTCGGCTGTGTCGGCAAAACAATTTCTCGCGCCCAGGTGTCTCGCGCAGATAACGCACAATAGGATCAAAGAGCTTGACCGGATGTTAATTGAAAAATGGAAACTTGTTCACGTTAAATAAGAAACATTCTAAATGACTAGTGATAAACCCAGTTGCTACAATATATAACATTAAAAATATCTTATATTATTAATTCCAAAGACAAAATCTGACGGAATACTATATTCGAGATAGTAATCAAAAAAATTTTGTATATTTTTATTTTTAGATCAAACAAATAATCTGTGAAGCTTTTAGTTGTAATTTTTGGGAAAAATGTAACAAGCTTATAAAAACGTACAAATTTCCATTCTTGTATTTGAAATAAAAAAGATTTCCCGTTTAAACATTTTCTACTGAAACTTTTGTGTTTCCTTAAAAGAATTTCGTTAATGGTGTCTTATATTTAAGCAGCAATTAAAACCTACTTTTATGACAATATTAAAAAAAAGAAATATGCAGCAAATCCAGAAAGTAAGTTACGATAGACTATATTTTTAAAAAAAGAGACAAAAATTATTTTCTAATTGATTCTACATACCTTAAATTATTTTTCTACATAGAATGATGCCGCCTGAAAACACGCGTTCTTTGGCATCGTCATCTTTGAGAAAACGCTAGCCACCAAGACACTTTTTCAAATGCAGGAACAGGTGAAAATTACATGATGCTAAGTCTGGGAAGTAAAGAGATCAAATTGTTCCAAGCCAAATCTCAAATGTGATTGTAAATTTTGGAACCAGTGTGCGGCCGGACATTGTATGGAAGATCGCATTTTACAGGCGGTAGGGCGCTCGATTGTCTTGAACATGTTAATATGCGCCAACAACGTCTGACTGCTTCAAAATGGCATCTGTGACTTGCCAAGGGATAAAGGAATTCAACACACACGCGCACAATCGTGACCGCAATGCTGCGGTAATAATTGCGAATGAAACTTACTTTCTAGATATTCCTCTGTAGAAAAATAATAAATTTGAAGCGCTTGAAAAATTAGTTTATTGAATTAGTTAACCAATCACAATCTAAAATGTATTTATTATTCTGTTCTGCTTAATTGAGGTTACCGCGTATCTTTGAGCTACAAAGTACGAGGATGGATCCAAATAAAAGGTTACAAGCAGCAGCATTTGAAAAGTAATTATTGTGTAGAGAATATTTTTCCCCAGAGTGGAGACAGATGGCGCTAATTACCTTATCCGATCATTATTGTGCCACTTTGGCAAGGTTACATGAAATCATCCGATGCAAACGCCCTGGCATGTTGAGTGATGGTGTGATCCTCCTGCATGACAAAGCCAGGCCCCATACTGCTCGCCAAACTCAAGAATTCCTGCAAAATTCAAGTGGGAAGTTTGCCCCCCCCCCCCGATACAGCCCAGATTTGGCACCCAGTGGCTATTTCCTTTTTCCCAAATTAAAGGAACACTTATCTAGAAGAACAAGGTTCTCTTCAGACAGTGATGTGAAAACAGTTGCCGAGAACTGGCTCAATGGGCAGGGACGTGATTTTTACCAAGCCAGGTTAAACAAGTTGGTCCTGCGTTCAGATAAATGCCTAAATAGATTTGGTGATTATGTGGAAAAGTGATCGGCAAGTATGATTTCTACTCTTAATTCCCTTTTGTATTTTCTGTCTATTGTTAATAAATAATTTTTATTACCCTGGTAACCTTTTTTTTGGATCCATCCTCGTAATACAGCATAAGGAACAAAAAAAATCAAGTCTTACACATGCTCCCATAAAAAGTCGCATTCTGTAAGGAATGGTGACCGTTGAAACCACAGCATCAAGGCACAACATAGCCCCGCAAGACTCGCGAATGGAGGTTGTTACTGTGTGGTGCTTCCGTTCCAAACTTCGACTTAAAATATCCCTAGACAGTGATTATGACGCTGTTTTTGCATAATATACTTTTTTTTTACTTGCCCGTTGTCACCATTTTGAATAACAGCGCCCCTAGTGAGCAATTCGCATAAGGTGGGCTTTTCCTTGTGCATATGTTTAATACAAAACTTGGAAGGATAGCTTATCATTCTGCTTTTAATTTTGGCGATATCTTGAGTATAGTCTTGGTGGAACGCTTTCTTTTTGTACCATTATTTTGATTTCCCTGTATACTGCTTTGAAATTTAATCCATAGTCACTCGCCTAAAGATCTCTGGCGTTTTTCGACTTATTGGACTCGCTCCTTCTAATAGGTGAAATCTTTGTCGATGGTTACATTTTCTCTAGGTAATTACAATTTAAAATACCAACAATTCTTAGTAAGAAAAATAAGTCATGATTTGGACTGATTTTTGAAATTTGAAACAAATTAATTTATAATAATCCTAGGCAACGAAAGAAGTTGTTAATTCTCACAATTTTTCTATTTCACTACCCAATGAGTCGAAAATGGTTACACAATGCAAGTGGTGAGCTTTTTCCTTGTGAAAAGTTGCATTTCAATTCTTTTAGAATCTAATTACTAACCTTGATGAAAAAGAAAAAATATTAAATGGGCTCATAAGATTAGCGCCATTTTCGTTATTCTATCGAGCACATTGTCCGTTAGAGTAGCTCACAAATAGGTAACAATTTATAAATTTTGTTGACTACGACAAATATAAGAAAATCAACTGACGGTTAAATGAGTTGCTGGTCAGGTTAGAGTAGTCCATCATGCTTCATACAATGTCCTACTCCAAACCAAACTCGAGTTTTCGTTATTAACTTTAACAATAACGAAGATACCGTAACGAAATTTTCAACAGACTTAACTTGCTTTGTATGAAATGTTGAAAGTGGCCACCATCCGCATCCAAACTTCATTGTATAAAACAGTGAGAAATTTCAGAACTTAAATTTTTACTCAAAAAAATTCTAAAATGGATTCACATTTAATATTAAGTAAAAAGACAAGTTAGTCTTTATTAATTTTATTAATTTAAATTCAAAGCGTCTTCCGTATAAAGTTCCTGATGATCCCAGGAAAATTATTACGAGCTTAAAAATTCCCGTATAATCTTAAAGCCTTTAACTCAACAGTCTTACAAGTTTTTTTTAAAAGTGTAATCGTACAAAAAAGAGAAAAGAATTGAAAATATAACCTCAAAAAACTTTAAATAAAAATACTTGAAATTTAAATCGCAAGGCTGCCACTTCGTAGAATGGGTTTTGCTGCATTGGCAAAATTCTTTTGTGGATGTGAGAAGAAAAAGCGATATACATTTGCGGAATTCTGGCAATGATCCGAATGTTCGGAGATAATCATGTAATCTAAAAACTTTCAAGTACTATTCAAAGAAAAACGTCTATTATGCTGGCCCTCTAAGTTAGGCTTTAAGTGAAGAACACAATGAGCGAGAAAGGTTCCACATGGAGTCAATGGAACGGCACACAGGATAGGCGGAAAAAGAAAAATATCACTATTAAGAAATGAAGAAGAAAAAAGACGATAGGGGAAAAAAGGAATAAAAGATCAAATCTGTAGTCAGTAACTTCAATAAAACATTATCTTCTTCTCTATGACTATAGAATGTATAGCCAACCTTCTCCAAAACCGAAATTTCTGAAAATTTCAAATGACACTGAAAAACAATTTCGGTGCACGACAGATATTTGATCTGTACAAAGAATATCGGTTTCTAGCATTAACTACAGTAAATCTAGGTATTATAGAGACACTGATTTACCTGGAAAATATATGAAACTACGTTCAGAAACTACATTACATTTCAAAGTCATTTTTTTGAAACGTATGCCGTCTATCAAAAAACTTCAAGAACACTTTCGCCTTAGGAAACGATTCTCAAGTAGCACACAACATTTAATTTACACCCTGTATACTGATAATTTTCAACCATAGTTCAATTTTAATTTCCAAAGGTGGTTTTATTTTCTGTACTTACTTCTAACATTTTGGAATTTTATTTATTTCTTTATTTTTTTTAGACACTGTCCTTTTAGAATCTCTTCAAGCGTGACAATTGGGCAGCCTTTGTTTCCCCTCATTTCACCCAACAGGTCTGCGAATGTCACGCTCGCCGATATTAACCGTTTCTTTCGAGGTGGAAACTGTTTTCTCCTTCCGCTCATTAGCACTGATGTCTAATGACTCCCCATCCTTGCAATTAAGTTAATGAACTTCTTCGTCGAAATTCTTTTTAAGATTCTCACTTTATGGAATCATGTTTTTACTTCACTTCAAATCTTGCTGCTAAGTTAATGCTATTCCGCCCTCAATCTAATTAGCACAATAAATACCCAAAACACGGTCCGACTGCCATGATGCCGAATGCGTTGTTGTCCTGAAGTCAGTCAGATTCCATTAAATAAGAAAAAACAAAAAAAAAAAACACTTATCATCCAACAATGAATATCAACATTATGCTAACTGTCGGACGATAATTCTCTAAATAAGAATGTTTACAAATATAATTTTAGAACACTTTTTTTTTAAATTTGTGTTTTTAAAAGTTATTTTAAAAACGAGCTTTATTTTAAAAGCTTATTATGCTTACTGCTTTGCTTTGTAGCGCAATGGATCCTTTTAAATTGTTTATAGAATATAAAAGCAAAGACAATTAAAAGAAGGTTACCGTTTGGTGATTGCATCACCTATATTTTTTGTAACAAATGTTTCAATGGTACTTCAGGCTTACTGCAGGTAGTTTCATATAGAAATGTTGTCACTAATCAAGATATTATTTATGTCATTTTAATTTTGTATTTCTAAGCACTTCACAGCTTATTTAAATTAAGTGTATGAAGAGTCCTCTGATCTAGTAATAATGTTTCCTAACCAGAGCCGATTTACGTATAAGCTAAACAAGCAATAATTTTGAATTCATAGAGGAAAAAAAATTATAATTTAGTGCTCAGCTAAGTAGTGTTATATTTTTTAGCCCCAAAACCTATAAAATTATTCAATTCAAAAAATGTTTTTCAGCTTGTAACTTGTTAAAAAAATTCTAATTTTTGGTCCCCAGTCTGTTGGACAAAGGACAATTGGACTATAGAGGGTCCATTATCCCCCATTACCTTCAATAGCTTAGGGCCTCATCAAACCTAAATCCGGCCGTGTTCCTAATGTAGCTCATTACGCAGTCGCAATAAAATTTGGCACATTTTATTGACAATTAAGCACATTTTTCGAGAAAGGGTTTGTTAATCTGCAAAGAAAAAATCCAGAAAGTAAATTATATGTATGGCATATACGTCGATGATTGCTTTCTGAAGCGGACCAAGAACCTTTCCGTAGAAGTTTTAATAAGTAGTCAATTGTAATGATATATAGCTGTTATCAAGAAGGAAATATCCGCTAACACATTTCCTTCTTCCGACAGTAAGTAGAGTCGCCCCGAAACTCTTCCATGACCCAGTCCTAACTTCGTTGCTCCTAAACTCTTTTACTGAATTAGGTAATTGAGGAGAATGAGGCAAATAACTAGAACACTGAGTTTCTAGAAAAATGAAAAGAAAACAATATGATTCATTTCTAATTGGATCAAAGAGGTGGCTTGTATAAATTCAGGAAAACGCAATACACTTATATTAATAAACAATACTACTACAAATAATATTCAAGATGTACATCATTGTCCACGCATATCTATAGACATTTAACCATCTTCTGAATTCTGTGCAAAATTTTCTGACCCAAGATATGCAGATTTGTGGCGACATGCCTCTGAAGATAACATAGATTTTTTCAATTTTCACTGCATACACCTTTGCTTGAGAACTTCCCACAGGACAAAGTTAAGCGAGTTCCAGTATATAACTTGTTACGAAATCTGTAACTAGAAACAAATTTACCCTTTGTATGTATACCTTGTATTAGAATGCAATGTTACGGAAGGCAGAAGAAATATCTCCATTATTCCCTATCCGTCCTTTATTCCGCTGCTTTTTTTAAGCTATGACATAAGATCTGCCGATATCTCTCATTCCCTTAAGAAAGAATATAACGAACGCCCTCATATATCTCGATGATGTTGACATTTTATCTGGTCTTTCCATATCTGGGAAATTTTTCTTTATGAGAACATAAATAGGTAATCTCGAAATGTCGTTTCCCAGAAAGTCCAGCCCAATCAAAAATATTATCCTTCGAAGAAGAACAGTGGAATGCACTGCAACATAAAACTCGAGACCTGTATAAATTTATAAATTAATGCCACGAAATGGCCTAATAATAAAAATATAGCATATACAAATTCAGAGGCCAATTCAAATTTCGCAACTTATTTCAGGATGAAATTCTTAAAACCGATTCTCCATTATTGCAATGACTTCATGTTAGAGTTTACATAAAATGTAAGATTTTTTTTAATATAAACGTATAGTGCCCTCAAATCATTAACACACATACATAGAAATATTTAGTGCAGTTAATATAACAGAATTAAAGAACTGGTTAACGTTTTAAATCTAGTGTATTATTTATCAAAGGCGAGATATATGAGGCGAGGGCTGTATATCTATTTATTCTACTATAAGGCGAGATTTTTTTTGCAAAGGGTCAATTAAGGTACGGATCGACGCGGTACATCATTTTGGATTTTTATTTTGAAATCAAAAAACATTTAAGTTGAAATTGCTTTTATTTTTAAATAAAGTCTTTTTGCTTCCATGTTCATTTTTTTCCCAAGAATATTCCTCAAAAAAGTGGGGTCATCTCCTAATCGAGCCGTCTTATAGTCAGGTAAATACGATACAAGGATAAAAGCATTCTCTCGCTGGAGTGGGTTTTATATTAAAAGACAATCAAAGATACACTAAGCGTTCTTATGCCGTTTAGTTTGAAAAACAACTGAAAACGCGAGTCTGAGCAGAATTCGTCTTGTCGACTGATACGCAGTTTTATGTGAAAAACTACCGAAAACACGTTTTCCGGTTGAATTTGCCTTGCACGTGAATAAAATCAGTACCGGTATTATGCACAAGAACCACTTGTTTATCTGCGATTCTCAAAAATATTGATGTCGAATCCTACAACAGCGCTTGGTAAGCTAAATTTTCATCTTTCTGCAATATGACAATAATCAAAGGTATGTTGAGTGAATTATGTTCTATGACGGATTCTATTTCATTTCTAAAAAATGTATGAAACCTTATGTGTATACTATATATTAATTCATAAAAAGGAATAAAAAGAAATTTTGAAAATATACACCTGTTAATGCAAAGAGTTTGAACATATATTTTAAAACAAGAAAAATTAATTAAACATTTTGGTTAATTCGTTATTTATTTTGTTACAAGAAAATGGCTACTTGTTCTTAATTTTAGGGAGCTCTTTTTACTTGGCCTGAAATAGAAGCCGAAGAGGTAATGCGATATACCTTGTTCATTAAATTCTCTTAAGGGCCTTAGGCATCCGAGGCAGATAAGAACGCTCAACAAGAATGTTTCTGTCTTATTAAAAACGTGAAACCATTTACTGCGGCTATTACTACAACAGATATTATTTCTCATAATTTTTAGCTTTCATATTATTTTTACTTACCATATAATATTTTAAATTATTTAAAATCAGTAGGATTTATATCATTATAATAATACGTTTGTTTCCGTATATAATATCTATAAACAGTGTGGAAACAATTACAAATAACAGTCTTCTCTTCAGGCTCTTTTACATGAGTAGGCTGATTTTGCTAAACGGCTAATTTTTGCGGCGAATTGTTATATTTATGTACAATAGTCATTTCCAAAAAAGTTGGGACAGAGCAAAATATATAGAAAAAACAAAAAGGGATGATGTAACAAAACTTTCTCGCGAATACAAAATAGCAGATACGTTTATGAAATGACATAAATATACTGTGTGCACCAAAACATTTTGTATCGTGGCCGGGACGTTCAATTTGAATGGGGGTGTTGCAACACGTTCCAAAATAGTAGGGACATACGTTGTAGAAAGCGCCGTTAGTAGTGGAACCTTCCGAATTGTTCGGGAATAATCTAGAATGATGACGTCGTACTACATTCCGTATAAATAACAGTTGCCATCCGTCGTTCAGGTAACTTATTCGGAACGATGGGTCGAGGCAAGCCAGTTAGCGAAGATCTTCGTGTTCGAATCATTCAAGAATTCACAAACAACGTTTCTCAGCGTGCAATAGCCAGAAGATTTAACCTGTCATCATCTACAGTACATAATATTATCAAGCGCTACCGAGATAGTGGTGAGATCACAGTTCGGAAAGGCCAAGGTAGAAAACCTATTCTGAATGCTCGAGCTCTTCGGATCCTCCGACGTCACTGCGTCACGCATAGGAATGCTGCGATTACGGACATAGCCACGTGGGCCCGCGATTTCTTCGGGAAGCCATTATCGTCGAATACTGTACGCCGGTGCATCCACAAATGCAAACTTAAGTTATACTGTGCACAACGGAAGCCATACATCAACAAACGACAGCAACGTCGCCGTCTGATATGGGCTCGAGCCCATCGCAATTGGTCCCAAGCACGCTGGAAGAACATATTGTGGTCCGATGAATCAAACTTTACGATTGTTTACGGAAATAATGGACGCCGTACACTCCGGACCAAAGACGAAAAGGATATTCCCGCGTGCTACAGGCGTTCGGTACAGAAACCACCGTCTGTCATGGTCTGGGGCTGTATTAGTGGCCATGGAATGGGAGACTTGCACATCTGCAATGGCACCGTCAATGCTGAAGCGTATATACAGATCCTGGAACAAGCTATGGTGCCATCTAAGAGGCGCCTGTTTGGACGACGTCAGTGTATATTTCAACAAGACAACGCCAGACCGCATGCAGCGCGCATAACTTCTGCATGGCTACGTCGGCAGCGCATTCGTATGTTGGATTGGTCCCCTTGCAGCCCGGATCTGTCGCCTATTATTAAACGAAAACTACGACAGCGACGACCCCGGACAGTTGAACAGCTGAAAACCTATATCCAACAGAAATGGGACAGAATTCCGGTTACGGTGTTAGAAAGATTGGTGTCATCGATGCTCAGAAGATTACAGTGTGTCATCAAGAGGAGAGGTGACGCCACACCGTGGTAAACGCCGTGCTGTCCCAACTTTTTTGGGAGTGTGTTGCACGTGCCAAACACGAAACCACCTGTATCTTTCTTTAAGCATATAAGATATGTGATCCCATGCCTAATTTATCGTTTATGTATTGTAATGCGTTGAAATAAACGGCAATACAATAATCCAAACAAATGTGTTGGAGTTCTTCTTATATGTTGCAGTGTCTCAACTTTTTTGGAAATGAGTATTGTAATTCATTTAGAATAGCAGAGGCATTCTCTCATTAAAATAATTCTGCCCGTATAATGGATTATTTGTGCCGGTGATTATGAAACATACTAAGTCGAGATAACGTTTCGAGATATTTACTTTCACAAAGTAAACACAAAATTTTATGAATTAAGTTAAATGATAAGACTATCAAGCAAAAATTACAAATACAGATTTTAAACTGTTTACTATTATGGGTTTACATTATGAAAAAGAAGTGATAAACAAAATATTTTGATTTTTTGACTTAGATCACTGTCATATCACTTTCTTGCTTTCTTCCGTATCTGGAGAGCAGAAATGAAACTTCGAATGTTTCTGAGAATTAATACATATGCTCCTGTGAAAATGATTTTAACAGAATTTGGCTGTCAGAAAAGATATTTATTATGAGCTTTATCATCCGCGGATTACTTTCTTTGATTCACGGGCTGTCTTCACGAGGAAAAAAATAAAGGTCAATTTAAAAAGATTTTATTTTCGTTAAATCCTTAAAGATCGGTAAGAGGAATAGTTAATTTGTGGAACGAGAAGCATTTAAATGCGAGGCGTGTTTTTTTAAGCAAGGACAATATTTAATAGCTTAATTTTTGTATGAAAGCCTGGACCTTAATCTACTTTTCAACAAATTTCCACTTATTTTAAGGCGCTTATCGTATCGTACGACCAACTTCTTAACTCACTCCTCATAGAAATCGGCCGCCTGATTTGCTAACGACTCCAGTGATACCCCGAGGCCAAAAATCCACAAGAAAAACCCTGCCTGTCCCAAAACACAGTGCACGTGATTTTTTGGCTGAAATTGTTTTCTTGAACTTCACTTTCTTGGGTGAAGTGAGTACCTGCATTCCATGGACTGTTGTTTTGATTCTGGTGTAACGTGAACAACCCATGGTTCGTCACCAGTGACAATTTGGCTTAAAACTTATCTCGTTCGACACTGTACCTTTTGAGGAAAGTCAATTGGCTAAACGATTGGTTTTTGTGCAAATCCGTGCTGAAGTGGTTTGTAAATCAGGCCACTTTCTAAGTGGATGGAATTCAGAAGCTGGTCGTACGATACACCAAGTGCCTTTATATAGGTGGGAATTACGTTGAAAAGTAAATTATGGTCCAGGCTTTCACATAAAAATTAAGTTGTTAAAAAATTGTCCTTAAAAATTAAATATCAAAACGGTATTTAATTAAACAACACGCCTCGTAGTAAACTTCACTCGATCAGCTGATATTGAAAGATCGACGAAACGATATTAGCCGTAAGACTACATAATCCACTCTCAAAAATTTTCGATTAAAGTATATGCCAGCAAACTCACGCGTTTTTTGAGTTGAAATTTGGTAATTATTAATTCAGGGAACCTTGTAACACTTTAACTGATATGTAAGCTTGAATCGCTTTTTTAATGCTTTGTATTTTTTGCTAGGCTCCTCAGAGAGAAAACTCTCATTCTGATGGTAAATAAATTTACTTAAACTAAATAAATTACAACAGCGATCCAACAATTGTAATTGCTTTAGTTTAAGTAAATTACTTACCGTCAGAATGAGGGTTTTCTCTCTGAAGAGCCGCACTGAGAGATCTCAGTTGCGTTGGTACGGCCACAAACTGGTCTTCCTAGGCAGTTTGTTATTTTCCAAGTGGGTGGGTAAGGGACCAAGGGGTCGGCCTAGAACCGGGTGGCTAGACTACGTACATGGAGAATCTGGGTTTGAGTCGCTTGGGTATTACCATGGAGGACATGCGCCTGATGGCGGAAGATCGCGATCGCTGGAGATCCTCCATAATGCTGCTGCCCCCGCGACTCAAATGGATAAGCGAGTTTGAAAAGTAAGTAAGTAAGTAAGTAAAGAAATTACAAAATAGATAACTTCATAAAGCCATCAATAGTCCAGATGTGAACTTAAGTTGTTTTCAGGTCTTTTTTTTTTTTTTTTTTTTTTTTACTTATTAAACATTAAATAAATTTGAAGCTGGTAAAATACGAATTCTACTGCAGCGTTGGAAAAGACGACTATGTTGAACGTGTTTATGCTCTGTAATAGCTATGTAATTTATTAAAAAAATAAATAAATACTAAAAATAAAAAATTAAAAAAAGCGGAAATACTGAGGCAGGCCTCTAAGGCAAAACAAGATCAGAAACACCTCTTCGCTCGCAATTATTCTTGTTTAGGTTAGAATAATTTAATGAACCTAATTTAATTGCAAATTAAATTTGGCTTTAAAAATACCCTTTTTTCTTAACTGTGACATGCTGACGGTAGATCCAAAATGGCGACTTCCAAGCAGTTTACGCCACTTGTAATTATTATCCAGGCATGTCCTCCTTCACTATTTAATTTGGTTTTGATTGGCCCACGGTCGGAGTTACGGGGATGGGAGGTAGATGGCGCTAAAAGGTCTACTTGATATTTAGGTATGTAAAGGAGCGAAATTCGGTATGCAGATTTTTCTAGGAATGATCTACTTTAGGGTCGGAGCTGTGAGGGTGGCAGCTTGGTCTTTATAACAATGGCATCTTATGCCATGTGATATGCCATTCGATCGGCAATGATGAGAAACGAAAGGAAGTTTTTTACATTTTCTAAATACTACCTTCAAGAAAATCAATTTTTTAATTTAAAAAAATTGGGATTAAAAAGTGAAGATACAGGGATAAAAATAGATGACTTTAGGGCTTTCACTACTTTCCTATACCCTCCTTGAGGGGATTAACTTCTTCTTGTTATATGGTAGCTAAAGAATAGCCCAAACGGATTGCTTTTGTTTCTCTTGCTATTTTCTTGGCCTTTTCTATGTTGAAATCGTGCAAGCAGGGATGCCTCTCAACTAACTTTTCACTTATTCTTTAGGAAAATTAAGCTGGAAAAATCGAACAATGCAAGGAAGCACTGAAGAAGGGAAGGAAATTTAGCTAGCACCAGGATGAACCAGAAGAGTTTCATTAAACCACATTTGAACTCTAGTAAGGCTTCATGAAACTCAATCTGCAGATCACTGTGTTCTTGAATTAGAAAGTCAAACTTTTATTTTGCAACTACAGGGTGAGTTTTTTAAAAGTGGTCCGGTGAACGACGTGTAAAAATGAGCATGAAAACAGATAACAATGATCAAAGATCAGTGCAAATAACCTAGAGTAGGTGCTGGAAGTGTCCTCCATTGACCTCGAGCCACATGTGAAGGCGTGTCTACATGTTCCTGAGGGCACGAGCAAGGTTTGCCGCTGGAATGGTCTGAATGGCAGCCTAGACGTTTTGTTGGAGGTCGGCGACTGTGCGCGGATTGTTCTGGTAGACCACACCTTTCAATGCACCCCAGAGGAAGAAAGAGTAGATCGATAGGTCTGGCGACCGTGATGGCTAGGGCTGTTCTGTTCCTCGACTGATCTAATGTTCGGGTGGGAACACTTCCTGTATACGGGCAAATCTTGTGTGTGGAGAATGGGCTGTTGCACCATCTTGCTGAAAGGATAAAAAAACTCGCGCCGGGCCACTTTTAAAAAACTCACCTTGTATATATCAATAAACAAAACAACGTAAAGGTTGGTTGGTTTATTAGAATTTTTGGCGTCGACTACTAAGGTCATTTTGCGCCTTTTACACAAGTTATATCTTTACGCAGCCCGGGACAAACACAAACATCCATGCCCGCGGTAGGATTCGAACCCACGACCAGCTGGACTCGAGAACTAGAAAGCCTACGCCCTAGCCCTCTTGGTCACCTGGCCGGCACAGGTAAAGGGCATATCAAAATGTTTATAATAAAGAAAAGAATATGTCTATAATCTGAGAAATCTCAAAATTAGAAAATGATCGGAAAATGGAAATAATTATATGAAAACTGGGGATAACGTTTGGTTTAGAAGTACGTACATTCTGTACGGAACGTAAAACTATTTGTCCTACGATGTCAGATGTTTTTATTACACATGTATACAAACCGGGTGTACCAAAAATAAGTGATGATTTGAAAAATCAATTAACGAAAAACGGAAGGCAATAGAAATGTACGGTTTGCTGCATTCTGCTTAGGAAACCAGAGAATTTATTCGCACCAAGTTTCAAAATTAGTTACAAAGTTCGTTAACAACATTGGTGGTTAGTTTGAAAACATTGTTTAATAAATTTTCCCCATCTCAGCAGCGCCATCTGTTGACAAACTTTGTAACTATTTTTGAAATTTGGTGCGAATAAATTCCCTGATTTCCTAGCAAGTGAAAAACACCTTATTTCATGCAGTTTTTATTGGAAACATTTTTTTCAAACATGATTGACTGATTTCTTAACGAAATATCTTCCGAGAGAAGAAATATTTTCTATCTCAATAGCAGTTCGAAATATTTAAAAGTAGGCTAACAAATAGGCAGGAAGAAATATTTTCTATCTTTAACATTTTAATTGGTACTTTTTCCCGAAAACATTGTCCAATAAACGATTTCGAAAATATTATAAACGCTACGAGGCATCAAAAGCTTGGCATCGCAACAGAAATTACTGCAGAACACATTCGTGAAATATTTTATGAAAAGCCATGGACTTGGAGCTAATATATTGATTGAGGCATTTTTTTTTTAATTTTTAATTTTTAAACTTTCACGCGAAGTTAATTATTAAACAGAATTAAGCCGCTGATTTTTGCGTTATATTATATTGGAATCCGTTATATTTATTTATTTACGAGGGGCGTTTGATAAATAAAGTCTCCATGGCTGTAACTTTTTTATTTGTTAACCGATTTTCAAAATTCTTTTTGTATCTTATATTCACATTTGTCCTCTATGTAATGCACTAATCACTTTTCGACATAGTCCCCATCCCTTTCCACGCATTGTACCAACGCGTGACCAGTTGGGTGAACCCGTCGGAGAGGAATTCCGGAGTTGTTGTCGACACCAGGATTGAATGGCAGCTTTGGACCCTCTTCTGGGTCCGAAGAGGCGTTGCAGCGCTTACAGTTCAAAGATGAAAAACTGCAGTTCAAAAATGAAAGACTTTGCACATTGCGATTTTCACCACTTCCCAAAGAAGAAAGAGCCCCTTAAGGGACATGAGTTGGTTCTGACGGCGAGGTAAACGCTGCCATTCAATCCTTGTGTCCTACAGTTTAAAATCAAGTTACGCGAGTCAAATGACAAAAGTATTCCACAGAGAGAACGCGTTATATGGGGGGAAAAAACCTAGACAGATAATTCGATATGAGGCGGTTTGGTGCAATCTTGTATTTTTGTGTGTTTCTAGTTTTAGAAGCCAAGATTTAATAAAATTTAAAGGATGTTCAGTATTAGTTAAAGCATGGTAAACTTCTTTAAGCTTCGCACATAAAATAGTGCCTTGTAAGGTAAAGATCTGAAATCTAGAACACACCTTAGTAATGGACGTATACTTTGATAGGTCCATGGCAGCACGTAAAACATTATTGTAAGCCACCTGACACCATAAAATGAATACATGTACAATTACGTTTGAACTCCACAATTACAAGACGTGCTCATAGTGGTTGTCGTTAGTTTCCAGACACTTATTAGTACGACGAGCTGCTGCTAGGGCAACGTTGGCCAAGTGTTCAGTAGGGTTGCAGCACATGCAGTCTCAATTTCTTCCCGATGGGCCGCCAGCAGGGCCGTACTAGTATCTTTAGGGGCCTTAAGCACTGCACTCCTTCCACCGTATAAATCTTGTTATTCTGAGTATTCGGGGGCCCCTATTCACATGCTTTGTCTAACGGGGCCCTAAGCACGTGCTTAGTCTGCTTATGTATAAGTCCAGCGCTGTCCGCCAGGGTAACTGATTTTCTGCGATACACGACATCCTTTAGGGTCTCCCATAGGTAAACGTTTGTAGATGTTAAATCAGGAGAACGTGCAAGGAACTCAAGTGTACATCTTTCGTCCTTACAAATTCTCATCCAGGTAAGGTCGTATATCTCGGCGATAGTGTGCTGATGCACCATATTATTGAAAGAAAAATTAATTTCCTTAAAGTCCTTGTATGGCACCTAAGACGTCCATAGATAGCATCTATTCAAGTGTGTATACATTTTTTTTGTACTCTGTTTAAATAGCCCATGAAATCAACAGGTAATACCAACAAAAATAAAAGGAAAAAAACAAACACTGCAAACATGAGAATAGATTTTTGATTTTTTGTAGTTTCGATTAAAGTAATTTGGTTCGTTACAGAAAGAAGCTAATTATAATTTTTACCGTTATATAAATAACGTGAAAGTAATTTTCATGTGAAGCTTTAGTGAATGTTATGAAACGGTCTAATTCCGTTTAATAATTAACTTCGCGTGAAAGTTTTCAAAATTAAAAATAAAATTACCGCAATCAATATATTTCCCTCAAGTCTCTAAGATTTTCCCTTTAATAAGGCTCGGAAACATGTTGAAAATGCTCTGAATTTAACTGCAAGAAATTCCAAAGATTGTTATGGTCTTTTCGTTAATTTTCTAAATATTTCGTAGAGAATTTTCTCATTATTTTTATAGCAAAAGTCTTATGAATAGCGAAACGGGAATCGAAGAAATTAATCATTTCTTTTTTTTTTTAATTAAGGAACAACTTTTGTAAGGAGGAAAAAATTATCAGTAAAGAAATGCCCAAGGAAAAGATAAATGACTCGAAGAAGCCAATTGCTTAATTGTTTCAGCCAATGATAGTGAATAATTTAAAGGAAGACGAGAACATGTTTACGATCTAGGTATGTAAGCAAAGAAAGCAGACAAAGGAACAAAGAAGTTGAAAAAAAACCAAAAAATTAAAGAATTCCTTGATAGTGGAAAATAGTTTTGTGTACAAATACATAGATTATTTTCTCATATTCTAAAGTCGGAAATAACAGGCGAAAGGAAAATCCAAATATATTTTTAAGCCCTTACTATAGATTACCTGATTATCTTAGCGTTTTATTTCATCCGAAAATAAGCAAGAGGTGAATTAAAAAAAATTACAAAGTCACGTTTTTCTACTAAGTGATAAACTTTAGACCTTCTTCTTTAGATTAAGAAAAGGGAGGGTGACTAACTTCAAAAGAAGCAATGATAATCAATATCTGTTCAATGACTTTTTTTTTCCTTTTTCTTCGTCAAAACCAATTACTTCAAAACAGAAAATCTCCGGCTAACTCTTTCAATTTCGTGATTGCTCTTGTCTAGTAGCTGAGCCTCTTCAGCTTCAACTAAAGATATTTATTTATCACTGATAAAAAGGAAAGAGAGAAAAAGTAAAGCTAAGGGCCTTTTCTGTTTCGCAGAATCAATACAAATTAAAGATATTGAATTGAGTGAAGAGGAAAGAAAGCTAAGGGGAAAAAAATCAAACAACGTTTTGATTAACTTCATTTTCTACGTTCTCTTGAGGAAACCTGAAGGCTTCTTTCTATAAGTTATTTAATTTTTTCAATCAAAAAATAAAGAAAAAAATAGACTTAAAGGCTGTCACTAATTAATTAGGACTATAATAAGACAGCCTAACCCCTTAGTGAACTAAAATTTTTAATTGCTTCAATTAACAAGAAAGTTTTATTTTATACCGAAAATGAGTAGTTTTTTCGTCTGCCTATCGGTTTGGTTTACATGTTCTATAAATGTTAAAAGATTATATGTTTATAATAATGTAGATAAAACTGCAGAATTTAAGATTTAATACGTCACTAAATGCGAGATAAATTTGTATGATGTTTGGATATGTTTTTGCGTTATGCATATTTCAATAGAGATAACTTAATATAATTACACTTGCACAATATTACCAGACAACCATCTCTACAGTCCAAAATTTCCATTAAAATTCAAGAAGTTTCAGGAATCCATTACAATTGTGCTTTAGCCTATGAAACCAGAACCTAACCGTTATCTACATATTGATCGATACGAATCAGGGTTTCCTCGTCGCTTTTGAAAAGTGATTACAATCCGACGGTATTCGCCTGATGCTCAGTCATATGATAGAAGCAAGATAACCAAGTGAAGCTCTCTGGAGAGTAAATAAAATTAATAATTAAAGCAATGGACACTGTCTGATGTTGCTAAGACCTACCTCCTATTTTTAAAACTGTCTTGACTTTGGTTACCATCTAAATTTTCATCTTATTAATTATTTACTCATAATTAACCCAATGGAATTGTATAGCAAATAATGCCATGTCCAATCCCATTATTATGACCACCTCTCCAAAGCAGATGAATACCCCTAGAGTATTGTGGATTTGATGAATACCCCTAGAGTAAAGTAGATATTTGGCATCAAGAACACTAACAGTGAATGTCACAGGTAAGGCAAGCGACTTAGCAGACTCGGAAAAGGACAACATTATCAGCTCTAGTAACCGCAAATTGTGTGAATTGCTCTCGCTACAGTAGTAAAATTGATCGAGACTGGTCAAATAGAAATAGACCTAATGTGACAATCCGACCTACCAATGGTGGAGGCGACCTATTCGGCGTCAAATCTCAGAACAAACAACCGGATGTACTTGTTGGCAGAAGGTAGGCTGATTAGGGGTGGAATTATAATCTGGGAATGCTTCTATGGCGTGTTTCGGGTCTGCTGACACCTTTGAAAGGCAACGTGAACATCAAAATGTTTACTTTACGATCCGTTCGAGCTGGTACTTTAGTCATTAACAACTCCCCACCCGGATCTGATCCAAATGAAAAATCACCTCGTTCCACACGAGGCGAATTTGCCAAGAACCTAAATCAAATTTCGGGATCAATGTAGAAATCTCCCATTGTCGCTGGCTGCGATACGTAATGCCAAAGGAGCATATTCTGGCTGCTATGTGGTGACTGGACGTTATACATAAAATAATGAGGAGAAATTTGACTGGCATCATAGCGAACCGTAAAACTATAAAGAGATTGTTTAATGCCAATTAAGCTTATATAGAGAGAACAGTGAAGACAATCGCCCGTTGACTCAGATAAAAAGACTAAAAATTTTAAGAAAGAATTTTGTTTAGTGTACGTATATCGTTATTATAACAAGAGATAGAAAAAAACTTTTTCAAACAACGCTTTTCCTGGAATTTTTTTTTATCACCGCCTTTACATATATGTACAAAATTTCAGCAAGATCGGATTAGTGGAAGTGCTTGAAATATTGATTACAAGATTTCATCCACCAAACATGACCAAACATGGTGAAAGTTATATAAGTGTTGTAATAATGATTGCCTACAGCGAGATGACGATTTCAGTTGTTTTCGTCATAGGCTAATAACTTCGTTTCTAATTCCACTAAGGACTGAGTTTTGATCGGTTGTCACGCCCATCTGGATCCTCTCTCCCACCAAATTTGAAGCGAATTTCTTAATTAATTCGCTTAATGTTTCTAGTACCTAGCGGGCAAAACGAATCAAAAAATTTGATCCTTCCAATCTGGGAAAAAAATAGGTGGGTGGGTCGTCGGGAGCCGACTTATCGCAGGTTTTTCGGTACTTTTGTATGAACTTAATCAAAATTTGAATAGGCAGAAGCCCAATACGGACATGCGCGTTCACTCCAGCTGCTTTTCATCTTGGACTTAAAACTTCGCTTATAATTCAACTGTCAAGCTGAAATTTTCATCGATTATCATGCTCACCCGAATCTCTGACTAGATTTTGTTGGTTAACTTCGCTTTAATTTGGGTGATATTTGCTTATCCATTTAATATACACTGAACGACCAATTTTTTAGAGACACCCTGCTAATAGCGTGTTGCGCCTCCTTTAGCGGCGAGAACTGCCTGAATACGTGCTGGCATGGATTCAACAAGGTGTTGAAGCCGTTGCGGAGGAATAGCAGGCCAGGCTGACATCACAGCGTCCCGTAATTGGTGCAGGTTGGACGGTAGTGTGGGAAGGCGTCGGATGGTTCTCTCCATTTCATCCCATAAATGCTCGATCGGATTGAGATCGGGCAACCAAGCTGGCCACTGAAGCAGGTGGAAGTCATTCCACTGAAGAATGACTGAACCAGTCCAAGACCATTCGAACACGGTGACAGGGAGCATTGTCTTGCTGAAACTGTCCATCACCACCAGGGAACATAGTCATCATGAACGGGTGCACTTGATCGGCAACAAGGTTCAGGATATCAGAGGACCCAGTGTGTCCCAAGAGAAGAAACCCCAGACCAGCACTCCTCCTCCATCCGCCTGTACGATTGTCTGCTGACAGGATGGTTGGTTGGTTGGTTGGTTGGTTGGTTGGTTGGTTGGAATGTTAGGGCGTCGGCTACTATGGCCATTTTGCGCCCGACAGAAAGTTTAAAAACCCACAATTTATGGGCCAAAAATTTAAAAAATCAGATGAAAAAAAATTCATAAAAACGTGAATGACAAAGATGGAAAAACAATAAAAATTATGACTATGAGATTTTAAAATCACTAATAAATTTAAAAACAGACATTTTTCCCAGGGTTCTCCCGTAATAAGAAATATTAGTGTAGGGCTGTGTAAATCATTAGTGTGTAAAGGGCACTAGCTGATTATAAAATAGATGATTGAAATCTATTTTCTTATGAGTTGTCCCCTAATAAAAACTGATGAATATGATTTGTGTGTAAATAGCACAAATGAAATCTATACTTAATGATCAAATATATACAATGCAAAAGCAATAAAAAGATGACTATATGAATTTAAAAACATGAATAATTTTTTAAAAAAAGACACTTTTAAAAATTATGGGGTTGTTCCCCAACAAAAAATCTAAGGAATGATTCAGCCCTAATGAGCGTCGTAGCTTGGTGTGTAAAGGGCAATGGGTTAGAATATGCTTAATAGTCAGCATTACTCCACAAGAACACAATGGTTCTTTTTTTAATAAATGGATGTGAGTAAGACGGCTGTGACCAATCCTAAGAACGACATCTTCTCGCCTGCTTGTTAGACAAGGTAATGACCACGGTGTGATGGCATGCTTTATTTCAAATAATTTATTAGCAGGGTTCAGAGGCCAAGAATCTTGCCAAGAAGATCTGAGTTTCTTGGAAATCACCGGGTATAAAAGCAATTCAGAGATCGGTAACTGAGTAATCGCGTGTTTTGCCGCCTTATCGACCCGTTCATTTTGTAGGATACCCATGTGACTAGCGATCCAAACAAAATGAATACTGGTACCTTGTGAATCCAGGTAATGAAGATATTCCTGGATTTTTTGAACAAAAGGGTTTTCAGAATTAAATGATTCCAAAGATTGCAAAGCGCTCAGTGAATCAGTGAATATCCAGATGTTGGAATTTGGATAATTAAAAACGAACTCTAACGCTTTGGCTATCGCTACCAATTCCGCTGAGAAGATGGAGAACTCGTTTGGCAAATGATAAGACAATACAATGTTATCTATAAGGAACGCACAGCCAACTCCGTCCTCTGATTTGGACCCATCTGTATATATGTGGAAGCCATCAGGAAGGGTTTCTAAAAAAACCTTAAAGAGTGCGTTAATTTCAGCTTCCATAAAATTGGATTTTTTTCCCAGCAAATAAGTTGTAATTTACATCTGGTTGGGGGAGGATCCACTGAGGGACATCTCTGGCCTCTCGGCTATGCATGGCTGGAAATGAGAAGTTCAGGCTCTCCAGAAGATTCTGGAACCAATTGTTGATGCTTCTAAAAGAGTGATGGGGAAGGATACTAGGTTTATTAAATAAACAGGCAAAAGCTGGGTGCTGACTTTCACCATATACGCGAAGAGCATATTTGAGGAGGAGTTTGGCTCTTTTAAACTAAAATGGGGGTTCAGAAGCCTCCACATAAAGGCTCTCTACTGTGGCAATTCTTATGCCTAGGTTATGGACGGGATCTAACAGCTTCAAAGTGCTCTTTGAAGCTGAGGCATAAACAATGCTTCCATAGTCTAATTTAGATCTAACTAGGGAGCCGTATAAAAACACGAGCATCTTCCTATCAGCGCCCCATTTGGTAGCGGAAATAGAGCGCAAAACATTCATGGCTTGTAAGCATCTCGCTTTTAGATTACGAAGATGTGGGAGCCATGATAGTTTCCTATCAAAGGTCAGACCCAAGAATTTATGGGAGTCCACCACTGAGATAGGAGATCCATATAGTGTAAGGTCCGGGTCTGGATGGAGACCTCTCAAATAACAAAAGTGGACGGCCCTTGTTTTTTGGGGTGAAAATTTAAAGCCTACTTCGTTGCTCCAGGTAACCAGCTTGTTGATGGCTAGTTGCAGTTGACGCTCAGTAAAGAACATTAATGACCCTCGACAGTAAATGGCGATGTCGTCAACGTACATGGAATAGTTCACAGTGCATGGAAATTGTGAACAAGCCTCATTAATAGCAATGAGGAGCAGGAAGGGACTCAGCACACTTCCCTGTGGGACACCATTATCCTGCGTAAAAGAGTCCGAGAGCGTTGACTCAACGCGAACTCGTAAGGTTCTATTCGCCATGAAATTACACTAGAAAGAGGGAAGACGTCCTGTAAGGCTGTATTTCTGCAAAAGTATTGCTATTCCATGTCTCCAAGTTGTATTGTAGGCTTTTTCCAGATCAAAGAACACCCCTACGACATGCTGTCTATGTCTCTGTGCGAAATGAATCTCATGCTCCAACCGAAGGAGGTGATCAACAGTTGAGCGAGATTTGCGGAAACCGCACTGAAATCTGGACAACAAGTGGTTTTTTTCCAGATACCACATAAGTCGGACAGAGACCATCCTTTCCAAGACTTTGCACATGCAGCTAGTTAGTACTATTGGTCGATAGTTTGAAGGACAAGAGTGGTCTTTATTTGGTTTTGGAATAGCAATAACAATTGCCTGTCTCCATATTGTTGGAATTTCTCCTAAAGACCAGATGTAATTATATAGCGAGAGAAGGTGGCCATAAGCTTCCTGCGTCAAATGTTGCAGGAAAGAGTATAAGATTCCATCTGGACCTGGAACAGAATCTCTGGAGCAACGAAGGGCATAATGTAGTTCCCGTAAAGTAAACGGGTGATTATATTTTTCGAGGTTTCGGGATTTAAAATTTATAGCATGCGATTCCTCGAAAAGTTTTCGTCTTTGAAAGGAGGCACTGCTATTTTTTATTCGTGAAACCTCAACAAATGTTTTTCCAAGAATATTTGCTACCTCATTCGGCTGACAGGATGGGTCCATGGCCTCGTGCTGTCTGCGCCAGATGCGCAGTCTGCCGTCCACATGATGAAGTAGGAACCACGATTCGTCGGACCAGGCGATCTTCTTCCACTCATCCAGTGTCCAGTGGCGATGCCTGTGTACCCTTAGCAGGCGCGCTTTCCTATTTTGCGGTGACAGCGACGGTACCCGTACTGGCCGCCTGTTGTGCAACCCAGCACCGTGTGCTCCGAAATGGGTTGGGATGCTCCCTCATTGAACTGCGCTGCAATTTGTTGGGCTATTCCCTCCTGTTGCTGTGAATGATTCCTGCCGGTCGCCGTTGGCCTCGTTCATCCACGGCCTTGTTTCGACTGGAGTTGTGTTTGTTGGAGATTATTTTTTGGCATAACTACCATTCACGGAATACCCTTGATACTGTTGCACGGAAAATCCGAGGAGGTTCGCGGTTTGCGAAATGCTCAACTGCGCCCGTCGAGCTCCAACGATCATGCCTCGTTCAAAGTCGGTCAAATCCTTGGATTTACCCATATTCAGTCCACTTCTGCTGCTGACTGCAACTTGTGATCCAATGCATCCTTTTTACACACCGCTTCAGCCTGTTCCATTATTTGCGTGTCACTGGGAGGGCGATCCATTTTTCGTAAGAGGTGTCTCTAATAAATTGGTCGTTCAGTGTACATATATACATTATGGCTATGTGCCTTATATACATACTCTCGCAGTTGAGTCCAAATATCTAGTTGGCTTTAGGGGGTACCCTTACTTAGGAGTCAAGTCAAAGAGAATTTAGTTTTTTAATAGATCGAGTTTAAAATTTTTTAATTAAATCTACTTGTATTTGTCTCGGTTTAAACGATTTTCAGTTAAGGGTGTTACTGACAATCCATGGTTATTCAAATGATATTACTATTTGTGTATATTCTTTACGTTTTATTCTTCACTAAATGGTCTTGCTAGGTGCGTATTACATCACTTTGTAATTTCCTCTTTTTACCTGTTAGTGTTATTTTACGGTGGGAAGTAAAAATTTTGAAAAAGAATGAGAAATAAGATAGCGTGCGCAAAGTTTTGAAGTTACGTGGAAGTTATCTGCTCTCAGTTGCAACAGTTCTGGACAGATTTCGGCGTGAAATGACCTTGTATAGAGGTGAAAGTTGGCCATTCGGTGCAATGTTGCACTTCGAATAGGAACGAACATCAAGTTCATGTGCAAATTGGAAAAAATCGCTTCACGGCGCTGACTATCTGCGAAGAAAATGGCGCGACAAGTAACCCGGCATCAAAATAATGCTGCAAGCCATACATTGCTTGTTCGTGGAGCATTTTTCTATCGCAATCAATAACAATTGTACACTCCATTGTTCTACTATAGCCTGGCTCAGATAATAATATCGAACTGTTCCAATCTTAATAAATTCTCCCTTTTCTTTTATCACTTGATGTCACAAAATTCAACAACAATAAATCTGTGTACGACCCCGTCGATTTTGTATTGAAATTGTTGGAGCTACACAACAATTCAAACTAAAACGTTTGATAAGAACATGTTTTTCGTCAGTTATTTGTTTAGAAACTGAAGTTAATGTTCTAAGCATAAGGTAATGATATTAATGGAAAAAAATATTTTTATTCCATTAGTATCGTCACAAAATTCTTGTAAGCTATCCGGATTTCCGTCTTACCCCACGAAAAAGTATCACATGAAACAAGTTTAGCTAGCTATTTTTTCCGAAAAAGAAAATTTTCGCGGAATAATCAGCTTATCACATTCACCAGCATGAACAGGATTAGGAACACCTGGCAAAGAGATTCAAACCATGGTTTGAAAATTGAGAAACAGCGGGCTGTGTAGATAATCAAAACAACTTCAAAATAGGCAAAGGTTAATATAATCATCGGAAGAACTTTAATGAGTATTAAAATAATCAAGAAAAAATAATAAAGGTATATAAAAATTTGGAGTTTTCGAGGTTGTTGAGTAACCTCGGGCACGGCTAGTCGCTGGTTGGGTGACAATTGGTGAATTTCCATCTTCCCCCGTGCTTCGGAGGGTACGTAAAGCCGCCAGGTCCTCCATTTTCTTGTGGTGGTGCTTGTGACCGAAAGCCTTAACAGCTTAAGGCGCCACAGTTATTATCATAAAAATTTGGAATGAAGCAGTTTTCAATATGAACTCAATCTTTTCTTTGAATTTTATTAACTTTTCCCTCTTCTCAAAATACGCATGTAATTTTACGCTTTAAGATCATAACAAAGAGCAGCGTTTTGTCGAATTTGATTTTCCCCCTCTTTAGAGTTATTCTATGAGAATAGCAATGCAAAATTTAACGATTTTTGACTAGATTCAGCAGATAATCGCCATCGCGCTATAACGCACGGCTTAGGGTCGATTTAAAGATAATGACAAAATAAACAATGTGGCTGTCATAACGTTAACACCCAAGAACGAAGAAAATATGGATCCGTAATGCCAGTTTAAATTTTTAAACCAATTTACTTTAAAACTTTATTGAACTTGTATTATTAAAAATATTTCTTTAAATTTTTCTTTGTACTATAATTTCTTTATCTTTAAACGCTGCTTTCACTTTAATATATATTTTTCGAAACTTTCGATTAAAAGATAGAAGACAGATTCCAAAGCTAATACCATTCGACTTCTTCATTCCTTTTATAGCTTTTGACTCGCATCTATGTAATCTAAGACTTCTGTTATTAAAAAGCGTATAAACCCAGTCCGTTTGTCTAAGCCATAAAACTGGCTTTTTTATACTCTCATGCCATTAGCGCATGACTTTATGGCTCTCATAATTGAATGAGTAACTAATTAAAAAATGAAAGCCGGTTTATCTCTTTTTAGGGGTAATTACTGTATAGGTTTTAAATTAAAAGTAATAATTATTACTTAAATGAATAAATACGAAATAAAAATAGAATCCCAACTTTTACTTATCGGTTCATGAGAAATAGAAAATAGTCGAGAATTATGTAGCTTTTCTAAGTAAATGGAAATTTCATTAATTCTTCGTAAATCGTCTCTTTCTTCTTCGTCAGCGGAGTAGTCATAAAGCAAAAAATTCAATTAGGCAATCTTCGATCGAAATTGCGTTGATGGGTGATTAAGTGGAGAGATAAAACCTTATTTTTAACTACCCATTTTCTAGAAAAGTAATAAACTCCTCTTTCTTTCGTCTGATTTTTTATGTCTTTCCCGTGATAGGTCGTAAAAATTGGGACGAAGATCTTAAAATCAAAAGTTAACGATGATTAATAGTCCGACCACTTACTTACTGGATTAAGAATCTCAACACTGAAATAGGCAAAAAGTATATTTCTACAGCATTAAACGGATATTACAAAAACATAGAAAATTTTCAAGTAAGGTTTATGCTCTGCAATTTACCAATGACTTTGTTTGCAGAGTGCATCTGATTAAGCAGGGAAATTTGCCGGACAAACATATGTATTTAGCTTATTCATATAAGCCATATTAAATTTGAAATTCAATAGGATTATTATATATTAGGTTCAAAAGAAAATAACACTGCGATTACATGTAAGGAAAATTGCTGCTCACATTGATATATAAGCACAAGTTGGTCCAAAATGTAAACCGTTCCTATTGAAAACCGTTCCTATAGAAATGTGCCAGCTTGGATCCAAATAAGTAAGTGCTCCTTCGAAATCTTCTCAAATGCTGTCCCTCCAGGAAATGCTGCATTGACCGAAAAAATATGGTAGTCGTTGAGACAATGTCCGATAAATGCGACGGATAGCTTCCATCTCAGGTCCCTGAACCTGTATCGCCTTTTGTTTCCGGCTAAAGACCGATGATCTTGAGGATGGTCAGTGTTGGGAGTTTCTATTCGAAAGATCCATGCATATCATCGAACTGACGGTAGTACACAGGTGGTTTTGTTAAACAGTAGCTCAAAAATACGATACCACAAAGATAACAGGACTTGCATGGACATAACCAACGAGTGGGAATGGGCCTCTACTTTGTATCCAATCAGTTTCAAGTCTTTATACAGAGTTCATTTTTCATTGCATATCACAAAGTGGTCAAGAGCAGTTTAAGCAGGAAATGCTTGGAAACGCATAAGCTCATTAGACTTGTTTTCTGCTGAACTGTGAATCTTTTGGAGGTCTTGAAAGAAGCATTCAGCTCATCAGCCTTTGTGCCTTTTAGGATGACGGAAAGGGTCTGTCGATAGCCTCCTTCAAGTACCACAGTCACTCCTTCCTTGATACTGTCACTGCTTCTGGCGTCCTTCAAAGTCTTGTCAACAGCTTCCAATTTCCAAATTCCGTTCTTGTTCACTTTATCAAATTTGATGTAAGTGCGCAATTTTGCTCGTGTGAGCAATTCTGATCTATGCAGTCAACTTCCATTCCGGTCTCCGTAAAATCTTCAGCATGTTTATATCCATTGTTTTCAGCTCTGGGAGAGTTTGACAGGTCAAAAAAGTTTCTCTCGAAACCGTTCGAAACGACAACTCTGACGATGTGATATGAATAGACACTTTTTTAATTTCTTTAGAGCACTGGGTGGAATGCTACCCTGACGAAAGTCATACAGCACGTATGTTTTGTTTTTTTCTTGTACCTTCTTGAACATGTCTTTATGCAACTTTTCCCAAAAACGTGGTTTAAATGCGATATATTTTCATGGTCAAAATGTGTGACTATTCAGACTTGACTATTCATGGGAGACTGTCGACTATTTTTCGAACGAGAGCCTCTGCCTAACTCCCGAACGCGGGTGACTTTAACCTGCGCCACACACGATGCAGTATGCATTCTCTCATTCGTCGACATCATGAGATATATGTTTGTTTGGATACTCTTCGTTTCATTTCTCAACCATGACCTTTCTGGTAAGGGTGACCCTAAAGTAGCAATGCTACAGCCAGCATAGCTCATAAAATCCCTGAAGCACCCAAACCCCTGACCCACGGTAAGGGGGCATCCACTCAGGGGTTTGTGTGGGCGACTGCCTGATGGAGAGGTTGCTCTTTGTTGACGATCTTGTCCTCCTTGTGTCTTCTCGCACGAACTTTCAGCATGCACTAGACCGGTTTGCAGCCAAATGTGAAGAAGCTGGGATGAAGATCAGTGTGGCTAAAACTGACGTTCTGGTCCTTTCAAGACAGCCTGCTCAGTGCGCTCTCCATGTTAGGGGAGCGTCATTGAGACAGGTGGAGAAATTCAAGTATCTCGGGATTGCATTCACGAGTGATGGACGGCAGGAGAAAGAATTGGATGCTCGGATCAGTGCAGCAAGCTGTGTCAGACGTGAACTGTGGCGATCCGTGGTAACGAAACGCGAGCTCGGTAACAAAGCCAAGCTCTCCGTCTTCAAATCTCTCTTTGTCCCCATTCTCACCTGTGGTCATGAGGCTTGGGTAATGACCGAAAGAGTGCGATCGCGGGTACAAAGCAGACAAAATGAGATTTCTGAGAGGTGTGGCAGGTGTTACCCTACTAGATAGAGTGCACAGCAGCACAATAAGGGAGTCTTTAGGTGTTGAGCCGCTACTTCTCCGCATTGAGAGATCTCAGTTGCGCTGGTATGGCCACGTGATACGGATGCCACAAACTGGTATTCCTAGGCAGTTGTTATTTTCCAAGCCGATGGGTAAGAGACCAAGGGGTCGGTCTAGAACCAGGTGGCTAGACTACATGGAGAATCTGGGTTCGAGTCGCTTGGGTATTACCAGAGAGGACATGCGCCTGATGGCGGAAGATCGCGATCGCTGGAGATCCTCCATAGGGCTGCTGCCCCCACGACCCTAACGGATAAGCGGGTTTGAAAAGTAAGTAAGTAATAAGCCTCCAAAGCATTCCTAATTTCATTTGAAAGGTCAAACTGTCAAAATATCTAGTGGACACACTGTTGACCATAATCTATCTTTACATTCGCATGATGCATTCGATTACACCAGATAAGATCAAATTTAATTATTAACATGTTTTGTCAAAAGCATTTTAAATAACGAGTTTCATGTTTTTTCGCATTTATTTCCTTATCGATGCAAATGTCTCTCTCAACGCATGTATGATAAAATCAGTATGGTTTGAACTCAAAATAACCCATTAAAACGTCACAATTCAAATTCAATTTTACATTGTTTATTCAAACTTATCTAAATATATTTTCATTAAGTTTTTGAAAAACAATGGAACAATGTAATTAATAAGCCTTTTTGAGATTGCACTTTTCAAAGCTTTTTAATGTTTCTTGAATCACAGGTAATGTTCCTAACAGCTGTTTTTTACTTATACATTCCTCCTTCTGTCAATGAATCATACTTTATTTGCGCCAGCTTCTTTCAAAATCCGGGATTTTTTTGTATCTGGAAATCGATCTGGCAGTTTCTTCTCGCGTGCGTCTTCCTCATTGGAGCGAGGGCTGCGAGTGTAATCCTCTCCCTTTGGCACCGGTGATCCTTTCCTTCGCGCTAATTCTCTGAAAATCTATGAATAATATTCGGACATTATAAAGACTTCACTTTTTCTCACGATAAGCTACACGTTAGGAAATCCGCCCAAGTTGAACGTAAACACAAACACGATATTATATTGGGCATGAAACGCAGACTCCACGGGGTGGGATTAATCCCTCGATAAGTAATCTGTGTTCTCCTCTACTAAAATGCCCTCGGTTGCCTTTCCTTTTCCCATAATTTTTTTTTTACTTTACTTATCTTTATTTTCTGCGTCGTTAGCTTAGTTTAACTGATTATGTTTTTACCTTTTACAATTAAGGATAATCACTTATTTATCACTTGATAACCATACTCCAGTATATATTGTTTCACCACACAAACAGATTTCGAAATTTCATTTGACTTTTATTTTTAATCAGTTTCTTTTTTAAACATTTTAAAAAGCACGCGCGCTTTCATGCTGATGACTCCAGTGATAAAGAGTAGCAGCGGCAAAGTCATTGAGCAGCGGCAAGGTGAACTTTAACCTAATGCTTCCGTGAGTTGCAGAGAAGTGTTATTTCAGAGATATTCAAAAATTGGAAGTTATATGAAATATTTAACATGAATCTCTCCCTATTATATTATTAAATATTCCCAGTAGTTTACCAGTTTTTTATGATAATCAACTGATAAAAACTGTGGTTTCTTTTAAATACCTAGGGTTGATTATCACGCACGATCTGACTTGGAATCAGCATATCGATACTTTATTGGTGAATCTAAATCGGAAGCAAGGAATGATTTCCAGATTGCAATACTTATCATCGTACATTCTTCTTCTTTATTATTATTCATGTTTACACTCCTCCCTTCGCTACTGTGTCATTTTCTGGGGATCGTCCTTCTCTTCTAATCTTAACCGTTTGTTCAAACTTCAGAATTGGTTCCTTTGAACCTTACTTGGTGTTCCCAAGTCTTTTTCGGTATCTTCTTATTTTACGTCTATGCGCATACCTTCGGTTTACCAGATATTTTTTATACAATCATGTTCCTTTATTTATAAGAGTCTAAATTCCCTATTGTTGTTAACTTCACCTGTAACCGTTGTTTACTTAAAAACTACTCCACTTACACATTGATCTACAGACGTCGATGTATTACTTTTACCGGGGTAAAAAATTGGGCGCAGTTGCCCCAAAAACTCCTCTCCATAACATGGTACTCGTTGTTTCGCAGAAGGTTAAAAATTTATTGCTGTTTATGTATTAATATACAAGGGAGGGTCGTCTGCCTTTGACCAGTTATCACTGGGGCAGGTAGAACCTTCCTCCCACGAAACCTGTTGTATGAAGTTCTTGGAGCATAGTTAATTGTCTTTGCATATGCTGCGCCACAATCTTTTTACTTAGTGACGTTTGGACTCTGGTATTATAGGATGTTTATTGAATTATTAGGATGTTAGACACACCTGATAACTATTTAGGAGCTGTTATGAGTGATTGAGTTATTTTGCGGAGTCCGAATCGTTCTGCGTGGAAGGAACATTTAGACTTACTTTGGGGACATTGATTAGTTATATTATTTGTGTTTGTCATCTACCCATTCGAGCCATATGCATGATTTTGTTTTTTTGTTCATTAAGATTGTACTAGCACGTTTTTTTGTTTTTTAGTATATTTATTAGCCCTCAGAGATCTAACATGTCGGTCCAAATGGACCATTCGGATATGTGTTGCGCTTTGATGTATATTCTAACCATTTATTCTTAAATAAATAAATAAATAAATAAATTACGGGTGAGATAGGTTCCATTACCCCTTGGATAATATCAAACCGCGCTCTTCCACGAATCCTTTAATTGTACATATAAATACTTAGTAGCGCAAAACTTACAAGAGTCGGTCGTAAAGTCTTTACGATCACCATGACAGATGAAGGCCTCGGGCACGTGCATCGAAAGATGGAAGTTCATTTCTACGTTGTCCCACTCATGGCCAAGCACTTCTCGTTTTATGATGGATCTGTTCCCTGAATCCCTTTTTGAAGAAAGCCCTCTGCTTGGTCCTGGAGGAATTGTTCCACCTCCAAGATGACCTTCTCGTTATCTTGGAAACAGCGCCCACTCAGCGCGCTCTTCATGCGTGGGGAGAGGAATAAGTTGCTGGAGGCCAGGTCGGATGACTACGGCGGGTAAGGAAGCAATTCGTACCCAAGAGCCTTTGCAAATATCGGCAGTCTCCTGTGCTACATGAACAAATGTGGCACCAACCTCGCGGCAACCTTTGTCTTGCGTAGTTCTGCGTCAACATGTTTGTTATGTGGATATTCTGCATTATCTCTTCCACTGTGATTCTTCGGTTTTCGAGGTTCATGACTTCCAATTGCGGTTCATCATTTTGCCGTGGCCCATGACGGGGGATCGATTTTCAGGCTGATCAGTTCACTTTGAAGAGTCGCCGCTAATGGCCACGGGGGAGGGTTAGTACGATGGGGCATTTCTCACCGCAGTGTTACTTAGCGATGTTTAAGAAGAAACTCGCGGGCCGCGTTACTCTATCACGTGACGTTAACCGTATTATACGGTTTCTGCACCCGCCTTACTACAGCTGATAATAAATCAGTCGTTAAAACACCATTCATACGGTGGCGATTCTGGCCAATGCGACCTGCTGGAAGCCACAATGGACCGCGGCGAATACACAAAATACAGTATAAATTTAATTGGTTTGAGCGTTTGAAGTCATTTCTTGCACCAAGAAAAACTACGTTCGCGTTGCAGTGCTGATCTTTGGCTTACAAGCAACAGTCGAATATTTCCAACAAATTTGTTTGGACCTTCCAACTAACCATCTTTTGGATCCCACCGCTTGCTATTGCACGTAATTGTCCTAGGTGAAATGACACTTTTGAAGGATCAACATGGTTGAGAAACGTCGATTTAGGCAGATTCAACTTGAGTCGCTCCAGTTTCGGATAATATCACCCACTGTCGATTTAGGCAGATTCAACTTGAGTCAATTACAAATACCCTCAGCCAATAATGTGACAGCCTACACTCTAGCCATCTTAAGAAGAATTCTCAAATCAAATCAATTCAATTCAATTAACTTAGGACGGTTAGAATGTATCAATGCAGCTCTTAGCAAGTCGCTGGGCTGCTTTTACAGTGCACGTTCAGTTGTTTAGACAAATACTATTGTTCATAATCAACTTCGGCGTTTTTATTGATATTCACGTCATGTTTTGTTTTGTTTTTTAATAAAACATGGAGCAACACACTTTTAGAGGTCCTGCTTCAAACGACCATTCGAATGATCACACACACTCTTAAATGGAAATGTGTAGTTTACTGCATCTGTAAATGCAGAATTTATTAATAATGGAAGAATGGGGCTACTTATTGGTTTTACCACGTCAGTCTGTCCCTTTCGTATTTTCAACATTCTCTGATATAAGTTTGAAATTTGGCATGCAGGTTGTTAAGGGCATGTCCTATTTCATAATTTATTTTAGTTTGGATTGGTCCACTGGGATCTGAATTAAGGCGATCGGATTTAAAATGGTCTCCAGCTGGTCAATATTATGTGTAGAAGGGAAATTCGATATGCAAATTCCTCTAGGCAAGATTTACATTACAATAAAGCTTGGGGTCAGAGTTGTTGGGATAACGGTAATATGTTCCCATGAAAAACGAAAGAAGAGAATTCTTTTCCGTTTTCTAAATACAATCTTCGAAAAAAATCAATTTTTGATAGAAAAAAAATCGGGATTAAAAAAGTAGAGATAAAAGGGTTAAAAATAGATAAAGAGAATATTTTTACCCGATTTTTTTATCCTTTGTTTATCTCCCAAATTTACTCTGACATTTTAACCACTTCTGAAGCCTTTTAAAGGGCCAATTTCGCTAAAACTCAGGACTTTCTTACTTTCCTATACATTTATTAAAGGAGGATTTGTTTCTTCTTTAACATAAATGTTAGCGGATTATTACGATTCATTGATATTTACCTCGTCCCTTGTTCAGTACGTTTTATGTTGTTCTTTTTTTTACCTTATAGATATTGCCACGAAACTATCGGAGGAACAAATTTTTCAAAAATAAACCAGAAGAGAATGAGCAAGCTATCATTACCAAAACGAACTTAAAAATTTTGTCTCTGTAATGATTGGTCCAATGTTGATATTTTTTTCAAATTTATACCTACTATAGAATCTTCTATATGCATATAGATAAGTCGCATCCGTGTCGGCTGTCATATACATTATGTGATCAAAAATTTAGGGACACCAGCATTTCTACATGCACACTTATAACAGGAATTATTAAGCGGTGGCAGCCCCTTTTGCTCTAATAACAGCCTCCACTCTCCGAGGAAGATTTTCCACCAGTTTTTGGTAGTAACAAGCTGGAATTTCTTTGCCTCAGAACACTGGCTAGTTCAGCCATATATGAAGGACTGGCTCATAGTCGTTCCAATTCATCCCACAGGTGTTAATAGGATTGAGATCGGGGCTCTGGCCAGGGGCGATTTAGTTTATGCTCTGATCTTACGCAATTTTGACATAGGAGCGATGCTTACTAAACCGCAATCTCATGTCCAAAAACTCGATCCAGGCCAATCCATTTCTTCAACACCTTTGTCTTGAAACAGTCGTGTACAGCCCTTGCTTTATGGCATGGAAAGCATTTTCATGCTGTCCACAATGTTGGCAGTGCGCAGTTGTCCAAGATGTCTCAATAAGCAACAGCATTCATCATTCCTTCAACAGAAACAAGCTAGCCCAGTCCGAACCATGAAAAAGAGCCCCATACCATTATGCCATCTCCTCCAAACTTCACAATAGGCAAAACACACTCAGGTAGGAATTGTTCTCCAGGCATTCGGCAAACTCAACTTCGTCCATCTGATTGCCAGAGTGCGTACCGTGATTCATCACCGTTTTCACTGTTGCATGCTCCAGTTTGGGCGAGTTTTACGCTACTCCAAACGTCGCTTGGAATTGTTGTCAGTGATGAAGGGCTTGTGAGCAGCAGCACGACCGTGGAAACCCAGGGAATGGAGATCCCGACGGATGATTATTGTGCTAGCAACACAGGAAGCAGAATTTCTGAACTCTGTAGCAGTCATTTCCACAGAAGACCTTCCATTGCTCCGGGCCGCACTTGCATGCACTCGACGATCTCTGTCTCTCAATTTCTTGGGTCTTCCAGTACGTGATTGCACTATTGTTGGTCCCTGGGTCTTCCACTTCGCAAACACATTGCCTATCATTGTATGGAGTATTTGCAGTTGTGCAAGTGGTATCCTATGATGGTTCCACGTTGGAAGTCGCTGAGCTCTTTTGAACGACCCATATCTTAATAAAACGAAGCAGATATCTGTCTGAAGGTGTGAGATGCTATTTAAATAATTTGCATTCATTTTCATGCGGCATTTGGCACATTCCATGAGTTATGAGGGGTGTCCCTATATACAATTTTGATCACATTGTGTATACAGTTATAGAATATAGAATAACGATTATCGATGTTATGATTTTGCGATAATATCCGGTGGAATACTGGCCACTGGTATATATAAATATTTATTGATTTTTGTACACCATTAAACTGTTTTGGTTCCATTTTGCCTTGACTCGCCATTTTCGAGATATAGCATATTTCGGAAATTCGAATTTTGGCTGATATCTCGGGAATTATTGGTCCCACAGAAATTTAGATGCGATAGTCATAATCAGCGGTGAAAGACGCATTCATTTCATATATCATATGTCCCGAACCTTAAAAAAAAGTACGGACAGAGGGAAATATAAGGAACTTTATAAGTTCGTTGAAAATCGATTCTTTCAAATCGAATTGACAGTACAATGTTTTCAGACGTTTTAATCTCAAGAATTTACAAAGAAATTCCAAATTCAATTCAGAGCAAATATGTTATGCAATCTAAAGAAGTAGGCTTAATTTCCATAAAAACACAAAAATCATCGAAACAAACATCTATGCGCAATCGCGAAATATTCTCACAAATGAGTAAGAACCCTAGAAAAGATTTTGGATGGGACTGTTCCTGGTCAAACTTTGCACTGAGAAACATTTTTGTATTCATAGTGTTAAAAACGAATATACATACCTAAGATTAAAATAAATTACTTTTTAAAAATTGCGCAAAATTTCATGAAAAACGCATGCATATCATACACTACCCTATCAAAAGTCATGGGACAACCCTGATTTGAATGAAAATGAGACATTACTTTGCAATTTCACTGTTGGCAGTCTTCCCAGCATACATAATAGAGAGTATGCTATTATGAGATGATGCTTGCGTGAATGCTGTAAGAATGTCTCAAAGAAAAGAGCTTTCAGACTTCCAATGAAGTACAGTTGTTGGGTGCCATCTCGCAGGCAAAACTGTTAGAGAGACGTCAACCGTCCTAAACATCCCGAAATAGACCGTTCACAACGTCATCCAGGCATGGAAAGAGAAAGGCACCACAAGTATTCCGCCTAGAGCTGGAAGACACAAGATCATGTCGGTCAGAGACCAAAGGGCTCTTCGTAAAATGGTCACTGCAAACCGTCACACATCGTTTGATGGACTGACAACATCGTTCATAGAGTCGACGGGAACAACTGTGAGCACCCTGACTGTTCGCAGGGAACTGCATGCAATGGGTTTTTATGGCAGAGCGGCAGCCCACAAACCTCACATCAGCGCCAGCAACGCAGCGAGGAGATTGTAATTGTGCAAAGAGCGACGACATTGGACTCTGGATTAATGGCGAATGGTTAAATGGAGTGATGAGTCCCGCTACACCATCTGGCAATCGGATGGACGGGTTTGGGTATGGCGAACGTTATCTGCCAAGCTGCGTTGTGCCCACTGAAGTTCGGCGGAGGGTCGGTGATGATGTGGGGGTGTTTTTCATGGTATGGGTTGAGTACAATCGTTTCTGTGGACGGATATCTAAACGCAGAGCGTTACCAAGATATTCTGGACAATGCAGCACTCCCATTTCTCTGGCAGCAATTTGGCAATGGCCCTTTTCTGTTTCAGCACGATAACGCACCTTGCCATAAAGCAAGGGCTGTAGGCACATGATTTGATGAAAAGGGGGTTCGAGAACTTGACTGGCCTGCCCAGAGCCCCGATCTGAACTCCATCGAACATATGTGGGACGTGTTGAGCGTCGATTGCGCGAAATCCGTGACCGAACTGTCTAAGACACTTATGGCAGAATGGCGAAAATTACCTGTCGAAACGTATCAAAAACTTGTGGACAGTATACCCTAGAGAATAGAAGCTGTGATAGCAACAAAAAGTGAACTAAGATACTAAAACATGTATATTTTTGAGCGTTTCTATTAAAGTGATGGTGTCCCATGACTTTTGATAGGGTAGTGTATGCAATATCTAAATTAAACGCAGAATTAAACTTTGTGTGTTCATTAGAAAATTAATGTATCTTTTATTCAATTAAAATATTATCTTCTTTTAAACAAATAAATCCTTTCGCTTACTTTGAAAAGGGTCTAAGTCAAAAAAAAAAAAAAGTTTAACAGGAACAGATTTATAGCCTCCTATCTAATTGTTTTATATTTACTTTCTTTTTCGCCGATTGCTTAATGTCTTAAGGTTAATACTCGTAACAAAGCACTCTATCAATAACAATAAAAAGAGTTAGACAAATGTTGAAGTTCGACTTTAAATTCGGAACTTGTTCCAAAGTAAATTCTCTATCCTCTATGTAGATTCAGCAAAGGCGAAACATTAGAAAGCAACGTGAATGACATGTTTCCCATTAAAAGAAAATTTTTTGTTTCCTGCTGGAGAAAGGGGCGAAACAAGGGAGGAGTTTGCTCAGTCAAAGGAAAAGAAACGTCCAGAAGATTCTTTCTTTGACCATTGTAAACAAAACTTCCGTTAAAAGATCAGCGAAGCGGAACTGAAGTAAATAGAAGGGGAAAACGTTCGAATGAAAACGAGACCGAATGAAGTGCACCGTCTCTCGGCCCACTGAACACCGAACCATCGGCCGTCTGGCTTTAGCAAACGATACGCCCCTTGTTTGTACGGTCGTTGAACTTTCACTTGTTATTATACAGATTATCGTTTTGCTATCTCTTTATCTTCGTTTCCTTTTGCTTGATGAGTCTAAACGAATAGCAAGAATCATCCATTGAGAACGAATGCACTCGAAGATTTTGCCAAGCTCACAAGGTCCGCTACAACTTTCACATTAACTGCTGGAGAGCAAGCGAAGTGGTGGCTAATTAAAAACCGAATGGAAACCATTCATAAGTTTACAAATTAGGGATAAATTTATTGAAGCAGTTCCAGCAGAATTACTTATTAAATGCGCTCTTTCAAATTTATTTTTCCATGTCATTTATCTCCGTTGGCAACATTCAGAAGGCTCCAATGGATGTACGAGAAGATTTACTGAAAAAAAATTGCGCGTTTCTATTCCTTCACCAATAAAAAGCCAAAAAAAAATTATTCACGTTCCTTTTATTAATATTTTTAAATTTTTAAATTTTAGTTTTCGAAAAATTGTTTTCAAAATATAATGAAAAAATTGTAGCGTGCTAAAAATTGAAGTTCCAATTTCCGACACGCCCAGCCATTATTTAAAGGAAAGATTCCTCCTCTAAACAATTAACCCCTTCCCCCTCTAAGTTAGGACCGCTCCAGAATCACTAGGAAACAGAGACCCCTGAAATTATTAAAAAAAAATCTCTTTAGAATTAAGGGTAGAATAAATTTAATTTTATTTGGGTAAAATTCAAAAACGACTTTTAGTGGGAAAAGTATTTTTAAGTGAATAGTTAACAACCCCTAAATTCCCTGAGGGGGGAATAACGCAGAAATAAAACCCTACTAAAATTTAACCCCTGCAGTAAATATTTAAAAATAATGAGAAAGAACTAACAAGTTCCAAACAAATCTTTCTATTACAATAAAAGAGTAATGCCAAGAATGAAATTCCTTCCCAAACGGTAAAGTAATAACAAATTCACCGATCTAAGAGAATAATCGTATCGAAGACAATCGGATAACGAGACGAACAAATCGGGTTGACGAAACAGTATAAGACGAACAATACAGTGTGTTCATGTAATCATCTCAGTTTCATCACAGCCGTCATCCAGGTGAGGGTGAATCCAAATGATACCGTTCATGACGCAGTCCGAAACTCAATAGATCCTAAAACGTCTTGGGAAAAGCTAGCCGTTCGGGAAGCAGGGCATTACATATATACATTTGGAAGTAAAAATAATCTAATTTGAAAAGAAAAGAGATGATGAAAAGTTGAGAACAAAAAAAAATATATGAATGAATTAAATAAAAGCAAGGGAAAAGATTAACTAAACAGAATACCAGGGACCTCTGAAGTGACGGAGAGGGAAAAAGGAGATCACACGATCACAAGGTAAAACAAACTGACAATAGGATACACAAGCAGCATTTGACAGGGGCAAAGGGCGAGTCAGGGTTAGGTTGTTGAGCTTGATACAACGGATAAGTTCGAAGCACAGGCTCACACAGAGCGAGGACGGAAACGAACACTCCGACAGAAAGGAGGTCCTGAAAAAAAAAGAATTAACGAAAAAACAGTGGTAAATAAAAAACTAACAGTAACAATCAAATAAAAAAATAACTTTTATTAACGAAATAAAAACTAACATCAAATTCCCATAGTAATACAGAAAAATAAAAAAATAAATTTTGGCGCTTGAATTCACCGTATTTTCTCGTTTTGACGCCCTTTAAATTTGGCGCTTTAAAACAGCTGCTTTTATTCTTCTACTACCGGCAAGACCCTAAAAAGCCAACGTATCTATCTCAAATTAACTTTTTTTTAATAAACCAGTTTATATTTAATAACGATAAATAGTAAGAGCTTTAAAAGAGATGGGTTTGACATTTAATAATGACGCATTAAGTTTTTTTGTAGTAATTTTTTTAGTAGTATTTAAAAACACTACAACATATTAAACATAAAAATTTTTAAAAGTATCGGATACATGTAGTTTTAAACTATGAAACCACTGTTTCACAAACTGCATTCGCGACCATGAAACATGAAATCCCCATTCGCTTTATTGAGGGAGGGTTTGGTGAAGAAACGGATGTAAAAAAGCCCTCAGACTGTTTCCGGCCACACTGCGTATGGACTTGAGTCTTCCGTTTTGAATCCCTCTGTGGCTTCGGGCTGGCAAATTTATAATTCAGAATGAACGCATCATACTTTATCTTACCTCCAAAGCTGATTTGCTTACAGAATACAAGAACAAATTACTTAAAAAAAATGTACGGCATAATTTGTTTCAGAATAAGTTAATATTGTAGTACAAAAAACGGTGATCAATTTTCATGCGGTCAAGTGAATATGGAACACTCCTGCAACTGTTACAATATCTCTTGCAAAAAGGCATATCTCTGGTTATATTCGTCGTACGGAATTGTCGTATATATCAAATTGAAGCTAAAATGAATCACTTTTTTTCTTTAATTTACTTTATGGAGTTCAAAATAAAATACATGGGGAAAATGCATTTTAATTTTATAAAATCACATATTAACTTAAAAATAACGCTCTAAAATTATTTAAAAAAATAGAGCTTAATTCTCTCGTATCCATTGCTTAACATTACGAAATTACAGGATGGAATTCCAAGTATTAACTTATTTGTGAGGTCAAGTGCGCCGCATTGATGTGAGAGTAGGGCCTGGGATATAACGATCACGTAATGAGCAGGTAGCATTTTTAATCATTTCTATTTATTTTATATAATTCTAAAAGGAATTTCACTTTGAAACTTGGGTGGCCTTTAGAACAAACAAACAAGAAATGTGCTAGTATTTTTTTTATAGATTTTTAACATGTTGTTTTAAATTAATATTTTCAAAATTAATGTTAAAATCATGTTAAATACTTTTTCTTTAATTTCAATTATTTTTGAAATCATATAGTTTAAAAGTCCACTTTTCAATTTGAAATCGACGTACATACAGTTTCAAAGAAATTATAATTTTGAAGAAATTTTATTGGGAATATTTTTGTAAGAAATTATGTTAGATGAAAATTAACACCGTGAGGTTGCTTACTTTGATGTAGGGAATATGTAAAAAAAAAAATTGAACTTTTTATAAAAACGTAGTGTTTATAAGCGTTTCATTTCACGCATAGAAAGACTCTATAGCCAAAACATAGGGAATTCTACAACTGTTATTACCACTAACCTTTAATTTTCCTGGTATTTCTGCTTAGATGTTTTACAACAATGATGGGCTTTTATTTTTAAGGGGCGCTTTCGCCTCAAGTGCTCATGAGGTTGACCAGTTACTCCAAACGCAATTATACTTCCGTAGCCACTCATTAACAACATATCAAAAATGAAACCAAGCCCGAGACATGTCTCTTTAAGATAATATTTCGTGTGGCACATATCTATTCGGTCGAATACGAATTTTGGTTCTGGTATCCAAGGCGGAGAAAAAGAATTCTACCGAATATTCTAGTTTCTGATACTAAAACAACCGGCGTCATTCTTGCCATGAAAAGCTCTCGCTGGAGCTGAGTAGCAATTTGTCGCCTTTTCCGACGGGCCATTAACAAGAGATAACGGTCGCCCTTTACTTGTAGCTGCCCGTGGATAGCCTTGACCTTACTTCTTTCAACTCAACTATGCAAATATTTACGCAGTAACTAATCATATTAACTCATTTATTCATTGCAATCATTGGCTTTCTCATAATCTTTGCTTGCATATCATTTTCAACGAGCAGGTGTAATAATAACAAAAAAAAAAAAATTCATACCTAGGGCAATGCCAGAAGGTTACACAGGAAGTTTAGAAAATGCGTGCGCAATTTTAAATACTTACAGCTTTTAGCTAAATATGATAGAATTAATTTGTAAAATATACATTTATAAACCGGTTTTGTTTATTTTTATACACTTTTTTTTTACTTAAACTTCCGTCTGTTTCGTTTATATCTTTCAGTCAATTAGTAACCCCTTCTAAAACAACGCCAAATTTGATACACTGATTCATTTCCAGTGACAATACAATCCAGTATAAAATATTTAAATTCGGATTCTTAGAAAAAAAGATTAAAAACTGTTTTTCATTTAATTATACCCCGGGTAGGGAATGGGGAACCTCTTCAGGTTTTCTTCAATTTCATATACATTATTTAAAGCAAACGCAAGGGTTAAAAATTGATTATAAATAGAATAATGTGTTTATTATGGTATTAAAATGCGACACGTAAAGAAAAAAAATAAAATCATATTTCTCAAATTATATTTGATATTAAACGCGCCACCATACTTTTTCCTTTTTTTTAATTTTTTGAATTCCTATTTAAATGAGAGGCACTAAAATTATTTTTTACTTTTTAGTGCACTTTTAAAAGTAAAAGTGTGCGCTTAAATTTTTTTTAATATTTTTTATTAGCTTTCATCTTTAGAACTTGCAATTAATGTGATTGGTGTTATAAATCAAAATCAGATGAGAAATGTACAGTCGCACCCAGTTATTACGAAATTCAGGGGACCCAAATATTTTTTTCATAATATTCGGTTTTCATATTATCCGGTTTTCTAAGGAATCAGGTCTAAAAATTTTCGTCAATTACTTTTTTTCAGAAAAATACATGTAATTGGTTATCGAAGTTTGTTTACATGAACGAATATAATTTTTTGTAACAACACTGTTACATGTACAAATCTAGATAAATTGAAACATCTGGTGGAACATCATTGCAATACAGGGCCTACGACTTAATCTCCTCTAAAATTGACAGCATGCGTTTGCAGATGGTGCGTGTTTTTCTGTCTCATCGTCGTCATCACTCTGTGCTTCTTCACATTCACCATCTTCGTTTTCATTTCGACAATGCTCCACTATGTTGTTCCAAGCTTCAACGATTCTGACAACTTCCTGGAAAGTCAGGCTGCCCAGCTGATCTCTTTGACTTTGAGGGAGTTCCCATTCGTCCAACCCATTTCTTATAATAGTTGATAAGCTTCTCTGTGGAATGTTAAATTCTTGGCCAAATCTTTTCTTTTTTTTTCATCAGTGGTGATTTTTGCACAGCATCAAGAATTGTTCTGAGTTTGGTTTATATACACTGAGAACCAATCAGAATTCGTGGGAATCAAATACGTGCTTCGTTATTCGTTTACACAAGGACCAATCAGAATCCGCAGCATAAGAACCAAAATAAAAACTTTTTGCACCTTTTTTAACAATAAAAATCTCAATGTAACTTTCTGGAATGAATTTCTTCATTTTTTCGTATTATCCGACTCGGGTAAAAAAAAAATCATTTTAAATGACCAATTTAATATTGAATAGTATCCACGGGACCGGGATCAGGGGAAATTTCGTATTAAGCTGTTTTCGTATTAACAGTTTTCGTAATAACGAGTTTCGACTATATTTCGAAAACTTCAAAATCGTATTCTCCTTTATATACGGCATGATCGTGTACATGTTGAAGATTAACAATCCTAGCTATATAAATCTTGTAAATTCTTTCTCTTTTTCTATTTACAGATTAATTTTATCATTATTTTAATTCCATCACATTTAGCTCCAAAACAAATACCATAATTTTTGGAATACGCAGGAAAAATAAAAGTTAAAAAATCATTATTATTTATTATAAAATATAAATATCTAATATTCTTATAATAAAAGCAATGAAATTAATGAAATTCGATTTTCAAAAAATATTTGGGGGGGGGGGGAGGGATCAAATCGGGGGCGGGCGTATGATATTCCGAAAATTATGCGAATTTAAAATTGTACACGGCTGTATAAACTCCGTGTATTTTTTCGTACAATACAAACGTGGATGAAAGAAATTTCAGTCGATTTTTTTGAATGGTTTCTCTGCGCAGCATTGGTGCAACTATGAAAGTGTGACGTTCCTTCCATCTTATTGCAGTATTATCAGATCTTGCTGCTGCTGTTAATACGTACCTGTCGAACTATAATGATGCGATGAGGCATTCGATTTCATTTTAAAATGCACCATTATCTTTATGGACTGGTTAGACAAGGGCAGCCGAGCGATGAGCGTATTTGTGTGGGCGACTTCTTGGTGGAGAGATTGCTCTTTGCTGACAACCTTATCCTCGGACCAACCTTCAGCATGCACTGTAAAGAGGTTGGGATGAAGATCAGTGTGGCTAAGAAAGAGATTCTGATCCTTTCAAGACAGCCTGTTCAGTGCGCTCTTCATGTTAGGGGAGCCCCATTGAAACAAGTGGAGAAGTTCAAATATTCTGCTATATTCAAATGAAATGATGGACATTCTGGATAGAGAATTGGATGCTCGGATCGGTGCAGCAAGATATGTCAGGCGTGAACTGTGGCGATCCGTGGTAACGAAACGTGAGCTGGGAAACAAAGCCAAGCTCTCCGTTTTCAAATCTATCTTTGTCCCCATTCTCACTTATGGTCATGATTCTTTAGCAATGACCTAAAGAGTGCGATTACAGGTACAAGCAACCGAAATGAGATTCCAGAAAGGTGTGGTAGATGTTATCCTACTAGATAGTGTCCACAGCAGCACAATAAAGAAGTCTTTAGGTGTTGAGGCGCTACTTCTCCGCAGTGAGAGATCTCAGTTGAGTTGGTATGACCACGTGATACGGATGCCGCAAACTGGTCTTTCTAGGCAGTTGCTATTTTCCAGGAGTCGGCCTAGAACCAGGTGGCTAGACTACATGGAGAATCTGGGTTCGAGTCGCTTGGATATTACCATTGAGGACATGCGCCTGAGATCCTCCATACGTTGTTGCCCCTGCGACTCTTACGGATAAGCCGGTTTGAAAAGTAAGTAAGTAATTTGAATACAAAGATACACGAATGCAGAAGATAAAATTTACCAGCCTTCATATTTACGAGTTATGCGAAATTAGCGTTTTTCTAATGCAATATAACATCCGAGTAATGTGTAATTAGCAATTTTCTCTTTCTAAAACAGATGTTCCGGTAAATTTTTCTCATTATCTAATTTCCTTCTCAATTAGAGCTAAGTCCAAGCTAATTTTCAGAGCGGTAAATATCCTTTGAAAGAAGTAAAAAATTACAGAGAAATATTATTTTCTTTAAAAAAAAAGCCACATTCAATCGAGGGCAATCTTTCAAATGAGTTAGATTGTATTCACTGTAATGAATTATGTATCTCACTAATAATTGGTTTAATATGCTCAATCGTGAATACGGAATGGCGTCGATAAATTAAAAACGCTGCGATCATTAAAGGCTTGAGTGATTAGATAAATATTGGCCAAATGCGAAAGTTCGTCGTCCTAAATCATTCGCCATTGTTCTCTTCATTATTAAACAGCAACGCAAAAGGCTCCGATCTAATGAATTCCCACTGTAAATCAAGGGCGGAAATAAACTCCCGTGATTTATACGACTCTTTTACGATAATGAAATGTTTCATTAAAGGTAAAAAATAATGTTGGGTGGAGAAAATGAAGCTAGATATTAATAACTGAATAAACATCATTAGCATAAGGCAACTTCGTTTTCCTTCGAGTTTCTTTCCACCGGCTGATAATCATCGAATTAAGTTCCTTTTCCTCGTCTCCGCTCGACACACAAAAATAAAGCCGTTCATTCTGCTTTTGTTTTTCCTTTAAACTTTTCACAAAGACTGGAAACTTTTCGAGCCAAATTTGCACTCTCTTTTTAGCATAATGGCCTTCTTTTTCTATGTAAGTCGAGTTTTTCCTCTCCCAGCCAAAATCTTCCGGCTGCTTATCTTCATCTCGAAGATTGTCCATTTTCATACAAATAACCCTTCTCCGTTCTCGAGTTCTCCTCTTTTTCTCGTTCCTCGAAACAAATTTAAGTAAACAGTATAATACTCATAACAAGGCTCTCTTTTTAATTTTTAAAATATTAAAATCCCTTTTAGATCTCCCTTTTTAAATTCAGTTAACATTAATAACATGAAGGTTAAAACGTAGAGCAGATAATAATGCGTTTAATTTTGCTTAAACTTTTAATGCATTAGAATAACTTAATCGTAATATGTGCATTTTTTATTCCCTTAACATTCCATACGAATTTTAATTTTGATTAATACTAAATAGAAAGTTCTCTTTAAACGAGTGTACGTAGATTTAACTGCAAAGGCAAATGTTATTAATGAGCATCGCCATGCTCGAAGAGCATCACCATGAAAGAAAATTGGGTTATTGCAAGTTGCAACAAAATATAGTATACAAAGTAAGGATCTTTAGGAGCCAAGTACTTTTGCAATCGTTCAAACATGCAATCGAGAGTTGCTACATTCCGTTCTCAGTGAAGCGTAATAAATACCCTTCGGTCGAAATGCAACCTCTTCTGACGATTCAAAGCATGTCGACGATTCATCAATGCTTTCTATTTCAATGGAGAAGATCAGGTTTATTAGCGGATGTGCGCAGCTCATTCCAGTTATTTCTATGATAAACTTGAAATCATTAAATGTACCGAAATGCAATATCAATTCAACTTAGAAATTGAAAAATTGGCGAAAAAAATGGAAAATGCTAATAATACGAGAAACTTTATTATAGGAATTAAATTTGAAGTATCTCTTTCCACAAATTTAGGAAGAGCGTTTCGACGGTTATCAAATGCAACATCCCTCTTCTTTAACATGGGAACGCAGTTTTAAAATGTTGAAAAGACAGCAACATACTAGCGTTTTCTCTTTTCAAAGACTTACACAGGTGTTTTCAAAGAGTTACGGACTTAGCAGTGGAAATGTGATAAGGTACCATCCACTTGAAATATTAAGTCCGTATACTGCCGGTTTGCAGCTGAGATATGAGTCAAATTTCAAGCATGTCCGAATAGGTGTATCCTGTCACAGTTTCTACCGCAAAGAAAAATGGACAATAAATATAAATTTTGAAATGCGGGCAATTAAAAAAAAAATCTTCTGCTTCTCTTACATGGCCAAAATGCTGATAGAACGGCTGCAAAATATTTACGAAACCCTTGCGATCATTTGTAAAGATTTTGTATTCGGCACGATTAGAAATTTTCTTTTAAGTAGTGTCTGAATGTTTTTAAACAGAGCAAAGCTGGTAATGTTGTCGTCTATGGTGAGATACTCGAAACTTCATCAAAATTGTTAAATGCTTCATTAAAAAGTTTCAAATGTTCATAAGTCATTTCGTTTCTTAATATACCGTGTTTCAAAATGATTTCGGTATATTCGAAACATTCCATAAGAAATACAACATTACCAGCGATCAAATATCCGGTGATATGTAAGCAGTCGAGTCACATTAATGTGACCACCACCTATTTGTGATGTCGGCGCTAAATAACCAATCGCAGAAGGCACTAAATAAATGAGGCAATAAATGACCTGTCATCAGCAGATTGGATGAGTAGATGCAGTGTGTTGTAGGTATTCAAAAATATTTCAATTGTTGCAATGCAAAAGCGGAGCGATTTATCAGACGTACAAAAATGGATGATTATTGGTTTTCTGAAATGACAGTATTTCAGAATCTGCGGAGTTTGTGAACTGTTCGCGTGCTGCTGTGGTAAAAGTGTACCACGCATGTCAAAATGGCACTATAGAAAATAAGCGACGTGCTGCAGTAGAACGACTTACTACCCAAATAAACCAGGGGGCTACCGCAAGTGTGTCCAGAACGTTACTGCGCGTTGGGCTCCGTAGCAGACAGCATCTATGCTAACGACTGTGCATCAGCGTAAAGAGGCTGGAATTTGCACGGCAGTGTCGATACTGGACATCCACTGATTGCCAAAAGGTTTCCTTCTCAGATGAATCATGTTTTTTGCTCCATCGGACGTTGACGCATACGGCGGACAACTTCAGAAAACAAACACCCTTCAATCATTTGTAAACGACAACAAGCTGGCGGAAGCAACGTCATGATCTGAGGAATGTGGCATTCTCTGGGTGCACTCATCATCGTGAATGGCAATATAAATCGATTTAAGTACGTATCGATCTTTGCTGACTAAGTGTTTTTCCTGGACATGATGGCATCTTCCAGCACGACAATGCGACATCTAATACAAGTAGAATTGTACGTGAGGGCTTAGAAAGAGCACAAGGAAGATCTTACTGTACTTCCCTGATCCCCAAATTCCTCGGACTTAAACTCAATCGAGCATCTCGAGACCCCTCGATCCGGTTATTCGCTCCATGGATGCTCCACCTCGCGCTCTCCAACAGCTGTCAACTGAACTACAGTCAGCATGGCTCAATATCCATGTGAACACTTTCTAGCACCTCACTGAGTCTCTCCCAGCCCTTCTAGTTGCTGTCCGAGCTGCACATGGTGGATATACAGGGTATTAAAGCTGATCTCATTAATGTGACTCGATCGCTAATCAAGTAGCGGAAGAAAGGAGCTACTTATTGGTTTTACAATGTCCGTCTGTTCCCTTCATATTTTTTACATTTTTTGACTTAGAAGATTGAAATTCTAAATGTAGCTTACAATGGGCATATCTTACCTCACTATTTAGTTTGGTTTTGATTGGTCTACGGGGGTGGGAGTAAGAGGGAACCAGGTATATCGGTATGTAAAGTAATGAAATTCGGTATGCAGATTCCTCTAGGCAAGATCTATCTTACTATGAATTTTGGACCAAATTTTTCCATGGGGTCGGAGTTGTGGAGAGTAATCAGGAGGTCCGTAGAACTTTTAACGTTTTCTAATGGCAACATATAGCATGTGATATGTCATTCGATCGGAAATAATGGGAAACGAAAGAAGGTAGGGTTCTTTTTGATTTTCTAAATATAGTACTATAGAGAAAATAATTTTTTTGTTAAAAACACAGTTTAAAACTACGGATAAAGGAGGAGGATAGGTGATCTCAGGGCTTCCACTACTTTCCTATACCCCCCCCCCTCTAGGGAATTAATATTTTATTAGGAGAAGTCCTCAGGTTAATTTATAAACGGTGCCAGTAGTTAGTTCATAGGTTGAACCGATGGATAGAACGTGCAGCTAACACTGACCAACACCATATAAACTATTTTATATGGGGAGGGGGTATCGAAAGACACTGTATAAAATCACCACTCCTCTAAGAAGTGGTGCAAACCATTGCTGTGGTGCAAACCATTGCTTAGATGATAGTGGAATCTATCTGCAAACGTCAATGCGGTTATTCAACTCTGCCCAGAGTAAAGAAAGGAGTTCACATACAGCATATGTGAATATCGAAAATTAGACTTATGACATTTACTTGAAATTTTATCTTGTTTTGGCAACTTATGAAATAAACATAATAATTATATTCATTAACTGTTTTAGAACAACATTAACTAGGCAAATTGATACGATTAAATTATTAATGGAATAACATCCATTTCTGCTTTAGGATTGCTAAATTCATCTGAAAATCACCGAAATAAATATTTGATACAGTTGGGGAAGAGTAACTATTTCAGTTCTTATTTAGATTTCTATCAAATTAAATTATTTTCGTACTTACCGTTTCGATTTAGACGGCCTGAATTTTTGTTAGACTGAACATAAGTAATAAAATTACGCTTAATACATCTAACAATGTTTCTATTCCTCTTTAAAGGCGAAATTATATTTGGATTCTAGCTTAAAAACACTTCCAGAAAGAAAGAATTCTTCCTCTCTCCCTTCTTTTTTCCCCCTAAAATGAAAGTAGCCGTGTCTGCACTTAAGCACCGCATTTGGCTGCAAAAGCCATCTGCTGGACAGAATGTGGAATGAGGCCCCTTGCGACTGAAGGAAAAGGAGAAAATGCAAAAGATCCTGACCTGAACCGAGATTTCTCGCTGCACTTCTGAGGTAATTGTCCGGGAAATATGTTTTCTCTCCAAAAGCAACGATCTTTCGGTTCGTCCAAAGGAAAACGACACGCTTACCATAGGAACACCTGTTTCTGTTTTCGTGACTTTAACGATCCCTCTATTACATTTTTATTTTAGTTATCCAATTAATTTTGAATATTGCCCGACAACTATAGTGCTTTTCCATTATTTAACATGTTGCTTCTAACTGCTGTTCAAATAAATAGGACTTTGAAGTGAAACATTGCCCTGAAGTTACCACAATAAAAACTCCAGTTAAACTTTGTTAATGAATAATAAAAAATATTTGAAAAACAGATCATTCATAATGGCATAAAAATTCGAAGGAGAGGAGAAAGCTTCAGCAAAAATAATCATTATAGATGAAAATAGAAAGGAAAAAGTTCACAGCAAGTAGTATTTTCATCATAATTTACTCGTAAATCCTCTTAAAATCAATTTTCAATTAATTTTACAAATTCTGTTATATTTTCAACTGAAAAAAGTATTCCAACTTATCGAAAAAACAATTACAATTATTAAGAAATGGTAAACTGCAAAAAAAAAATTTTTACTAGTAAATGTTGTAACGGGAAAGAAGATAAAGTACGTACGCCAAGACAAGATACGCATGTAAAGAGCATACATGAATTGTATATATAATTGCATACTACTACGATCAATAAGTTCGGAGACTGTGCTGATATCTCCAATCAGGCTTGGAGGAGAGGGGAACTATTTAATCGTGGCATAGAGGCACATGTGAGCGCGAGATATGGTAAGGAGGAAGCAGCTTCGCAGTGCAGGGTTTTTCAAACAATGGGAGTCAGTGAATTATGAGTTGTTCTCATTCGTCGGAAGGACGTGGTGAATTATGAGTTCGTATCGGAAGGGACGACAGTGAACAAGAGGAGATACACACAGATCCTCGCTCGCCCCCGTGATGCTGTCTGCCGGAAATGCCCAGAACTCTGGAAAAGCAAGGATTGTGTACTGCAATATGGCAATGCCCCCGCACATTGGTCTTTCATGGTGCAGACTGCCCATGCGACTTTTACCTGTTCTCCCGTCTGAAAAACGAACTCAAAGGACGCTGTTTCAAGAGTGTGGTTCAGGAAGCCGCGACTGCCGCCCTGAAAACCATCTCTTCCAAAGGCTTCCCGGGATCTTTTCAGCAACTGTACTCTTGTGTGCGTACGTATGTAATACGTGCTCGTCAGGAAGGCCAGTGTCATGTCACCAGATGGAGCTAGCAAGCAAAATTCCATCTGATGACATAACAGGACGAATGAAGCTGGCAAATAGCATTAAAAAGAATAAAAATGGAGATAGCAGGTAAAAGCTCCTGTGATGACATAACAAGTGAGGTGAGATTGGTGAGCAGCCAAAGCGAGCAACAGAATAAGCGTCGTGTTAGCCCATCACCCAAGAGCAATAGTGGAGCAAGGTGGAGCGCGTTCATTGGTGGCGCATAATTAAGTGAGCTAATTAAGAGCGAATATAAAGGAATATCTGACACTGAAGAAATTAGAACGTGTTCCAATTCCGGCGGAGACGAAAATAGTAAAGCGAAGGCCAAGGATGGGAAAAGGCCGAACTTTGTCTGCTGAAGCAAATGCAGTTAGTGCAACGAAGAACCAAGGGACTTCCAAGGAATTTGTGATTCTGAGTGCTCTTTTCACAAGAAAGCAGCGTCGGCGAAAACGTAAGGAAAAGAAACGTTTTCAATTTACTCATATTTTCCATAATTCTATGATTGGAAAAGGTTCAGCTTCAGTTGACGACATCGGGCCATCCACCGCCAGTTCTCCAAAGGTTTCCGACAATTTTTCCGGGCCGCAAGACCGTCATCCTAGCGAATATTTGGATTCCGCCATCACTGGTGATTTTGACAGAAGAGGAGGTCTTACCCCCGACGCCCCCATAGGACAATTTACCAATTGACATTCCTAATGATTCTGACTTTAAACATAAATCTATTAAATACGCAGTGGCTTCTAAAACGAAGGCTCATCATCGAGGCCCATCTATCCGAAAGCCGTGCTTGGACTCACGTCAGTTTCTCGGATGTCCCGTAGATGACATTCAAGTGCGAATGGATAGCTATTCTACTTTAGCGGTCCCTGAGCTCTCTTCATACCAGTGCGGAATCAGCAACTTCAAGACTGTCGTAATCGTCACCAAACGTCTGACTCAAGTGGAACGGAGGAAGAGCCACGCAAATTTTTCGCCACAGATTCTTCTCTCCGGGAGGATTCGCAGCCACTACAGCTGGTCGACATATGCCGTGCAAGTGAGAGGCCCACCTCAAGCCAATGCCGTGGATACCCGCTTGGCTTGGCTTTTCGCTGTGTGTGGTATGTCCTTCATACTTGAATTAGAAGATAAGCTTGTATAATATTTAAACATCAATAATAAGTAATATTTATTGATTAGAAGTTATTAGTTCTTAGTTTGCTATTGATTAGCTCATCCCATTGCGTCGATTTGAATTACACGATATTAATTCCATTTTTCTCGTTCCATTAGGCCGGATCCAACCGTGATTTACCTGGTAAGGTCGCCGCGTTCAGAGGTTGCGGTGCCAAGGGTTCTTTCGTTCCGGTTGTTCCACTTTGCAGTTCGATTGCTACAATTCCTCACCCACACGCTTCGAAGCTCTAGAAAATTATTGTATTAGTTGGCGCACTCTGTGTGAAATATTTATTTAATATTTTTGAATTAGAATTGGCAATCTTTAATTGTAATCATAGTTTAAAATTTATCAAGCAATTGAAGATATTCGTTTACAATGAATTATTTTCCCCTCTTTCTCATCTCTGACACGACTACCTTTTAACTCTAGGTGTTTCCATTAAATTGCACGTTCCAGCAAGACAATGCGACGTGTCATACGGCTGCAATTGTTCGGGGGTGGTTTGAGGAACACGACCAAGAGTTCCAAATATATCCTGGTCCCCTAATTCCCCAGAGCTCAACCTCAGTCGAGAACCTTTGGGATCACCTCGATCGTCATGTGCGTGCTATGGAACAACCACCGCGTACCCTTCAGCAGCTATCGGACGCTTTACAGTCTGCATGGCAACAGCTACCAGTAGAAACCTACCAGAATCTTATTGACTCACTCCCACGCCGTCTAGTTGCTGTCCGTGCCGCTAAAGGCGGTTATTCGGGATATTAGCTGGTGGTCATAATAATGTGACTCGACTCTCTATATAAACTGTATGTGACGGTGTCTTCATGGACGACAATGCTGCTGTTCATCGCAGATTATTGGGGTTCAGCAGATTATTGGGGACTTATTGAAACGACATATGCAAAAGCAAGATTCGTCTTCCAACCTTCCTGGGAAACTAAGGAAATACTTGGTCTTTCATTAACTAACAGGTCTTCATAATTTTATTGACTCTATGCCAAAGTGTAAATATTCGAGCCAGTGGATCTAATAAAATATTAATTTTAATTCATTGGCCCGTGTGTTTATATTACTCGTATCTTTATCTATCAAAAAATATTTGTATTAGATAAACTGAACATTGAATTCAAAGATTTAATAAATGAATCAACATACATCGAACAAATAACAAATGAACATTCTAAAGCAAATTTTAATACGAAGCAAATGAAAATACACAAATAAAGTTTTCTATTATTAAAATAAATTTATTTCTACACGCGACAACTTTAACCTTGGAAGTATAAAGATAAACTGAACAAAATGCTGCTTTTTCCAAAAGCATAGTTCCATCATGGAAGTGAACCGGAAGTGTATTACTTAAACATGATACTGAAAAATATAAATCGCTCGCGTTCAGGTTTTTTTTTTTTATTTTACATTTTTTTATATCTCTGCAGCAATTTAACGAGCTTTTTCTAAGAAGAAAATTTACCATTTGTTCTATTCCCTATTCACAATTCCTAGAAGTAATTTATATTTGAAAATACACCAATGCCATTAATTTAATTCTTAAAATATATTGTTTACATTAAACTTGTTTATCTGAACTTTATCATCCAAGCTACTTTTATGGAATTATGATTCTCCAAAGTGATGTTATCAAGTTGGCGTTATGAAGACGTTAGAACGGCTCGAGCATAAATTAATTGAGACAGCGAATAATTCCTGGAAAATTTTAAAATAAAATTTCATTCTCGGTTGCTTTCAACGTTCCAGGAGATTTCTTAGTATATCTAAGTCAGAAGTTTTCTTTGGAATAAAGAAAGAAACCACGATCACATAAATTTGGAGTTGATAAACAACCAACAACACAATTGTTATTTTCAATTACATTGTTTCATCAAGCGTTATTATCGAAGGTTCGTTCGACCATTTTTTTTCCTTCTCCTTTCTTTTATCCAAAGATGCACAGTTTAATTCTCTTGGCTACAACCGTCATCCGTCAAATCGAGTGATGGGAGAAACAATCAATTCCTTCCACAACAGTGATCATCTTGCTCGGAGTCTTTATCGCCAAGATTAATCTCTTTTTAGACAACTTCACCGATGTAATCATTTGTCACTCGTAGACAACAAAGCTGGATTAATGTCCAAAAACGGAGAGGAACCAGAGGCGAGAAAAGCGGGATCTAAACTATTTCTTCTGTTTCTATATTGGTTAAAGCCCCGCCAGCGAAAATGATAAATTATTTCCAAGGACTTCCTCGTTATCACTTGCACCGAAGCAAACGGTAATATAAAGGCGGGAACCGTAAAAATGATCTACGCTTTCGTAAACGGCGTTCGGGTGGTCGTTGTTAATTTAAAAGTGGATGAGATAAAGACGGCTAACTAGAAAAAAGAGCTCAGAGATTAAAGGAGCTGCTTCTAGAGTTTGTATCAGGGTAAAACAAATGACAATAAGCTTTTGGATGATACTATATATAGAATTGATTTAAGTGTAGGTGTACTTAAGCTGGAAGGCGTCAAAATTTCATCAAAAATTCAAAAGGTTTGCGCGCATTTCTAAACATCTTTTGTCTATGATAATGCGGAGCACCTTTGTTACCGAAAATCTATTGGAGGTATAAAACTTTTCTAACTTAACATTAGTGCTACGATAATCTTCGCTTGGTCAATTGAACCCGAAATTTCTAAAAGTTCAAAATTGCATTTGCTCTATGTAAGATTTTACTTCGTGATGTGATCTCCTAACTATAATTTTATTTTAATCCGAATATTATCGTTAACTAATTTTTGTTTAAGCATAAGCTTTCATATTTCTAGTTACGATATGAAATTCCAATTCTGTTCTCAATGCAGATTTAAAAGGGGGATCGAAATATTAATCATTCGTCTGGCGATTCAAAAAAAATGCGAAATTGTGAATTACTGCATAGAAATCAATGCCTATCGAATTCATTTTCACTTGATAATATTATTCTGTTGTTCCATCAAATGTAAATTATAATATTACTTCTTTTTTTTAATAATTACTCAAATTTAAACCTCAAAAACTTCATCCGGAAATAGTACGACAAGACAAAAACTGTGGACATTACGCTAAGGAGATCAAATGAGGACACCTTTAAATCCACACAATAAGAGTTTAATGACCCAGATGTATATTTCCTCCTTCATCAGTGAGTCGATGAAATTCAGAAAATTTAATAAAAATAGCGATTAGAAAAAAATAGCAGACATGGAACAAAAATTTTGATAGAACAACCCTCTGATGATGTCTAGGTGCGATCCTCTCCCCCCTTCTATTCGTATGGTGACACTGGTGGAAGGAAGCTTCTACATAATGTTCATGGCATTTTTTGGGTTTCTGATTGAGTAATCAACAGAAGAAAAAGGTTAAACATTCTTTCATCCAATTATTTGATAGGACAACTAGAGGTAATATTTTTTCTCTTTTATTAAGTAGCGGAAGAATGGAGCACTTATTGGTTTCACAATGTCCGTCCGTCTGCCCCTTCATATTTTCTACATTTTTTCACGTAGAAAGTTGGAATTCCGAACATAGTCTACCATGGGCATATTCTCCTTCATTATTTAATTTGGATTTGGTTGGCCCACTGGGGTCGGAGTTAGAGGGGACTAAAAGGTCTACGTGGTATTTAGCTATGTAAAGGACTGAAATTCGGTATGCAAGATCTATCTTACTATGAAGTTTGGAACAAATTGTCCCAGTGGGGGCGGAATTGTGGGGGGTGGCAGACTTGGTCTTTAGAACTATGGCAACATATGTCATGTTATATGTCATTCGATCGGCAATGATGAGAAACGAAAGAAGATAGAGCCCTTTTACATTTTCTAAATATTACGTTCGAGAAAATCATTTTTTGATTTAAAAAATTGTGAGGTTAAAAAGTGAAGATAAAGGGATAAAAATAGATGTGCTCCATCTGATAGCCACCAACGACGATCGTGCTCTATCTGATAGCCACGGTTCCGAACTATAGCCCTGCATCCGAGATTCCATTCCAAAAAGCTGTCGAAGGGAACTCTGGCCGATTCTGGACCATATTCCCTTACAGGCTTTCCACAATTCCTGTACTGTGCGTGGTCGTTTTTTTCCTAAGCCCCTTTTCAAGAGCCTAAACCCGCAGAAATCTAGCGGCGATGCGTCGGGGGGTTTAACTGGGATATCCGTGAAAGGAATTGCATGAATTGTCGTTTCCTCTTCGAGCGTTGACAAGTAGGCAGCCGTTGATGCTGAGGTACGGCTGGACGCCTTGTCCATATGGACTTACACCTTCTGTACATCGTTTCTATAAAGAGCAGAGATTTTCTGCCGGTATAGTGGTGCCAGAACCTCCTGTTGGAAATATGCTGAGTTGACTTTGACCTTCGAACTCACCCTCCGCTAGGTTAATTTCCCTCTAGCGATGATTATGAAGCTTTTGGGAAAAAAATTCACGGCAGTCTTTGTATCAAATTTGGATGGATTTTTGACCCATTCTCCTGTAATATATTTCCGTAGTTTATTGCAGTCCGAAATATACACATACGCTTTATCCAGTGGGACCACATATTGATATGGATAAATGGGATAAATACTTTAAATACAGCTTTCGGCAATTGGTACATCGCTTTGCAATAATTGTTTTTCCAGCTGAATATCTTTATGGGTTTTTTAATGGGCAGTTGCCTGAGACACGCCTACGCATTTTGCAATCGACCATTGGGTGCCAGAGTTTTCCTTTGTAACAAATTGCCTCACCACCTGAACAACCTTCGGGGTACGCTTGGGAGCCGTCCTTTGCCTAGAGGATCCGGGTTCGTCCAGTGACGGGGGAATTTCGGATTTTCGTTCCTCATTAAGCACATTACTCACACAAACTTTGGAAATCACCAATTCATGTGTTTCGCACATATTAACTTGCAGTATACTTCGCATGCCTTCCCAAAACCCATCAATTTTTGGTCTCTTCCTTCTGATCACGCGACTGACCCCTTCTGCGATTGACCCCTTCCTATCCCAACGGACACTGGTTCGCTGCTAGCCACGTGATCAGAAATTTTGAGTATTCAAATCGTTCACTCTTAATGTAATCTACCCTTTGTAATCTATACTTATTAGTAGGATCGTTCTCTTAAACATTTAGGAAGCATATTTTACTTACGAGAGTTAAAACGGTCTTAGATCGAGTGTTCCATTTTCTGAATTCACGAAGCTGGTCGTTCCTTTGCCAATTCTTTTCGATTATTTTTATTTTGACTTTCGTACAGAGTATCAAAACGTACTTATATGTAAAAGTTATAATAGGCACCCATGTCTTATCTATTCGGTAACATGGCCAAAATGGCGGTTAGCGCTATTCATTTTGGCATTAACAGTTCTGGTCTCTTTATATTTGAGCTGTTACAATTTAAAAACTATTTAAAAATATCCTAAATATTTCTAGTTATCAAAATATAGAAACTAGAGTTTAAAGCAAATGTTGTATAGATATTTCATCAAATGCGGAAAATAGCTTGGACCTTTAATATATATTATATTTTGCACTGCTTTCTGTGTATAAAAAATAGATGTGGAAGGGTACCAATTTATTAGCTCTTGGAATTAATGGCAGATTAGGCAGCTACTATAAATAATGGCAAGCATTGCAAAGGCCTGTGTATACCTTTCGAAACCTTCGACTCCCCTTAAGAGTGCCATTCCGTTGTCGCAATGAGCATTAGAACACCGCCAAGGCCGCCACTTCTAGAAACGTCTACCAACCAAGTGAGTAGGTAGGCAGGCAGGTGGCTGGGTGGGTGAGTGAGTGACTGAGTGCATCGATCTGGGCCTCGAAAGTTCCCGAGTGGTGAGGCTGAAAGTCATTGATTTAAAACGGGTAATTTGTAACTGCTTGTCTCCTGTTTGATAGTCGACGTCTCCGATATCACTTACAAAACTCTTCAGGGCAGACGACATTACGAGATACTGAAAACTTAACATCAGCAACGGACAAGATGAATGGAAAACAGGTCTTTACAATTCCGGAGAGGAAATAAAAATGCAAAAGAAAGGGGACAAAATGAATTGCATATCCCCGAGGAAGTTAAGTGAATAAGTAAAATTTGCTCTCTTCGGGGCCATTCACGAAAAATTGAGTAATCGGCTTCTTTTGATAACTCGTTTCCGAGGCGCTTTCTCATTATGCAACGTCAGAACTTAATGACTACTGCGAGATAAATTCATTTCTCATCAATCATTAAAATGCTCATTTAAAATTCGCCCATTATAATACGAAAGGCAGCCGCAATTATTAGCTCAAGTAAGAAATGTTTTTTGATCACTATCACAATTAGAATAGAATTAAAAACTTAAAATAATATAAACACTCAAGGGAATGAATAACAGCAAAGAAAATAGGCAATTTGATTTTAATTGAGTTTAAGTAATTTCTTTTATAAATTAAAACTTACTCCTACCAAGTGTGTAACATTCAAGCTCCCCCCCCCCCCCCAATCCCAGGCACTTCATACGGTCTTCAAAATGAATTTCAGCACCTATTCAAGTGGAGAAGAAGATATTCAAACATTTGGTCCTGCGTCCCTTCGTAATTTTCTTTTTCTTCCCTTTGAGCATAATTAATTGCTAAGTTTTAAATTATGAAATTGAAACACGCCACCTGGTACTCGTTCGCTAATTAGAATGTTTGCTAATTACATTGTTTGATTTGTTTAGGCTAACGGCCTATTCATCTGCTGTGGTTACGTTCAGCACATAGGACAGGAGAGAATCTGAAAATTCCGTCTTCATTTTCTGGTGAGGTCATTCACGATATCAACAACGCCAGCAATTCCATCACCTGCACCAATGATGTTGGGTTAATTTACCAAAACGTACTGAACCGAAAAATAATTCTTAACAATGTAAATCAAAATTTAAATGATCTACTGTAAGTCAACAGGAAGAAGTCAAATTTAATTATTTTTCAGGTACAAAATTATTTCATCAAAACTGATGTTTGTTCTGAGAAGTTTAAATTTGAATTATAAAAGTTTTGTTAACGTAGACATTGTAACCAGATTGTTATCCTGACAGATGAATTTAGCTTTGTTACATATTAAAGCATATCTCGCCGGAATCCAAAATTAACACGGAAAGTTTTTATCAAATAATTATGTTAGCGTCCTTTATTACAGGATAATTATACGAAACTGTTCCACTTATTTCTACGTTGAAGAAGAATTTTTTTTTGATGCAATATACGAGAGTTGATAAAAGATTGAGGCTGAATAGTTTTCTGTTCCAATGATTATATGATCTTTTTCAAAGTAGTCCTCGCCCACTTGAATGCATTTATTACAACTTTTTTCCCAGCTCTCAGACGCATGGTGTAAGCCATTCTTTTATGTAGAAGCTGAGGGATTCGTTTTGGCAGTTAAGAGTAAGTTCTATCAACAAATTGAATAAAAGTAAAAATTCAGCATATAACCAAGAATAGTAAATGCCGATTTTGTAATGAGAATAATGAAACAGTGAACCACTTAATCAAAGGATACTGCTTTTAATGGTTGTCCTTGCGCTTTGTGAATCGTCATAATTTAAATAATGTTCATTGTGAGAGTGGATTGTTGGTTATTGTTGGCTTGTTATATTGATGGCTTAGGTAGTAATATTGTTGAATTTATAATCTTAAAGGACAACTCTACGGTCATATACAACTTCATTTAAATCGAAAGTCTAACCTATTAATAACATCGTGGCATATTTAAAAAAATTTAATTCGAACTCTAAATGTGTGAAAAAATGAAAATAATGAGCGGGATTTGGGTGAGGCCATGACATAGCTGGAGTCAAACGTAGAATAACAATGTAATCCGAATAACAATGTAGACCAAAAAACAACGTAATTTTCATTGTTTCCATCTTGGATTTTAACAATCAGTATTTTTTCATTTGTTGAAAACATTGAAGGCTGGATTATTGGTCAGGTGACTTTTTCGCGTCAGGGCCTTTCTTACTATGGACAGGTGACTTTTCCGCGTCTGGGCCTGTCTTTTTCGTTGGCCTCCTTTGACTCAAACTACATCACTTCCGGAAAAAAATGGCCAGCGGAAGGAAGGGGCAAAGCGCCGTTTTTCACTTTTCAAAGCATTTTCTTATATTGAAATTATGGACCAAATTTAAAAATTTCAACGAGAATGCATATTTATATCAAAGTATGATATTTTGTAAAAAAAATTGTAATCGATTTTTTGCGTAGAGTTGTCCTTTAAATATAAATTGTTTCATGATAAACGGGTGTTTTTTTATACGCTCGATATAAATTTTCAAATCGATTCATTGGTTCGTGTTCTAATGGTACTAAGTCATTATTACGAATTGTCCAATTTGCCGCAACAAACAATTCGTTATGACGAGGGTTAAATATATCCGTTGTTTATTATTGCAAAATTAAGCTTTATTAATTTTACAATTGTTGACGCAGACTTGAAGAGATATTATAACAAGAATATAACTCGTAAAACGATTTTCAAATATGCTGAAAAGAAGAATATTAAAATCTGTTGTTTAATATTATAGTAATGTTTTTATAAACAGCAATGACGAGCACTGCATGTAAATTTACGTATTCGATTGCAGCGCTCACACGAATCTTTCCAAACACATGAGAAATGAAATCCCCACACGTCTAAATGTTTGAAACTACTGGGCCTATGTTCTTCCCCTATGATCTAGGGGATCAAAGTTACCATAAACGTCAAGAGAGGAAAAATCATTGTTTCAAAGCATTATCGGGAAAAATCTTTTAAGCATTCCAGGAAATTTAGTTGTGATGCAGATGTAATTTTAAACTTGAATATTTCACTTTTACTTGCACTTGGTTAAAATAAACAGTGGAAATACCTTTGATTCTATCCGCATTCACATCATTTTTAAATATAGGTCTAACTTCAATTAGCCATTTTTAACATTAGGCCTAACATTATTTAGCCATTTTTAA
>JAHWFO010093982.1:2066668-2092405 GCA_023313115.1 Rhysida immarginata
TTATGTAGTCATTTTAACTATAGGCCTAACATTATGCAGCCATTTTTAACATTAGGCCTAACATTATTTAGCCATTTTTAACAATAGGACTAATATTAGCCGTTTTTAACAATAGGCCTAATATTAATTAGCCATTTTTAACAATTGCCATAACATTAATTAACACATTTAACAATAGGCCTCACAGCACTGAATTTTCTTAACATTTCAAACGAAATGAGCACGTGCAAGGACAAAGCTTCATAACAGGCATGTGCTCCAAGCTGCCATTAACAATGCTTAACTGATAGACAAAAAGTAACACTGTATTCACTTATATCTCGTCAGTAGGAATCGATTGATATATTACATCCCTAAGTTAATTTTCTTAACATTAGTGCGCGTGCTTAAAGGGGTCCACGAGAGCTCATCAAAAGTTGATATATCACAGTTAAGTTCTTCCATTTCAACGTTTTCGTGCAAACGATGGCCGGCTGGGCACATAAAGCTACTGATTAAGCTTGTATTCTTATATATAGCTTTAGCTAAAGCTCGTAATAACGGTTCATTGAAGTACTTTTTGGGGGTCATTTTCTCGGACGTAGCATTTCGAAAATCGAAAAGAATGTCATATTCGTCTTGTGCTCGTCATTCCCGTTCGAATGACATATTACATGCCTTATATTTGCAATAAAAAATTTAATGGGGGGGTTTGGGTCTCAATAGTCACGTGACTGTTAGACCGATTTCAATCACAAACTAATCAGGTGAGCTCAGGAAGTGTCTCTATCGACGAGCGAAAGCAGAATTTGAAAAAGTTAAAGCGTTCTCGAGTAATCGTCGGACATACAGACGGACGGACAGACAGACAGACACACAAACAGAGCGAAACCAATATATGCTTTTCAGCATATAATAAAACATAATAAAAGCTTGTTTTGGAAAAAACCTTTTTTTTCCTATCTTGTTTACTCATAAACCCGTGCAACCCGCGGAAATCCATGGGAAAGTAATGAAAAACCTTTCCCGGACTATGTTAAAGTATCATGAAAAGTTTGACCTTTTATTAAGGTTTGGGCAAATTGTCTCACAACTCTTTTAACACGACTTCTGAATTCTCAAATCGATGGTCCCGTAGCTTTGACTGGAGTGCTGGGAAAAATAAAAAAGTTATACAGGGCAAGATCGGACATGCAGATTCGTAGAGTTCAGCCAAATATTACAAACTTCTTACATATGTTCACTTACTCCGATGAAGTTATGAGGCTTCTTTGCAGAATCTTCAGCACTGACATTTGTTATTCTCCAATAACTGTACTGTTCGGGAGGGACAGTTTTCCTAAAAGCAAAAGAAGGGTATCACAATTACCTTTCCCTGTTTTAATATTTGGAAAATCTGGTGATTTCCACATAGCGCTAGCTTGTTTTCCCTCGGATTCATAATGATAAAGTCATGACTCATCAGCAATGACAATTGATTCTCGAAAAGCGTTTCCTTCTTCAGCATCTTTCTGCACATATCTGTTCAAACAGCCTGGACATTCAGGCGTAAACCAATGCGGGACCCATCAGGCACAGACATCCAAGATGTGAAGGCGCTGCCATATGAAATTCGCATCGCCTCAATGAACTGATTTAATCTTATTCTCTGATCTTCACGGACAATCACATAAGCTATTGATTTCTATTAAAGCATAATCAGAATTACCAGGCCGGCGTGTAAAATATATAAAGGCTGTAGCAGAGGTAATGTATATGCACTAAAAGCTTCTGTGGTGTACGTTATTATTGTTTCGTTCACATCATTTCCATTTTGTGGCTGACTAATATAATGCTGCCACTACAGATTTTGTACGCAAGCCCGCTCTTTTCAAATATGCAAACTTAATTAAAGCTATAAGGGAACGTTGTAAAAAAATTGCTCTCAATTTTGTTAATCAACCCTCGTATTTCGGTTGATAGTCAGATAAAATTGTATGCGGTCCAAAAAAAAAAAATCACAAAATGCAAATCTAATTAAAAGGAACATGCTTAACACGACATTACTCGTCTTTGTTTAATGGTCTAAAGCCAGAGCTGATTGGAGACTAAGACAGGAGGAGTAATCGCGGTAATTACATTCCCGCTTTCAGAATCTCTACAATCACACACGCAAACGAAGAACAAGAAAAAATCTTAGGTTATCACTCTTAGGTTAAACTTTCATTTCAATTACTTTCAAAAAGCAAATCTGATGAAATCAGGTTTCTAATTAAATAAATTTAACATAAAAATTTAATGATAAATTGCATTGCTTATAAAATTTCATTTAGATCATAACAACGCCTTATATATTTTTTCTTTCTAAGTTCTCGTTTTAAAGTACTATATTTTTTAGAATATTTAAATTAGTAACGATGATCTTAATTTAAACAATTAATAAATTATTTTAATTCTTCGCGAAAGCTTCCCTGAATAATTTGCAGATTCCCGTGGGCAAGTGATTGAGGACCTTAACGATCATTTTTAATACAGGTGCATTAATTATTGATTATCAATTTGAAATAATACAGCAAAATTTATTATGCAATAATAGTTTTATGGAACATAAATAACCGCCGTAAACTTTAAAAATTTTAGTGTCGGAGAGCAACAAAGGAAAGCAAGCTGCTTTTAAATGGTTACCTCCCCAATCCCTATCTCCTCCAGAGGGTCATTCATAAATTTTAAGCCGCAAGTTTCTTATCAATTTCGAAGCAGTGTCTATAAAGCCACATTGTGGTGGCTTTTGATGGTGGTAAAAAATCCTGCTAAAGAGTGGTTTAATAATTTTAGGGGTTTTTTTTTTTTCCTATAAGCGGCAAACCTCGCTAAAATGACAATAGGCCAATGATCCCAAGTTTAAAAAAGTTTCAATTATAGAATACGTTTTTCAATATAGATTTACAAACCCAAATAAAATAACTTCCAAATAATAACATTTAGCAATGACTTTCGTTTAAAATTTCCACCTATTCAATTTTAATTGGCTTCTAAAGCTACTATCATAGCCCAATCCTTTAGATAAGTCCACTTTAATTTTCAGAAATTTTTCGTTTACAGCAATAAAAATATTTAACTAATAATTATCCACACAAAATCTTCTTTGCCCCCAATTTAATATTTAAGGCTAAAATTAATCTCAGTCTCTAGTTCTTCGTCTAGTCATTGTATATAATTTGTGGCTTCTGGAAATTTTAAAATATTTTTTTTACTCGTAGCTGCTTACATATTCCGTGTTATGAAGGGAAAAATAAAAGATGGAAAATCGAATCACCAATAAAGAAAAAAAAGAGAAGGGGAAGGAAAAAAAGGGGCGCGTTCTCTCTCGTATAAAATCCCAGAGTCCTTTTTAGAGGCGTCGTGTCTTCGCATTCAGCTATCAATTCCAGTAACAGAAAGCTACTCAACTTAAAAAAAAAATCCGTAACGTCGAGTATCATTTTTACGAGTTCTATTGGGAGATTCTGGCCCCCTTTTTCCGAAAGCGGAGTTTGAGATGGTGAATATGAAAGCCGCCTTCGGATTTCCATGTAAATATTCACTATAAATCTTGTCTAGATACTGGCGTATATTTATTGATTTAGAAATTTCGCCTCTCTATTCCTCGAAATACACTGAATTTTGTTAAAGAATGTTATGCGAATTCAATGGAAAGGCTTCCATAAATGTTGAAAGGTTCTAAAGATTTTACTTCGGCTATATTGATAGAGGCGAAAAAGGAATACGACGGGCGGGCGGGCGGACGGACGACTTCGGCCCTATTTATCGGAGAGGAATGACCGTGTCCCAACAACCCCTGTTACAAGCAGTTTACTCCATAGCGCCAATGAAAACTTTATTTTATCGGGAGGGAAAAAGTTCACAAACTTTTCACCATAAACTTCAAGCTGTAAAGGCTAATTCGAGTTTATATCTCAAATAATAAAAGTGTCTTCAAAATTCTATTAGACCAAACCCTGAGAAAGTTAAACGCAATCTAAAAGCTGCTAGATAAAATTCTTGCACGCCGAATCATAAAATCTACTGGAATGCATAACAAATACAAATTAGTGAGACATTATTCACAAATTATTTGAGAACCGTCATGGCCAAAGTGCTCAATAAATCCGGTTTACAAGAAATGAATGTCTCTTCATGTAAGCAGACAACAACACAGAAGCTATAAAAGATTATTTTGACCCCTTTTTTATTTATGTCGTTAAGAATTTTTTATTTATTTATTTTACTTATCTATGTAAAATTAAAAAGTATTAAAATTATTTTAAACTTAACACTCAATGAACTGTCACGATTATTCTAAATTCACCTACCTAACCTAATCATACGCTTGCAAAATCTAATGTGCTTTCCTTGCTTTCCTGAGTAAACAAACGCTTAAAATAAGAAGTCAGGCAACCGAAATGCTCAGGACCGATAGGATTATAAGGAATTCGAGGATAAAAAGAAAATCGTTTGTTTTCTAAAGAAGCTTTTCTAAGGAAACTCTGGTTGCTTAGGCAAGGCATACTTCTAGTTCAAAATAAATAAAAGTAACCGAAATGGAGAGAAGAGTAATTCTTTATATTTTCGAACATAAAAGCATTTCATTTGTAAGCCTTCCTATTTAATGAAATGAGCATCAATTGTTGAAGCGTTCGGTGTAGGGGTCTATTATTTCTTCATAATCTATTGCTAAAGCGTTTCTACGTAAGCATGTATTGTTGAAGGGAGCAATTAGCTACTGGCTATTGACAACAATTTACCTAACAGAAATAAGCTATTGATAATGTAAGGGTAAGTAATTAGGGGAGAGTGGGTAACAGTGAGACACACTTTTTTCTAAAGCAGTTTTTCATGTTACATTGGATCAAATGCAACGAAATTTTTCTGTGAAATACTAAACTTATACAGCTATGACATAATTTAATTTCAGATTTTATTATGAAAAACCCTCGATGAAAAAAAAATCAAACAAATCTGAAGCACATTGTCTCACAGGGTTGGGGAAGAATGAGACAGCAAGAGGGGAACAATGAGACATGCTTTTTTGGTGCATTTATTTTGATTTAAAATTATTAGAATAATTATCAATTGAATTATAACATATTCTTCTAAATTTAAAAAAAACATTGAAACATTAAAATCATACATTAACATTGAAAAGGAGTACAAAAAGGAGAATAATAACACTATTATAATATGTTGGCTTAATTAATAGATATTAATAAAAATACAAAATGAATAAAAAATAAGATAAAATAAACAAAAATAATTAATCAAAATTCAAAATAAAAAGCAGACGTTTCGGATAGAGACTATCCTTTATCAAAGCAAAAAGGATAATTCTCTAAAAGCAAATAGAATATTAGAGAATTATCCTCAAGTTATGAAAGTTGTACTAACGGACGGGTTTATATATTGTTTGCATAGGGAATAGTAATACGGTATTGGCTGGAAAACAAGAAGAGAACAAATGAGATTAATTAGAAGAACTGTTGGGATAGGACAGGACGGAGGACAAATAGGAAATAGTAAGAGGGCGGCGAGAAAAATGCAATAGGATAACACATATGAAGTTAAAATTATAAAAAAGGTTACGAATAATAGGGTGCCTAGCAAAAAGATTTCGCAAAATTCCCTAAATTTCCCTTGATTTTTCCTGATTATCAGCAGACAAGAAAAGGCTATCATGAAAAAATATTATTGACATGAGAAACGGACAGACGGATGCACACTGTGAAAACATAAGTACCTATCGGTCCTAATCAACACCCTCCGCCGAAAACTTATGGAAATTTTAAGGAAAGACCTGGGATAGGTTGTATTAGGCCTACGTTCCTAAATATTTTCACATGTATAACGTCACCCAAAAAGGTAAGCATTTATTTTAATATGAAAATTCTGGTCGAATGGGAAAACGACTTCAGTGGACAAAAAATAGAAATACCCCGTGTTAGTCGTGTTCGATGTTCTTTGCGTCCCTCCGAGAAATAGTACGCGCTGCTAATTACTCTTGTTTTCGCTGAGTAATGGGTAACCTCTTTGAATTTTAGCATTCATCAGAACATCCGTGGATGTCGTTGCGTATGATGTCTGACCTTACGGAATTCCAAGGAGGCCGAAGTGTTGGCTCTCATCTAGCTAGTACATTCATTGCACAAAAACTTCAGTTTACTGTATTAGGTGATTTGATATGTATAATATCGAAAGTCATGAAAGACAATATTCTAAGGGAAAACATTATATGCTAAATGCCATATGGGCGGAAACGTAAGATGAATAACAGATTGATTTTAAAGAGGAATGTGATATTTAAGAAAACAACTGCTACAACGTAATTGTACAGGTGCATTTTCATCCTCATAATCCCTTTTGTTTCCAAAGAGTGCTGCGGGAGCTTCTTGAACAGTACCTTTATTACTGTGAAAGCCGGGGCGTTTCCCGGTAATCAACCGCGATTACCGATATTCATTGCTGGTGAATGTTGAAACGAGTGCTAGTTCTAACATCCACCGGCAATTTCCGGAAATCGTTAATTGGACCCTGTGGAAAAACAGCAATGATCTTGCCAGGGGGTACACTGTGTGTTCGGTTCTCCGCCTTATCGAGCGGAGAGCGCTGCAGGGGTGTCGGGGCACGGTTTCTACTGTTGCCTTCTGATTGGCTTGACGCTCACCATGCCCGGGTGGCACGGCCAAAAAAGCGCGTTACAATGGCCACTCCAACTACTTTGGCGATAAACACTTCCGTATTTTCCACATACGCAAGCCATTCCCTCACGTATTGGAATATTGGCTCTTTATAATATCGATGAACGCCACTGAAATCCGGGAAAAGAAACTGAATTTCCAAGCAGTGAATACCGGTAATCGTGGTCGATTACCTGCAATCATCACATTTCCAATATTCACAGTAACACTTATGGCCAACTGCAAACGCTAAGCCACTGATGATAATCCAGAGAAAATAGTGATGATTAAATAGTGATGGTATAAATCCTGGGCAGCTGATCAGTGGAATCATGTATTGTGTTCTGATGAGTCGCTCTTATCTCCAATCTGATGGTTTTGCATGGAGAACCACTTAAAGAAGCTTACGATTCGAATTCATTCCAATAATGAAGTATGGTGGAGATTCTGAAGGCCGCAAGGTTTTCTGTACGCACAATTATCACCTTAAAAGCAAGGGTTATGAATATATTTTGAGCAGCCAGGTCCATCCCAAAGTTTAGAAACTGTTTCTCAAAGGCGATGGCATTTCCCGAATGACAATGACCGCATCCATGCCCATAGCAATCGTTGTTTGAACAGCATCAACAAGCCACTCTAGACTGCTTTTGAAATCAGAGGCAGGGGCTAATATCCCCTCTTGCATTCTCAAGAAATGTTCTTATACGGCCATGTTTACTGGACAAGTAAGTTTCAGAAAGATAACAAATTTTTTACAAGCTTACTAAATTATTGATGAAAATTATATATATCCTGGTTAGCAACCGCAAATGTAATTTCATATTTTTGCAAGAACTGCTAAAATGGTAATTAGAATTAAACTTAATATTTTTCAAACAAAATTTTCAGTTCTTATCGGCGCAATACCTCTTACAAAATTGTAGTTTACTAATCCTTGTTTACCTCTACACGTTAATCATTGAGGCTCACCGAACAGATAGTGAACCCAAAGGCACATTCTATGCGTCGATGAATTTGTTGTCAGCAGTTGTTAACTGAGGACATCATAAAATCGCTTAATTGAGCCTTCCTTGGTTCCCAACTGATAAAGTCCTGAACAGCTGACATCAACGGCGAATGCGAGGACATTTCTGGGGGCTAGACGTCACTGATGCCGTCAAATAGATCACAAAGTTTGTCGAAACTACCAGAATGCTCAATTGGAGAGAGAAAGCATTTTTTGATCTTGTTCCTGATCAAATTTTGCACATTCTTATTCATTGTTGATTCGATTCATTCTTACGCAAAGACTAAATAAAATTCTTGTCTGAAACTGTTTTCACTGTTATTCTCCAAAAACTGGTCACACACATTGACATCTTATCAATGTTCGCGTCCTTCAATTCATTCGCTTTTCATTCAATCTTCCTCACATCATGAACAAACTACTATAAAAATTACCAATTTCTATCTCGATCACCCTAATTAATGAGAACATAAATGCGTTGACAGATTGAAGCTTTCTCTCATTAGCCTAATAGCCATAGAGGGTAACTTAATGACGACGATGCATTATATTTTTTTGTATAAAGCCGAAGCGCATTGTGATCGTTTTCTTTAAGAGCCATGACGCTAATTTCATGACAATGATTTTATTAAATATTAGAAACTCGTTACGGCTTTTTTAAAAAAGCCAGGACGCAAAATTTCTTTATTGGCCGGTTCTCTAAAGCTGCAACGTATCTTGTTTATTCTTTTCGCTCAGTCTATGGAATTAATACGTTGTAAAAACAAAAAAAAAACGCCCGTCCATTCAAAATATACGATATCATCCCTTGTTTTCATAAACAACCCCATTTACCCTGTGGCAATTGATAAGTCGATAAATATTGAAAAAAAATAAGTAGATCGAGAAAACACTATCCAGAGTAACTGTTTGAAATTTGTTTTATTTTTCTTCGTAATCTCCCTGTACATTCCAACATTTAATCACATCGCTTTACAAGTCCTTGAAAGCCAGCAGCAAAGAAGTTTTGTAGCTGATCTCGCAGCCAACGAATGACACCATGAAAGCGCCTACAGCCAATGATGAGTCCAGAAACTTTAACTATCTCCGTTTGACCCAAAGGTTCCCCAGGTCATCGCAGACCCACGCCTTCAACTCGTTTCTTAAAATAGTGAATTCATACGCTTATATCCATTCAACGCTTATATCATGCGAGTACGAGCGAAATCTATCGGTACCATCCAAATTCCTGCTTCTACAATGTGCTCTGATTGAAATCTTGCCGTAATGTGGTCTGGTTTCCAATTAGGTTTCCTTAGTTCTTCTGTGTATTCAACTTTCGTATATTCATTTAGAATTCTCCAAACAATCCATTTGGTAGCTTCTATTCTTGTAGTTCATATTACCTTTGATATTGAACAACCAGTCTTCAAGCATCTCGAATCATTCGATGCTTATCCTTTTCGGATGACCACTTCGCACAGACTGTCCATAGTTCTGTAACCCTTAATTTAATTATTGACGACCTTTGGTAACCTTCCAATGCGTTCAGCAATCAAGTGCCAACAGCGCGTCAATTTACCCAATCTCATAATATGATAGCGTTTTTTCTTCTTTCCCACTATAGTTTTCCACTCTAGCAGCATCATTTGTATAATTGCTCAAATGATTTATTTATGAAGTGCCATGCTTTATATACCTATATCTCAAGTTTTAATATTTAATTTTTGAATTCAAATATTGCCGGAATAGAACTGCCGGGTCTAAATATTTGAAACAAATACTGATTTATTTTTCTATTTTCAGTAACACTGAAAATTTAACAACTTTAATATTACTATATTATTTGTAAACATCGTTTGATTACTTTAGAACCTTTCGAATTTTTTAAGTATCACGATATACTGCCATTATTTGAAAAACGGGTGAGGACTAAAGGGAACGAGTTTCCAGCTTTCATATTCTCCACCACGCAAAAGTTCAATGATAATATTCGCAAGCTTTATAAGTCTTATGTCGTTATCATCACTGAAGGAAAAGGTTGTTTTATAGTATCCAAATGTTATTTAGAATTAAAAGAAGTTGAAAATGATATGATTAGATATGTCTTTAAATTTTTTAAATTTTTTCAAGAATTAACTGGCCTTATTTTTAAAGATAATAATGTCCATACTAAGCGCCAGAGTAATTTTACGCCATTATCTTCTATCTTCTACATTGGAAATAATCAGTTTTATTCGTTGCCTAAATTATCCAAAAAATATTAAATGATTAAATTAACTACATTTCTCAATTAGGAAGACAAGCTGATATTCCATTACTTTGTACATTATTTGGTTACTTTTCGATCAATTTTTTTTGTTAAAATTAAAAAAATTTAAATGTTTGTTAAAATTTTTTGTTAAAATCCGTACAGAAGAAGAGGAATAGGCCGAGAATGATAAATCAGTTTCTTTCGGGGAAGAAAAAGATTCGAGTAATTTAGTCACAGACAAATAAAGCTCGGTAGCCATAACGATCGTTTATGTAACGACTCTTAAGGGAAGGAGGAAAATAAAGGAAAAAGTTGATGGGTGTTGTTTTCTCCTCTAGTCATTTGTCTGCAACCGAAGGAAACTGAATGCTTTGCACCGACCTTTCTCAAGGAGGAAAATAATTGCTCAAACAGAACTTTACGAAACAAAAAAATTGAGCAAAAAAAGAAAGAAAAAATAAAGTCAGAAGAGAAACTAAGAAATAAACGCTGAGGGGAAAAAAAAGAAAAATAAACAGGGGTAAGAAAGTCAAACACAACTTTACAAAAATGAGGGGAAATGAGTTAATAACGAAAGAAAAATAGAAAGTTATACTCTCTTGATGAAGATTTTTTTATTACTTTTAAAAATAATGAAGTTTGCCATCAGGACACCACAAATGTTTGTATATTGTAAGAACACAATGCTAACAGTCAAGCTAACAGTCATAAAAACATTCTACCAATTTAGAAATAAAGAAAAAGTTAAGTCTCCTTTCAAAAGTAAAGATAACCTCATTAATAATTGTTTTCGTCTTCAAATATTCCATCTACTGTTATTACAATAAGCCTCGTGATTTTAAATGAATCGCCGAAAATATCAATAAAATTTAAGTCGCCGAACTTTAATCAAGGTTTCTGTTCTGTTCTATTCCATCTCGACTCCACCAAGGTTTCCTATTACCCTCCTGGTTTTTCAGTTTCAAAAACAGTCGTCGCTTCCAAACAAATAATCCTTCAACGTCGCCATTTACTTAATCTCCTCCTTCCGCTTCTCCACAATTTCTTATGCAAACAACCCTCGGAGTGGTTCTGTGAAATAAGAAAAGTTGAAACGGAGAATGAGTCGATGCAGATGGCTAAATTTGTCTGTCTCCAAGAAATACTCATCTACTCTAGCACCTTATTTGTAGTAGTTCTTGTCTGGGAGTTTTTGTATACTACCTAGTCCGTGTAATAAGAGCAGCTCTAATATTAGAGTAACAGTCTGTTTCGAGTACCCTTTGCTCTAAGGGATTTTAATGATATTCTTTTCTTCTAATCCTTAAATAATTCATAGAAATAGAAAATCGTGCTGGATTGTTTTCTTCATTATTTAATGAAGTTTTGGATCAATCATCTGCTAATAAAAATATATACAACTTGCAGGAGATCACTACTGAACTAAATTAATTGGTTTCATAAGCCGTTCGTTACGCGGACTTTTTGTTATGAAACCATTATTTTTAATGAGGTAATTCTTTTTCAGTGCTGCGGAATCACGACAAATCTCATTCAGTGTTTAAGTTTCAATTTTTTTTCTCTTTAGACCAAGAAAGCCCGACCAAAGTTCTCTGTCTCATAATTTGTTCAAGAAGTTATAAATGAAACTTTTGCTTTTTTTTTTTCCAAAGAACTATTCCGAAAGTCCATTATTACGCTGAGCTGACACTTTATTAGGTACACCTGTCTAATAGCGTGTTGAACCCTCATTAGCGCTCGATACCGTCTATATTCGTTTGGGCATGGATCAACGAGAGGCTGAAAACATTCAACAGGAATGTTGGCCATGCAGACATGAGAACTATACGCAATTCCCGGAGATTCGATGGAGATGTAAACAAGGAGCGAACGGTACGTTCCAATTCATCCCTATGAAACCAATCTATAGTGATTCTGGCTCTGTGTGCTGGTGCATTATCCTGGTGGAAGGAGCCATCTGCGTGCCGATAAATTGCAAGCATGAAGGGGGGGGGGAACTTGATCTGCATCAATGTTTAAGTATGTTTTGGCATTCAAACCACCGTCTACAGATATTAGAGGGCCCAATTCATGCCAAGAAAACATTCCCCACACCATTACTCCGCCGCCACCACCTTGCAAAGTCCGCAGTAGACATGAGGGGTCCATGAATTCATGTTGTTTTCGCCATATTCTAAGCCTTCCCTCAACATGATGCACCAGGAACCGGCAATTCGTCTGACCAGACAACCTTTGTCCAATCTTCAATGGTCCAATCCTTATGCTACTGTGCACAGGAGGCGCGCTTTCTTGTTCTTCTCTGACAACATTGATCCCCGAGATGCTCTTCGGCTTTGGGAACCCATTCGAACATAGGTGCGACTAGCTGTCCGTTCGGATATTATTTTCTGGCTATCCGAGTTGTAATGAGCAGTGATTTGTGTGATTATTGCCCTTCTGTTTTCGCGCACAAGCCTTGACATTCTTCTCTGGCCTCTTTCATCAACAATGGTTTCACGTCTACAGGAGTCACGATGGCTACGTGTTTTTTGTTCCTTGGCTCACTCTTGATAAAACCATGAAACTGTGGTACGTAAAAAGTTCAGGAGAGGCGCCGTTTCTGGAAAACTCATTCCACCCCGTCTTGCACCTACGCTGGAAGTCACTGGTTTTCCCAATTTTTGCTATGGTTCCATACTTAACTAACAACAATAGAAAAGTTGCTTCAGGATATTTATACCGTGATTTGTTATCATGTGGCATGCAGATCATGCAATCACTCAATTTGCATATTTTGTGAAGTGTACCTAAAAAAGTGGCATCTCAGTGTATGTACAAAAAATGCGTGCGTATTACATCTACTCTATTGTAGTTAAAGTTCGTTTAGTGAATTGAAAGCTATTATTTGTTAAGCAAAAGCGTTATGCAAACATCCGCTTTTGGTACATTTGCTTCACTCATCAATTCCTGTTGGCGCATGCCAACCCAGATGAGTATGCAACCTTTTATGCTTAATAATAAACGAATATGGTAGAAGGAAATGAGGTTTATCGTGAATTTAATCGAGTTTATAAGCAGCTCAAAAAATAACCCAGCGTATAGAGCAGTTTGAGTGCTGATCAAATACAAAAGCACATTAAGTGAAATACAGAGGAAAGTCAATGGAGATCCACAGTGTGTGCTTTTGAGCTCAATGAGTTAAGGCTTCCAAACAGATTTACTATTCGGATTACTAGCGTGAAACGAATCGGAAAACCATCGACGACGATCGGAGCGAAATTGAGCTAAATGTTGCCCCTTCAATGCAATACTGCACTCGATCTACAAGCAGGGCAATTTAGCTATTCCGGAGATGAAAAGGGTGGATTAATCTGGTTTAAAGGAAAAATGCATTCATTAAGAATTTTTACCCTTCGAAATTATGGAGTTTTAAATGAGTTTGCCCAGTTAAGTGGAAAAGAAAGGAAAATCAAACGATATTCTTTCCATTCTTTTATCAAACTTAATGATGCGTTAATCAAAAAAAGGTTTAAGGGGAAAACTCGACTGTAATTAAAGTTGGGAAAGGTTAAAAAGTGATCTTTTTTTTTGTTTATCCAAGTCAAAAAAAAATTTAAGCAGTTCATTTCCGATAATAATGATTCTCTTTTTTTTTTTTTTTTTTAATTTTATACTGATTTCACCATTAACTTTTCCAACATTTTAGCAACGGAGATAGCTTATTGAAGGATGCTGATATTGTGCATTTTCTAATAAACAATTCAAGAAGTAGTATTTACTTGTTACTCAAATTCTAAGAAAATATTATTGAAATACAAAATTTTAATTTTCGAATACGAAAACGAAGATTCCGAACGCAAACTTCCGTAAAAACAATGAAAAATGTAACGCCTAAAAACCGAAAATCAAATCTCTAGTTTATGCTATTTAAAAATAACATAAATACTAATTCTTAAAATTTTAATTTTAAATTTCCATACATTTTTCACTTTCATTTTTCAAATTTAATTCAATAAAGCTTTCGGGGGATTCGGCACAGTAGTGTTCCGGGCGGAAAGTCTAAAAGTCAATTAATAAGCAAAAAAATAAATAAATACAGGGCATTTGACAACGTCGCAATGAATATGGCAGGATGATGTTCAAAAACGTCAGGGACTTGGAGGTAGAAATGTGGCAAATTTGAAAGATGAAGTCCGGATTGTCGGTTGCAGTTGTGAAAACGAGTTAACTTTCTCATGTGTATACTCTATCGCAGTTTCTTCCGCAAAATAAAAGGGGCATTAAAAATTTCAAATAAAACTTCAAAGATCTGCTTCTCTTACATCACCAAACTTCATCATCACAATTTTCTAGAACGGCTGCAAGAAATTCAGAAAACCGCTGCAATCATTTGTAAATGGGTCTACGACAAATCGGTGAAGGACAATTTGGTGACGCAACAATGGTCGAGATTTTAATTACTGAAGAGTTTTAGCTATTTAACTCTGTTTATTTACAATTAACACATCTTTCATTGCAATTACAAAGAAATTTGTTTTATTCATTTTATGCCGAAGTCAGTTTTTGTGCAGAAATCTTTTATTTACTTATTTATTTATTTATTAGGTCGTTTATAATTAGATTATTTCTTTAATAGTTAATTCACTGAATCATTTGATAAAAAGTGTAACGTAATTCAATTATAATTCAAGTATACTCAAGTGTAATTCAATTAAAATTATCGTAATTCTTGAATTATACTTTGCATTAATTAGAACGTATACTACCCCCCCCCCCCCCCCCTCCCTCCCCCCCCTTTTCCTGTTACCAAGTTGTAGTGTTTGTTTAGAGGTTCTTTAATTAAATTGTTTGAATTTAATTGGAAATTTGGATTTTAAATTACAAAGAGTTCTGATACGGCAGGACAATATTGTTTTCCTTGTCCGGCGTTTTGTCTGGCTTTAATTAATGGTATTTAATTTAAATAGATGGATCTTTATTTAAAAAAAACAAAAAAAAACTATTCAACCTGCCTAAATTTACGATTCCCAAAATTGAATGTAAGAACATAATTTTTAAACACATAATTAAGAATAAGGTCTTTAAAAAAAGTTTCAAAATTATGTGTGGTCACAAATTTTAAATTCATATTTAAAAGATACAGGGTGAACAAAAACAATAAAAACAAACTTCAAGAGGTGATTCCTGACCAGAAAAGGAACAAAAATTCTCATATGAACATATGCCCGGAATGGACGGTTTGTCTGTATTTGAGCAATTAGTACAGAACGTGACAATATTGTGGCAGTAATTGTATCAACGTTACAAAAATGCTCGAAGTGGACTCCTTGGGATGCAGTGCAAGCGTTCACACATCGTATCATGGATTCCCACACTCGTTCGAATGTTCTAGCCTGTACCCGAATAGCGTCACAGGCTGCATTGACAGCTGTTCAAGTGTCCCTACATCAGAAACTGTACGAACAAGCCGCAGCCGCCCTCCATGTTCGCCCCTTCTCACACAAACGCCGTAAGAATGGTTGCAAACGTTTTGTGATTCGGATGGTGCTATCTGCCAGGGTATTTTTCTTGATACATCCGTGCTGCCTCTCCACCATTCCCATGTGCTTCTCCGTATGTGAAGATCACCTCGGTTTGTTCCTGATATGAATACCGGACCAATGTACCTCCGCTGCACGACGATCACTCAAAAGTAACTCTGCAACAGAAAAAAAAACACACTGTCTATATTGTTATGGGGACATCTTGTCGTGCATACAATTATTGGTATTTCCAAGGAAACTATGCATTTTCAGACTTTTTTTTTATTTATCTTGTGAGGAAGTTTTAGATACTGTATTTTTGTTCCCTGCAGTTTGTCCTCGTAGTTTTGAGATACTGTATTTTTATTAATAAATATACACTATGTTGCCAAAAGTGACCGGACGCCCCCTGGGTCTGGTACATCTGGCGCTGTGGTGGTCTTAGTAAGACGTTGGTCCGCCGTGTGCCGTTATTACAGCCAGGACCCATCTAGGAAGACTTTCCACGAGGATGCGGTAGACGGCTGCAGGTATTGCCTTCCATTCGTTCTTCAACATGGCATAGAGTTCTGTGTTGGTTTTGGGACGAACAGGTTTGGCTGTCAACTGACGCTGCAACTCATCCCAGAGATGTCAGTGGGGTTCAGATCGGGGCTTTGGGCGGCCAGTCGAGCTCTTGCACACCCATTTCCTCAAACCAGTCCGTAATGGCGCGCGCTTTATGCACGGGCGCGTTATCATGTTGGAACGTGTAAGGGCCCTCACCGAACTGTTGCCACAGGGTTGGAACCGCTGAATTGTCCAGGATTTCTTGGTAACCCGCGGCGTTCAGGGATCCATGCACTAAAACCAGAGGACCAAGTCCAAACCAAGAGAAACATCCCCACACCATAATTCCGCCACCTCCAAACTTCACAGTGGGGACAATGCAGTTCGGCAGGTGCCGTTCTCCTGACATTCGCTACGTCCACACACGCTCGTCGGAGTGCCACAATAAGTACCGTGACTCATCACTCCACATGATGTTTTCCCACTCCTCCATCGTCCAATGGTGACGTGCTTTGCACACTCTAATCGGCGACGCGCATTTTGACGTGTGATGTTCGGCTTATGGGCGGACGCTCGTTCATGGAATCCAAGTCCTGACAGTTCTCGACGAATTGTGCGGGAACTGGCATCACTCCCAGATGCCATCTGGAACTCTGTGACGATGGTGTCCAACGGCTTTAGCCGGCTACCTCTCACAACCCGTCGAAGACTTCGACGGTCCCTATCGGTCAATATTCGAAGCCTTTCTGGTCGGGTTACAGGTTTTACGATGCCCTCTCGTTTCCATTTCGCTACAACGTCACCAACTGTTGACCATGGAATCTGGAAGGTGTCAGAAATCGCTCTTATGGAATGTCGAATCGGTGGGCGTCTATGATCATGCCCCTTTCTCACTCATGCAACTCTCGACGTCCGCTCATGTTGACTGATTGCGCTCGTATGATGTTCTTCCGACCATGAGCCGTCGTTTTATCACCACACGATACGTAGTTGAGACGTCATGAGCAGTCTATCTGCGCTAATGAAATATATTTCTTTTATAAAGATGTGTCAATTGTAAACAAACAACTAGATGGTTATTCTTCAGTGATTTAAAATCTCGCCCGAATTGTGAAAAATGTCGTCTAATTTTGGAGTAAAAAAAACATCAAAGATGTTCAGTTAAAAAAGTCAACCACTGCATAATGAAAATATTATGGATGAGATATAAGGGCAAGTATTACAATTATCAATCTATAGGGACTGCGAGGATTGGATATGATTCAGAACAGAAAAATGATATTTGTAGAAAGTTGGTACGGAAACGCTCGATAAAAAAAAATGGAAAAAACCTTCTGATAATCCCATCTGCCTTATCAGTACCTTTTATAATGCCGATTCGATGAACAGAAATAGCTAAAACAATGATTCCCATAGTTTCAGTTTCAAGTCACGAGTCCGAGGGCATAAAAATCATAAAATTTGTTTCTGCATTCTGTATTTGAGGAAAAGAGGTTGTAAAGTTATTTCAAACAAGTCAAGGAGTCCAAAATGATCAGGCTTTGATGCGATAAAAGAAAACTAAATTTATTCCCTAACTGCATCATCATGATATACGATTCAGTAAGAGAGATTCAGTTGCTGGTATGAATACGTTGAAATCGGCGAAAGGTGCAATACTTCACAGAGCGTCTCCGAATGTTATGTTTTCATTATTTTACTATGTTCGTGATGGTATTTTAGGGATAATGATTCCAGAGACTTTGTCAAAACCGTCAATAACTGTTGACTTCCATCCTCGTTACCGCAGGTAAAACGGAAAGGGAATTTCAGATCTCATTTCATCAAATGAAGCAATGTGGGCATTATCCCGAAAAAATTTTGGCATCACTTTTGGGTGTCTCAGTTATAAATATATAGTCATTTAGATGGGTTTTTTAATACGTACATTTCGTTTCTCCAAATTTTTTACTCCAAATTTATCCCATAGTTTTCTGACAAAAAAACAGATTTATTTCGAAAGGGGCTATTCTATGGATGACAGGGAATTCCTATGAATAGAACAATAGTAAGCTGTTTTCTGTGTTTAGTACGGAACAACGCTGTAAGCTGTCAATAAATAGAACTCTCAAAGTCTATACAGTCAAACCTCAGTATAACGATTTTTTGGGGGGAATTAAAAATGATTTCGCTATAACAGGGTTATTGTTATATTGAGGGGATATTAAATTTCAATAAATATTTATCTATCATACAAGAAAGTTGAAATATGTTATTTATAGGGATTTATAAATGCTTAACAATTTTTTTGTATTACATTTTAAAAATCCGTGCGCAACATCTTCAATTTTAATTCTTTCCTTAAGAAATGTAGCCAACGTTGATTGCGCTATTCCATATTTTTTGCAACATCCATGTGTTTCATACCTTCATTGATATCTTTGATTACTGCCAATTTGTTTCTACGGTTACCAATTTCCGTTGAACGGAAACCATGTTTATCAATAGGCTCAATCTGATGCAGAATATTTTTTTATCCCTTCTTATTCGTTCAAGATACGAAACTGAGAATATTTTTTTAATAAAATTAGAAAATATTATCGTTACAGGGTGTTTCTGAAAATACTCCATCGTTATCATGAGGAATATTTACCATTAAAAAGATAGGAAATTAGCCGGGACCATGAAAATTATCATTTTATAAGAGTTAATACTCCATCGCTCTATCGGGTATCGTTGTACGGAGGTTACTGTATCTGTGTTTGATGTGCATGCTCGTGAGTTCCTTTGCTCGGTCTAGGACCTCTTGTTGCAAATTGGCAACGACGTGATATTTCGCATTTGGCAGCCAGGTCACCTGACTTTGCTTCCTGTGATTTTTTTTCTTGTGGTAATATGTAATGGAAGCAGTAAAATGATTTCATTCATTTAAAATTATCCTATATGTATTATCCTCATCAAACAATACTCCCTATTTTATTGATAGCATAACAAAATATTCGTTCCGTCTATGAGAAGTTGCAGGCTTTAATGATTAGATTCAAAGCATGATAGTTTGTTATTAAGTAAATTCGTATAAGTTAGCAAATTGTCTGCCCTATACATTACATTATTTACAGTAATAAGTATTTTTAACTATTTTATATTAAATTTTATTTCACTCATTTTTTAAATCTAGTTTAAAAAATTAGAATGCTGCCATTAAATAACTGCTTAGAAGTTGTTGTTTTTTTTTCTATTCTGATTGGATAGAGTTTTATCTGAGGCTTTTAAATAGTGCCTCGTTGCCCGTTCTGGCTGTTCATAATTATATAAAGTTAAATAAGGTGATGCCATAATTTTTTTAGTTCTTTTCAGTATAATAATTGTCATTGTTAATGTATTTGGCTTGTCAGTAAATGTAAGGGCGTCTTACTTGACAGGGACCCTTTTCAAGACTGCTGCCGACAGGGAGAGCAAAAGAGGGACGGTCTTTAACCTTCCAGTCGAAGTCTTCCACTGGGCAACAGCAAACTCCTTTATCCCTGATTTACGGGTGTAATTTTCAGACCTCCAATTTTCCCTTTTCCGACAGCCAAGACTTCAACTTGATAAATGACCGGTCTCTGTAAAATGGTATATCGACTAGAATTACGCCGAGACAACTGCTTCCTGTCCCTATCATCCCTGTTTTTCCTCCTTCCATCATTACATTCTTTCCACTCTCCCTGCTTCCCATTTTTCTTCTACTTTGTTTCTGTATTTTGGTACAAAGGGAAAATTTATTTCGAAAAAGTCATCGATTCCTTTAAAGAAATGCCTGAAAATTCCTCCAATGCAATCTACATTCAAATAGGTAAAACATGAAAAAATAAATATCTCGACGAATATCTTTGAATATTTTTCCAATCGAATTCAAAAGCAATCAGAGAGAAATATCTCGACCAATTCAAAAGCATATGGGATCGACTGCTCGTTCTTTTTTAATACATTTTTTAAAGAATTTTTTCCAATAATATTCTGAAAATTTCATAGGATTTTATGCCGTATTCTCAGTTTACTAGTTTAACTATCCAGTATTTTGATTTTTTTAATAAATTAAACGGAAAACCATATCTATTGTTTACTAGTAGTGAAAAAAATACATTAAATAAATAATTAAGTAAAAATGGGTTTTTCAAACCACACTTTCAATATGCTTTATAATATATCTTGTATTAAAATTTTTTATATTTGATTTAATTTTTTGTGTATTTGACATCGTTTTTTTCCCTATTTCAAATTATAATGTCTTTTGTATATTTAGTAACTACTCGTTAAGCCTTTAACATGCAAGGTTCAATTATTTTAAGCTCAAAAGTTTTCAAAAAAACTAGCATTTCCTATATTTAATAAATCCTTTGCGTTTCTCATTAAATATTAAATTTCAATTATTTTGAAGAATGAAAAACAGGCTCTCGCGAACGGCTTCAGTCTTAATGTTTTAATTTCAATTCCTTGAGGGTTTTTTTTTAGTATTATTATTATTTTCACATGCTTGTTTAATTAACATTTTTCGAATGATTTTTCCTGCTTTTTCATCGACTAGAAAGCGTACAACGATATTCACCCTATAAGCAATGCACGGAAAAGTGGTACACATGCACATGAAATAACCTCTAAAGCAAAATGAGCTGTTTCAAAAAACAGAACGAAGGTATATTTTTCCATAAGTTCCTTAATGAAAAATTATAGGGAAAATTGCGGTGGGAAAATCCACACAAAATGATTAAAACGAACTATGTATTTTGTTTCCTCTTATGAAATTAACAAATTAAACATTTTAATGATTTTTCTTGTTCTTTTAAAATGTTTTGCATAATTCAGGGGATCTTAATTTTTTTTGGTAAAGAACCAAAAATAAACGGAAGATCAACTACCGTTATAGTGGTTTACACTACATGATCAAAGGAGTTGGGACACCCCTGCGAACACCTGGGGTGTTTCTCCTGGACTGGACTGGGCCCGCTCATCAAGGTGGACGGAAACCTCAATGCTGATGGCTACAGGACCATTCTGGATAACGGGGCACTTCGGTGACGGGCCGTTCCTCTTCCAGCACGACAATGCGCCTTTCCACAAAGCAAGATGCGGGTTGAAGAGATGGATTGGCCCGCCCAGAGTCCTGATCTCAACCCCATCGAACATCTTTGGGACGAATTGGAACGACGTGTGAGATCCAGGATGGTTCGCCCTACATCTGTCCAGGAACTGACCACGACACTCCTCGAGGAATTGAGGTCAATACTTGTGGACACATACTGTAAACTTGTGGACAGTATGCCATGTAGGGTGGAAGCAGTGATAGCAGCTCAGGGTGGTCCTACACACTACTGATTGAAGCTTTTTGCGGCTTTACGGTAGAGCAACAGGTGTCCCAACTCTTTTGATCATGTAGTGTACATTTCACATCAGGTAATTTACGTAACTTTTACAGGATGCCACGGCAACCCATTTTGGATCGGGGCCGTCCATAAATAGACCCTTTCACAGCAAGGAGCACGACGTCACTGGCGCTATGAGCTGTTCTCCTTCCGGAGGGCAAAGCGCAGAGAAACATTGGATAACGAATGCGTCACAAGCGCTAGAGTTATGTCTAACAACGACAAAAATACGTTTGTGTTTCAAGAGAAAGATTTAATAAAAGTAAAGAAGGCCGATCTTCATCTATTAGCAGGGAAGTACAAATTAGAGATTCAAAAAATGCACAAAAATGATTCTGATTAAAAAATATATTGGCGTTACAAAAAAGAAAACGTGACTACAACCAGGGAGTAGAGAGTAGATAATGCTACAACAGATAATGCTGCTGTCATTCATCTCCATATTGGGGTTGGTCGCGGCCTAGTTATTTCACTAATCAGTTCGCTGTTCAGTGAAGTTAAGCAACCTTTGGCGTGGCCAGTCACTGGTTGGGTGACAGCCTTTATTTCACTCAAGCCAGTGGCTTGGTGAATCTGTTGCTGCGTGAGACGGCTTCTGGGACCAGCATCAAGATAACACATTGGATGTCCAGCAGCTGAGGGGGATTGCCACCGGCTGGACCCCTACCAGTGATTTCTATCCTGGGAGAAAGTTAGCGTTAAAGGCGAAGAATTTGCATAACGTGGACATCAAGAAACATGGTAACAAAAGAATACCAAATATGCAGCACCATTAATTACGTTTATTATCCAGTCGTAGTGAACACCAACAAAGAACACAGGTATATTTAATGCAGATAGTGGAGTACGATGTCACTGGGCTGCCATTTAGAGCTGCTAAGGATGCCTTATTATGCTGTTGACACGAATCAGCGTCAGTGCTGCATGCGTTGTCCGTGATTGATAACCACAAGCTGCTAGATATGAGCGATAGTAAAACGTAACTGATTTGGAGAAATGTGTAGCATGGATTTTGAGACATTGTCCATCAAATCGTCATTAAGAATCTTGTCTCGAAAAAATCATTTTTGAACAACAAAATCAGAGTCAAATATCTCATGATTCAGTTCTCATGAATCGACTGAACACCCTGCCTTCCGCACTACATGGATACAGCTGAGTGCAAACATTGTCAATGCTGCAAATGTGGAAACATTTTCAAACACGGATCGGTAATACCGCGCAAATCAACGTCCTCGACTGGATCCTAAGCGACTGCATGATAGCTCTTTAATAGCATGAGGCTTCTCAAATGGATCTCGATAGCCTAGTTACGGCACCTCCAATCTCAATTGTAGTACATTGTTGCAATAAAAATTATACAATATTTAACAATTGAAAATGGATATTTAATTGGACATGCTCGGTTTTCTTTACGTTGAACAAAGTTATTCGATGTTGTCAGTTTCCAATTAGATGACTGTCAATTTTATGTAATGGTACAGGGTGATTCAGTCAATTTCTGACCATTTCAGTACTATGATTTATTGACCCACTAATGTTTACAAACTTAGCATTTCAGTTCTATATTTTAGGCAGTTCGGAGTTTTTATTCCCGTGGAAAAGTCTTGATGATATGCTCAATGCGGCCACCACGAATGTTTTGAACTGCTCGCAGCCGAATAGTGAAGTTATTCATAACTCTATCCAGGATTTCTGCATCCACAAGGGTGCAGCAGTCGACGATTCTTTGTCGCAACTGGTCTAGGGTTCTTGGTTCTGTAGTGAACACACTGTCTTTAAGGAACCCCCAGAGGTAAAAATCACATGGGTTTAGATCAGGACTCGTAGGGGGCCAAAGAAAGCCACCCCCGAATCGATCTGGAAACCTGTTTGAAATGACACGATTTCCGGATTTCTGATTGAGAAAGTCTAGCACTTCATTAGTGGCGTGAGGCCTAGCCCCATCCTGTTGAAACCATTGATGTCGAAGCGGTATACGCCTCCTGCGCAGCTCGGGGATGAAGAAGGTTTCCAACATGTTAAGGTAAGCCTGTGACGTTACAGTGCCCTCAAAAAAAACGGACCCATGATGCCTCTTTTGAGCCATAATCTTTCGTGGATGAAAAGGTGACCTATGGATCTCATCAGGGTGCTGGGAACCCCAAAAACGAACATTGTGTTTATTAACTTCACCTGACAGATGGAAGAAGACCTCATCTGACATCCACAGGTTGTCCACAATGTCCTGATTGGCTTCCATTTCTGCTCCAAACTCCATCGCAAATTGTTGTCGCTTCTGTCTTCCAGTAGTCTGTTAACTCCTGATAAACATGGATCTTATACGGGAACAGGTGTAAATCCTTTCTCGTGGTATACGACAGCCCTTCTTCAATGGATAGGCGGCGAACAGATTTTTTGGTAGGGTAATCGACCAACCTTGTGCGAACATTTTCGACAACTTCGGCCGTTCGAACACGAGCTTTGCTCCCGCCTTTTTTCTTGCCTTTAACACATCCAGTGGCACGAAATTGCTTGACAAAATCCATGATTGCTTGCCTGCCTGGTGCGTCTCGACACTTATACTCCTTCCGGAACTTTCTTTGCACGATTACAGGTGATTTTGTCTCGAAATACTATTCGACAACCTTGCATTTCTGTTCTGTTGATAAAGCGGGCGCCATTTTTCAACAATTCGATTTTCATGCAGCGCCGTTGCAACAATACAAACTCCATCTATTTAGAAATTCGATATGGCGCTCATATTCTTTCAATTGTTTATCCCTAACGCACGTCATTCGAGTGAAATGGTCAGAAATTGACTGAATCACCCTGTATATCATAAGAAATAATCAATAGTGTTATATTTGGAATGGCCAGTTGTATTGCGCAGCTGGTTACATTTTGAAAAGACATCGACGTCGCGAATCACAATTTCATCGATGTTGCAAAGTTGACTAGTTGGGACACGCGGTATTACACCCGTAAATATAATTTGAAGCTGATCATGTATTATCGGAAGGAACTGCACACTCCATTTAAATTATTTTCTTCCTAATAATGCAAAGTCATTCGTAATTCCTTACATTGTATATTAAAAACATCCGCAACTCACAAGGGACGTACATGTGGTTGTACGACGAATTTTTTCGCGCGCAAGCATACCTTGCATTGCTTTCAGGTAACGTAGATTCATGCGTATTGTTGAGTAGTGGAAGAAAGAAGTCGAGAGCGCAATACTACACATACGAACCGCTTTAACAATGGAGCCTTTGTATGGCTACATGTGCTCAAATTTTTTTCGTTTTCTCGGTTTATTTAGCATTTTCTTATTTTGCAAGCATCAGTAGTAGCTTTAGATGAGTAACATATTTCAATTTGGTGTGAATCTTTGAGATACATGTTCGTGTAGTTCCCTTGTCAGTAAAGATACAAAGGACAATGACCTCCAATATATCAAATCAAAAGCAAATCTCCCAATCTTGTTCTAACGACTAATAAGACGCAAGTGCAATCAAAATGGTAACGTGAGAAAGGTTCAATAGTGTGCTGTGCAGAGGAGAGTATGGAAGGAAGCACCGGCGCTTAAAGTTCAAAGAGAAGACTTGAGAAATTCGAGCGCTTGAAGTTCAAAGGCTCTGGTTACCAGATCTGACTCCATGCGACTCTTCTTTGCGAATTAGGTGAAGGATAATGTGTTCGGAAGAAAGAGCTTAATTCTCCTAATCCGGCATTTTTTTCCGGAGTTTTCGGGCACGTAAAAATTCGATAGATAGCTCAGAATGTAACAATTATATGTAGATGTGCCTTTTGATAGTTTAATTTATTAAAGTTTAAAGATGAAATATTAAATAACCTGCAGCTGAATGGTTATTATGAAAGCGTGAAATAAATTTGACGCCATTGTTTGGCCAATTGTTAAGGCTGAGAGGAATGGCAAATCTCAGAAGCCAAAGGGGTCGTGAATTTCATTGAAATGTTAAACATTTCGATTGGCTTGTAACCATAATTCAGTATGACCACACATTGTATGGTATTGTAACGTGTATGGCAGAGCTTTAATAGCTGGCGCAGTAGAATAATGAAGTCACGTAACAGAGGTAGGATAATAAAACAAAAAGAAGTTTATTGGGTAACAAAACAAATAACTTAAAATATAAAATCACTTAAGAGAAATTAAAGCCTTTAAACTTAAGGCATATGGAACTATAAACCAAAGTTGCTAAAGGTAGGCATAAAAAAATCGGATAAAATAATTATAAATTCGAACACTACACTTATCTATGCAATGTTCATTAATCAGTAAGTACATACATATATTACTAATACTTTGACAAATCAAGACCTGCACTCTTATTTCTAAAGTTGCAATTCAATTTGAAAGAATACAAATAAAACATAACATCGAGTAGCCTCATAC
>JAHWFO010093982.1:2107405-2121580 GCA_023313115.1 Rhysida immarginata
TTTTTTTGTTTTTATTAATTTTACGATTTTTCCCATTAAAAGGAGACTGAACACATTTAAATTTAAAATTGAAATTCAATATTTGTTGAAGAAATATTTAGTATTTTCTTAATTTATTTAAATTTAGATGCTTCTTTAGGAATTTTGATATCAACATTAATGTATTAAGTAAAATTTCCCATCATCACGTAAAATTTTTTTATATCTTAAAAAATAAATGAAAAAAGTAATAGATGAATTTCAGACGATGATTACTTTCATCAACGCCTTCATTAATGTGTTAATTTTTTTTCTAAAAGTTCAAATATAGGTATCCGATATTGTGTGATTACACTGGTCTGCAATGAAATCCTCATTCACACGAAAGTGTTAAAAATATGAAGATTTTGACATGTTGAATGTAAATCTGCATTTTTTTAGCTATCACGTATAGTTTTTTGTTATTGATTTTTTAAAATCAGACCCAAGATTCCATACATTTATGTTTCTTTAATCCATTACACTCTTATCTATAATAAACACGAATAGGGCAGTCGCGCAAGGAGTAAACACAACGTAGTAAAAAACTGGCCTTGAAGAACGAATATGAAACCTGGAGTTAAAAATGTACATCACTAACTTTTAACAGCGTGTGATAAAAAATTTTCAACCGCCGTTTCATATAAAGCTAGAGCTAATGAAAAACAATGAACAAGGCTGGTGAAGGCTTTAAATAAATCAAATTTCCTCCTATACTCTGTCCAACGAAAGTTGGAGTGGGCGTGTCCAGTTAAACTTCCTATTTCAATTGTTAAACATTGTTGATTCTACTTTGGCAACAATGTCTAACAATTGAAATAGGAAGTTTAAACTGGACACGCCTACTCCAACTTTCGTTGGATAGAGTATAACCAGTGACGCCAAATTAGAAGAGGAATTTTGTAGGCCCCAAAATACGAGAGTTAATGACGGACACAACTTCTAAATCAAAACTGAATGAAGAAGGGGGAAAAAAACTTGACTGCCTTCAAAACAGTATGTCATAGTTTTCATGGAAAGAAGAAAGCAGAAATCTACCAAGAAATCATCCAAGAACTTCTTTCTTTGTATAAACCTCTTAAATGCAACATTTCTCCTAGAAATTCATTTTTTGGATTCACACTTCCCGAATTTTTGGATTCAGATTTCTTCCCCGAAAATCTTGGCGCAGTATCAGATGAACAATTTCATCATGACATGTTACACATAGAAAGACGATACAACGGGAAATGGTCAGAAGCAATGTTTGCATATTTTTACTGGTCAATTCGCCGCAAAATTCCTATAGAAAATATGAAAAGGAATAAAACTACAAAGTAAAAAACATTATTATTTAAATAATTTCATTGTTTTTGTTATAACTTTAATGTTTATGTAAATATTATCAAAATAAACGAATGTACGAATTACAATTTTTTATAAATTTGAAGAATAGAAGTATTTTATTGGAAAATTCAATTACAAACAAAGTATGTGTGGTAAAAAATTGTTATTACTATATTTAGATTCAGCATTATTACGTCTGTAATAAAATGCAGAATAATTAGAAGGGAAAAAAAAGGGATTTGTTTTTTCTTTTTTCTTTTTTTGCAGACCAGTGTTATTATAATTATATGGACATGAGAATTCATCTAAGAAAAATCTCTAATTGCGGTTATTAAATACTTTTAAGTATCCAAATTATTTGTTCGTTTATCTCCGTAGTATACACTTTAATTCGGATAAACGATATATGAAATTTGCTATGTAAATACTTTAAGTGTCCGAATTATTTGTTCGTCTATTTCCGCAATACACAATTTAATTGGGGTAAACATTTATAAAATTTGGAATTCTGGAATTTACGAAAATTGATCGACCAAATCCAAATCGGTTAATTATAAATGATTAACCAAATCAAGAATTTCGATTAATATTGAAACCAATGACAATGTATATTAACTTTCAACGACCAGCATCATATGATCAATTACAAGATCTAATCGTGAAATCGTCTTGCATTCAGTTCACATATGCAAAGTTTTTTAACGTAATTTCAAGGCCTCAAGTTGTTAATATATGAATTTTTAAATAAATGTAAACTGATAATGGTAGACTGAAAAAGAAGTTAAGTGAAAATAATAATGAAAGGGCATAAAAATTACTGCCTTCTATTATCCTCGCTAACGGCTTTAAGAATATTAAAAGACTTTTTACCCCATATATAATCAGAATACGAATAGTGTATGAATTACCGTTTAAATTTATAAATTAGTAAATAACAAGACCAACAATACTACAAACATCATGAAATGGGGCAAAAAATTCAGTAGTTTGGCAACTGCAATTATAAAGCAAGGAAATTGCGCAATTGGAAAAACGCGGTGCTTTAAGAATTACTCCTCCAAGCACCACTACGAGGATGACCTAAAAAGACTCATCCACCGGAGGAAATGTCCCACGATTCCCTTCCCACACAAATGACAATACACTCACCTTTGTTGTCCAAGAGAAAAAATGGGGCGAAAATGAATCTCTCGGTAGAAGGACGAAGAGTCCTTCGTCAAGCTTTATGTGGCAACAATTACCAGACGCTGCGTCGATGAAGTGTGCTGTTGTCGCCGACAATGATTAATCTAAACGCAAAATAAAATGTGAAAAATAGCGCATTCTACTTGTCCACAAAAACGGGTAGAGTTGATTCTGCCAAGCAATCCGACTTTGAAGAAATTTTTGGTTTCATCTGGTATTTTAGCGATACCATAAAGAAGCTGGATGAGCACCAAAATAGAAGAGAAGAAATTTGTTTGAAGACGGTGATTAGTTATTTCTTTTGAAATGGAAGAAGAACTAGAAAGTTAAAAAAAAGAAGCCAATTTTTGAATAAGAGTAAATATCAATTTTTTTGTATATAATTATTTTTTTATTTTGTACTTCGTTATTTATTATTAATGCTTTAATGTTAGAATTTTTTGACTGTTTGAATTTGAATGACTTTCTGTAAAAGACAATTTAGATCGTAATTATTTTTTACATATTACTCCATTCATCCCCAATTAACAGAGTTCGTGGTTTCAAATTATGTGATCCGTCAAAATAGCTACGTCAAAACAACCCTTTCAAAACACCCCTACCAAAATATCACTCCAGCGATAAAATATATTATAATAAAATACATTTTTCATTCGACCTCAGCAACACGTTCCGTAAATACTCAGTGGAATTCATGTCTGGGCAGCGAGCTGGGACTCTCCTGAATGCTCCTCAATTCTGTATAATTTGGGCCCGATGACGTGGATCATTATCCTCCTGGAAGACTCTGTTATTGTGGGGTTAAACAACGTCCACGAAGGGGTGTAATTTGTCACCAAGCAACTCAACGTACAGAGGAAACTGTTAGGGATGTATCTAGGAGGATCAACGATCCAAATCATGCCACACAAAGCACCCACACAGATAAGGAAATACCATCAGCTTAAAAGGTGGCCTGTTGACGAGTTGGATCCATAGCTTCATGGGGTCTATGCCTTACCCGATGTAACTGGAACCGTGATTCGTCGGACCACACAACCCGTTTCTAGTTTTTCCAAAGTTCGCGTAACATGCTCACCAGCTCAGGCGATACGCTGTGTCCGATGTTGTTACATTAGCAGTGAACAACTCTTCTACTCTTATGAGCCATGGATGTTAAAGAACACCGCACAGATCTGCTGGAGATTGGTTGAAAACGCTTACAATGAATTCGATAATGATTTCATGTGCTGTGGCTTGTCGGTTAGACAATTCTAGCCAGAGAACAGAGGTCACGGTCGAAGAGCTGTTGGGCACTGCGTTATCCATGGTGGGTGAACCCTAACCTAACCTAACCTAATCCTACCAGAAGGAAGATATCCTGTACACCCGTGTCACGGTCCGATCATAAATGATATACAACCAGGTGCTTTTACTCGAAGAGATAGACCGTGACTTCGTTTACATACGCTCCAAGCATAGGAGGAGAAACGGAGAAGTTTGCGGAGAAGCAGCTCGAAATCGATGTCATTGCAACTATTTTTCCGAACTCCGGGAAAAATAATAGTTTAACCTGGAAGAAAGATTTTCCAGAGGAAGTGGAAAGAAAGAAAAGGAGAGACTAACTGTCACGGAATTCGAATTCTAATGCGAATTCCGATGACGTAAGCATTCGCTTTCACTCTCGGGTCTTCTGGCACTCGGGGAGCGAGAGAATGCGACGTCAGCAACGGCGTCAGAGAGATCATCACGTCCCGACCAATGGGAGCTTCGATGGCGAACTGCGCGGGAGAAGGAGACGAAATCGAACAAGGAAAGGAAAAAGGAGTGCGCGGCCAAAGGAGAAGGACGCCGGATCCGTTCTCGACTTCGGGAAAGCTGATATTCATGGCACCGATCTGTCCATAATAAACCGGCTGTGTGAAGAGGGAAGCAATTCGTCGGAGATTTCATGGAGTCCGTCGAAGAAGCCATCTGCTTTGCGGCCAGTGAACACGCCTTGCAGGCAAGCAAGCGTGGCGGAGGTTTCGCCAACGTGGCAGCAGGAGAGCAGTGCCAGCAATTTTCCTCCACAGTCATGGATTCCCGAGTCGCCGCAAATAATGAGAAGTGCTATCGAGGACCGAACGACCATGTTAGTAAGTGTTGCTTTAATTGTAGGCAGTAATGCCAATTTGCTTAAAGCGAGCTTCAGTGAGCTCTGGTGTCGAGAATTACGTTACGAAACGATAGCATAAGGATTATGGCCGTACGGGTTAACGGCATATGTTCGCCAGGATTTAGGCTTTACCGTAATCCGGCCTAGTGCTTCGAAAGTCCGTTGGTGGCCTTAGTCTTCTGTCATTCTTATTGTAATAATTACGTTGTGAGTTGTAAAGAATATTTAATTTTTGCAATTATTTATTGTAGTGTCTAACTGTGCTAATCATTTACGTTTAGCGTCTATTTGAATTCTGAGTGTGGAATGTTTCCACCAGTGTCTACCTGTTGTTAAAAGACTCTCACGAACTTGACTCTATAAATTGTGAATACTTTCTTTGTATTCAGTGGTTTAGTGTGTTATTACTGCTCCCGGACTTTGGGTGTATTACACATTCAAGAGACTTTGAACTGTCTTTATTAGTTGTCAGAGCAAGGTTCGGCTCTGTTGTTAATTCACGTTTTGCTGTTGGAAGTAAATCATATTGTGAAGAAATATTATTTGATCTATTTAGATTTGTTTAATAGGATTAAGGCTTTATTGCTTTTATGGGATAATTACATTAATTTTTGAATTAGTGGTATCACTGTGGGCCGAGTTAAGCCGGCTATAGATATGCTTTCTTATAGCTATTAAGTATTATGTTTGTTTACTTATGTAAGCTTAATAAGTCATTAAGGCTGAGTCTTGATATGTGATATGTTACGTTAGGTGCTCTGGAATTCATTAGCCAAATGGAGTACACGTTAATAAGCATTAAGGACAACGAACTTTTTGCTACCCATTGCACTCTTTATATAAGGAATTGAGTATTAAGAAATTATTCTTGTTTTGTGCAAATTATTCAAGTATTGTTTGCAACTGTGCCATTTTGCATTTATCCTCTTATTCATTGGTGTACCCATTAGAGAATTATTTTGCTATGGAACTTAAATGTTTAATCCGTCTGAAATTGTTTGGCTTCAATGGTTATGGTACGAATTGTATTTATTAAGCAACGTGTTTGTTTGGTTGCCATTGGCTAATTGGTAAGAATTGTTTGATTATTTGCCATGTATACTTTATATACGAGGCATGTTTTTTAAGTAAGTACCGTTTTGGAATTAAAAAAAGACGTGCAAAGATATCGCAATAATTTTATTTTTACATGAAAGCCTGTACCTTAATCTACTTTTCTACATAATTTCCGTGAATATTGAGGCACTTGTCATAACGTGGCACCAGTTTTTGAATACCCTCCTCATAAAATTCTGCCGCCTGACTTGTTAACCACTGTATCACAAATGTTTTGACTTCGTTATCGTCTTGAAGACGCTGACCACCCAGGTGTTTCTTCAAGTGCATGAACAAATGGTAATCGCTGGGCGCCAGATCAGGGCTGTATGGAGGATGATCTAGAGTTTCCCATTTAAAAGATTTGATGAGATCTTTGGTCCGATTAGCCACATGTGGACGGGCATTGTCATGCAGCAAAACGATACCCTTACTCAACTTGCCACGTCTTTTGTTCTGGATTGCACGACGCAGATTGTTCAATGTCTCACAATAAGACGCTGCATTGATTGTCTCATTACGAGGCAGAAACTCCACGAGCAATACTCCTTTTCTGTCCCGAAAAACTGTGCACATGATTTTCCGGGCAGAAATTGTTTGCTTAAACTTCACTTTTTTGGGTGATGATGAATGTCGCCATTCCATGGATTGTTGTTTCGATTCTGGTGTGACGTAGGCCACCCATGTTTCGTCACCAGTAACAATTTGGTCTAAAAAATCTTCACCTTCATTGTGGTACCGCTCAAGGAAAGTCAATGCACTGCCTAAACGTTGGGTTTTGTGCAAATCCGTCAACATTTTTGGAACCCAACGTGAACACAATTTCCGGTAATTCAAGTTCTCGGTCACAATGCGATACAAAACACTACGAGAATATTGAGGAAAGCAGTCGCACAATGATGAAATTGTAAAGCGTCTGTTTTCTCTCACCTTTTCGTCCACTTTCTGCACCAAATCTTCATTAACGACCGAAGGACGCCCACTCCGTTCTTCATCATGCACATTTGTGCGGCCATCTTTAAATGCTCTCACCCATTTCCTTACCATTCCATCACTCATAATGTTTTGTCCGTACACTTCACAGATCTCACGATGAATATCGATCGGTTTTACGCCTTTAGCACTAAGAAATCATATAACAGCCCGTACTTCACAATCGGCGGGACTCACGATTGTCGGAGGCATCTTAAACACTCAGTAAACAACGTATACAATGAAGAATCAGATTGTAATGGCGTCAGTGCGTAGACAAGAGATGTAGTTAACCAGCGCGCATGCGCGGAACGCCGACCGTAGCGCTGCGGCGGCGGAATCGCAAAACGGTACTTACTTAAAAAACATGCGTCGTACCTGAAGTGTTTAGCTTAAGGTTACAATTTCCTATTGCGTTTATTGCTTTGATTTTATTTATTTTCATCAAATAAACTTTATTTAATCATAAACCGTTCACTGTACGTGTTTCTAAGACTTCCACTGTGCTTTACTCTAGCCTCTTAAATTTTTACACGTTACACTAACCAAGCTTTCATAACAGAAAGAGCGCTCAGGATCGAGAGAATGTGGGCCAAGAAAAATTGTAATGGAGCGATAAGGAGGAGCAATTTCTAAAGTAATTTGGGAATCATGCTTATCTGTGCGGCTAAAATATGGAATTGTGTTTCTCAAAATTATTGAACCAATTTAGTGCACTTTGATTGTCAAAGAGGAGCGGCGAAACGTTAACAAGTATTTCTCTTTTGCCGACAATGATGGAATTTAGGTGTATGGCATATTTCTGTGTGGCTTCAGTGCTTTACTTGAGGACGATATCGGCTGCCTAAAAGGAGTGTTATTTTGAATCTGATTTAAGCGGACTCCCTCAGTTAATTTCGTATTGTGAGGTCGTCATATTTATTAAAAGGCCGTCAGCTTGGATTGTTGTTAAAATAAGGTACTGTGTTGTTTTTCGCAACAAGTCGAGACCTATGCTCAATTTAATACGACAATTAATAATGCTATATTAGTGATGCGAATTTTCTGTCTTTGGGGATATATTTTGAGGCGTTTATTTGTCTACGTAAATAATTAGAGACTGTAATTAATTTATTTGGTGATATACTTTTGTTTTCGCTTCTGTATAATTATGAAATATCACGAGATTTCGTGGATCGCGGAATGTAGAATTCCTGAACAATCTCGGAAATGGCATGCCCCATGCATCAGCAACGATATTTAGATATGTTGTGCGATTCAGAAATCATTTGAAAGGCTCCTTGATTAAGACGTGCTGTAATTTGCTACACTGTTACTCTTCTGTTGTCTTATACACTTCTGGACGCTCTCCGTTCCGCCTGATCGATGACGACCACAAGTTGCACGTGAGACCAGGTATTTTGGTTGACGGATCACTCTTTAAACATTTTAACAACAGTTGCTCTTTAACATTTCATATTCCATGGCTCCGAGCTCCTTCAATCATTCCACGTTTTAAAGTTTATCAAATCGCGTTGTTTACTCATATCTTCTACGGAGCCGACGAGAAAGACAGGCCCCGGCACTGAACAGTCACCTGACCATAGTAGTCCGAATAACAATCCAACCTTCATTGTTTCTAACCAACGAAAAAACACGAATTGTTAAAATCCAAAATGGAGACAATGAAAGTTGGATTGTCGCTCAGACCACTATGGTCAGGTGACTTTTCAGTGCCGCGGCCTGTCTTTCTCGTCGGCTGCGTATCTTCTACTACTGTCGTAAGCATTAGGCTAACTATGCTTTCTTTATACTAGTCTCGTTCTCTAGCGACAACAGCGTGACGTCATAGCTAATTTGCTTAAAACTGTCAGTGATCATAAGACATTGGCCATTCACTGTCAGTGTATACTGGACATAAACGTTTGTGAATATTCACCATAGTTTCTTTCTCCGCAACCAATAAATAATTTAATTACAAGTCATTGTTTGCAACAGACGTCATTTTAACAGATGAAGCAGAGATTGCCGGAATGTCGTTGTAATCCAGCATTCAAAGGCGGGAAACTTCAGATTTGTAGCACGAAAATTTCATTTTTCTTTGACTACGGTAAAAAATGTTAACCAAGGGTTGGTTTGATGAAGCAGAGATTGTTGCTACGATTATAAACATATTGTTGACTATCGTAACAATATTGATTTGCTTCACTAAATCAAAATCCCCCAGAAAGGTTGGCCTCCAAAATCCCCCAGAAAGGTTCAATGATATTAAAATCAGGGAACTGAGGGGGCCAGTCGAGGTGTTGTAGTTCATCATCGTAAATATTAAACCAGTCCCGGACAATTCGAGCAGTATGAATGGAAGCATTATCGTCTTGGAACACAGATCATTCATCAGGGAACAGAGTTTGCAGCATTTAACGGAGATAGTCGGGCAAAATATTGACATAATCCTGTGCTGTAACCCGCCCATGCAGGACAACAAGTGGACCGAGAACGCGATAGGACTTCGCCCCCCGCAGCATCACTGATCCCCCTCCATGCTTAACGGTCAACATCATAGGCTTCTGCTGGCGTTCTCCAAACATAAATTCGTCCGTTTGTCTGGAATATTGTGAACGACGATTCATCTGACCAGATGACATTTTCCCATTAGTGTTGTCTCCAATCTATGCTCGCGACACCATTTTTGTCGTTTCATTGCATGGTGTCACCAATGGTTTTGGAATAGCCGGAGAGTTTTTGTTGATACATACATTTCACGCCGGAGAGTTTTTGTTGATACAGCTTCCTGTAGATGTGTATTCATCTCAGATATTATCTGGGATGCTGTTGCTTGTACGTTCTGGCCACAATCCGCTTCAAACCCTTCTGTCTCTATCAGTGAACTTCGACTTTCGGTCACTTGTGCTTGACAGATGATGTCTTTCCCTGTATCTTAAAGGCTGTCATAACAATCGACACATTACTTCTCCCGACCCCAACAAGAGTGGCCGTTTTCGTTACTGAAGCTCCGGCAAGACAGGCCCTAACAATCATGCCTCTATCGAAATCCGAGAGATCAGCCATAATGGATTTCAACGGTGCCATATTATTTAGCATTCGCACGCTATTACTGCTACTAATAGACTGATGTCCGTACATTCTCGCCCACTAGGTGGCACGGTTCAAAACTAGAGGGCGGAACTATACGACAAGTTTCCATGGAGCATTGTATTTACATGTGTTCACATTATTTGTCGAACACCTCTATGTTACTTCTCAATTAAAAGGTTTCCAGAGAAGATTAATTGTAATATCTTTAATGCATTTTCGAAGGAAGATTAAGTAAAGTTTACCTCACACTAAAGTTAAAAAAAAAGTACCCTCTCCTGATACTCCATTTATATTTTCTATACGTGTATTCATTTTTTCATGATGCCGAAAGTTTTGTTTCGTTATATTTGCATCCCTAAACAAAATAATGAACAGCGTTACTAAAGATAAGTTAGAATTTTCCTATTGTTACAGTGGCTAGAATAGATTGTTATAGCATTTGTATTGTTCTTCCGAGATTATGGGAGAAAGCAAGTTAGGTTTTATAAGAGGCAAGCTTAAGGCTGAGATAAAATTCCGGGAGTCTGGAGGAGGGGGATAAAGTCTCTCCCTCGATACATCCCTGGTTAGAAATAATCCATAAAAATGAAACAAACAAATATGCCATCAAATCCGTCCCCAAGTTATTAGCATTTTACAGTCAATCATTTTTAAGAGATACAAAATGTGAGGAATCTCCAATGATCAGCGTTTACGTAAAACGAAACCAACGTGAAACCAGCTCATTAGAGTAACTTGCCATCTAGTGTTGAATAGAAAATCTATTAATTCATTATACCTAGAGTGTACAGAATTATTTAATTTGAATATTATATCATGCAGATCTTTTATTATTCAATTTTAGTAAGCATTTGCCAAAGATCATTTTGGTTCTTCTTCGACGTATCTGTGTGTGCTTAATTTTTTTTCATAAAAGAGTTTTAGAAGTATAACTATATTATTTACAAAAATGATTTAACACTCTCCTCAACATAACAATTTTTATTCTTTATAAATCTGAAACGACCACAATAAATTTAAATCCCGAAAAAAAGAATTTTCCGGGAATTATAAATAGCTTTCACCAGACAAATCAAAATTCTAAAAAGTGATAGTCATTTTAACCATTTTCGTAAATAATAAATAATTTTTTTAAAAGTGAGAATTTAAACACGTGCAGTATAAATAGTTTTACAGGGGGGTGGAGGGGTTTCGACCCTGCAAATTATTAAAGCTGAAAATTATAAAAATTAATTTTATTATAGAAAATAATTAAGCTAATTTGTTTGATTTACATAGCTCTGATCCAATCAATAAGAGAAATGTTCAAAATTGTTTTTCTTTATTTTATAAGTTCAAATTGCATTGAGAATTCTGTTAAAGATAATTTTATTTTCAGTCCGAAGCAATAGCAAAAAGAAATGTATATCAAAAAAACTGGCATATGTCAGATTTAGATTTTAGATTTTTCCAATAGGGGAAAATAGCTTCGCATTGAATGATGGGTACAGCTGCCATTTTTTGAGTGCAAGAGGAAGGCAATCCTATACTGTTACTCATCGAAGTGCGCCGTTTTTGCCCGACTTGTTATTGTATAACGATGGTAACGAGTTGTTGCGTGTTGGGATGTATTGTATAACAATGGGATAAGTTCAGAGCCATGGCAGCCTTGGGTCTCGATGCCCTCAAAAGATGGCGAATATTCAAGGTTTTTGTTTTGATAAGATGACCTTTCCGGTTCAAATCCTTCTTGAAATACCGAGAATTTTTCTCGTTTTGATAATTTTTAGTTAAATTGAACATATGATATGGTGTGATGTGATATATTTTTCTCTATTTAAGACTTTATCTCCAATTATTTTCAATTATTTTAAGCTTCTTCCGAGCTTAAATTTATTGCGCACACTCGACATTACATAAAAATTGTTAAACCAAACCGCTACAATTAAAGAAAATAAATTCTCACAATACCTAAGTTGAGAATGAAAAATAGAATAATTCTAAAACTGACGATATGATAATTTCCATAAAACATTAAATTAATAATGTGAGGACGGAATATACAGTCCGTCCCAAAAAATTACGAACATTGTTTTTTTCTGTGTAATGGAAAGAATTCAACAAATTGTTAACACAGTTTAATGTTGCTATACAAAATAGGCATTTATCGCAATGTTGCTATTATGTGTTTAACATTCAGGCACGTAAGAAATAACAAACTCCCAGTCTACCTTAAATGTGATGTCCCAAAAAATTACGAACACACAGAACATGATCATTTCGCAGTAGGTGGAAGAATTTATTAACATGAAAGTTGCATATAGATAGATAGAAGGAACTCTGCTTGTAGTCCTACAAGTTTTTTAAAAAAAATGGCCACTTCTCACAAAATGGGGAAGAGGAAAGATGTTACAGAACGTGAAAAAGGTTATATGGATGCCCTGGCATCTGAAGGTGTTTCATAAGCTGAAATAGCCAGAAGAAAAAAACAATGGTCTGTAATGGTCGTGCAAGATCGACAGTTAATGAATATTTGAAAGGGAAACGAACTGCAAGCGGCAAACATGCAAGTGGCCGCAAGAAAAAGGCAACGAGCCGTACTAGACGAGAAGTAGTGCGATTAGCTACCCACAAAAATTGCTCAACACGTACAATAGCCCAAAAATTGGATCATGAAATCTCCAAATCAGGTGTGCATCGCATTTTAAGAAGCGACAAAAACATCAAATTCATGAAACGCAAACAACGACCAGCCCTCAAAGCAACACATCTGCAACAACGTCTACAATGGGCCAAAGATCACATGACCTGGGACAAGGAGTGGGAACATGTCATATTCAGTGACGAAAAAAAATTCAATCTAGATAGACCTGATGGACTACAGCGATATTGGCACGACCTACGCCCTGAAGAACAAATACTTCAGCAAGAGAGTTCAAGGAGGTGGTTCCCTGATGATCTGGGGTAGTTTCAGCATGAACGGAAAGTCATCACTTGCAATCGTCAATGGCAGAATGAATTCTACAGCATATCAAGAGATGCTTAACGAACATTTACTCCCATACGCTGTCCGTATTGATGGAGAGCATTACATTTTTCAACAAGACAATGCTCCAATTCATGCATCAGCATTGACAAAACAGTGGCTTAATCAAAAGCACATCCCTGTTTTAGAATGGCCGTCATTGAGTCCTGATTTAAACCCAATCGAGAATGCGTTGGGATTCTTGGTTAGGGCTGTTTATAAGGATGGAGGTCAATTTGATTCCGTTCAGGACCTTAAGACCTTCTAAAATCATGGGAGGAAATTCCACTTCTGAAATTGCGCAAACTCATTGAATCAATGAAACATCGTATTTTTGAAGTGATTAAAAGAAATGGCAAGTTTACTGATTATTAATTCATATGTTCTTTGTATTGTTTGTCGTTTTTCATACTATGTTCATACTTTTTTGGGACAGCAAAAACGCCTGTTAATTTTTTTTCGGATGTTTTCTTATGTGATCTGACTGTTAAACATATAGCAGCATTGAAATAATTTCCTATCTTATAGACTAACAATAAACTATGTTAACAATTTGTTGAATTCTTTCCATTACACAGAAAAAAACAATGTTCGTAATTTTTTGGGACGGACTGTACTTTACGTTCATTAAAAGTATTTTTGACCATAGGCCACTCAGATGTAAAACTCACGCCTCTTTCTGGGTGAATACGCATAGATGTTGACTTTCGATGATTTCATGTTAACATAATAGTCATGTCACCATCAAATCCGACCGAAGAGTTTGTTACTATCCGAGTGTGATCAAAAATATTCTTAAATTGAACTTAAAGTACATTCAATCTGTACATTAGTAATTTCATTTTATATGGAAATTATTATATCATCGTTTTTGAATTAAGTTCTCTCAATTGTTTAATAATATCTTCCATATTCTTCCATCTGTTTAATCCTTGGAACCAAGTTGCATGAATTTCCGAAATTACTCATATTAATTTCTATGATAATTTCTATAGTTTAAATTATTTCCATGATATTTTAATACAGTAGTTGAATTAATTTACAGTGCTATGCAATTTTTAGTTAGAGCACTTATACGATGGAGAAGTTCCGATAAGTATTTTGAATAAAGCACAGCCCCGATGTCTATTACAATCTAACTTTTTCGGAGCAAATCATCTGCCCCCTTCTTCAGGAATACCAAACATTGCATCATCACTCAGTTAGTTTTTTTTTTAAATATAATAAAAAAAATTTCAATATATATTTTATAGTAGTTAAAGAATTTTTAAGAATTATACAAGGTGTTTATAAAATGAGGGATAATAAGTACCTAGCATGATTCTTCACATCAAAGTAAATAAAAAGTTCCTCATGCAAAATG
>JAHWFO010093982.1:2141580-2176144 GCA_023313115.1 Rhysida immarginata
ATTGAAAGTGTAGTCACAGTTCATATATTAACTTGTGTAATGGCCTAACGTTTTACTTTCAGTGTTTTGATTGAAGACTTAAAGCCCTTTATACAGGGTGATTACAAAAGAACTTCACACTTTTAAAAATTTATTACATCAAAGCTATTCAGAATATAGACACACCACATACGGATTCTTAAAGAAAAACTCTTGAAGTTTATTGTGACGCAGTTAAAGATGTTCAATATGCCCCCCTGTAGTCGAATTCGTCCCAAACCCGCATTAACATGTCTCCATCAATCCCACGTATCACTACCGTAATGCGTTCTTTCAGCTCGTCTAGGTCACGGGGAAGGGGTAGGGTGAAGACCTTGTCCTTTACACACCCCCATAAAAGAAATCACAAGGTATGAATTGGTCGCGCATACAATAACCTGGAACTTGCAAAGTGGCCACCGCGGAGCCCCGACCTCATACCTTGTGATTTCTTTTATGGGGGTGTGTAAAGGACAAGGTCTTCACCCTACCCCTTCCCCGTAACCTAGACGAGCTGAAAGAACGCATTACGGTAGCGATACGTGGGATTGATGGAGACATGTTAATGCGGGTTTGGGACGAATTCGACTACCTCCTTGATGTATGCCGTGTCACGACAGGGGGGGTGGGGGCATATTGAACATTTTTAACTGTGTCACAATAAACTTCAAGAGATTTTCTTTAAGAATCCGTATGTGATGTGTCTATATTCTGAATAGCTTTGATGTAATAAATTTTTAAAAGTGTGAAGTTCTTTTGTAATCACCCTGTATAAAGGGCTTTAAGTCTTCAATCAAAACACTGAAAGTAAAACGTTAGGCCATTACACAAGTTAATATATGAACTGTGACTACACTTTCAATGTATTTCATAATATCTCTGTAGTAAAGATTTAAATAAAAATTGTTGCTCAGACAATAATGGTCAGGTGGCTTTTTAGTACCAAAGTGTGCTTCAAGCCAACGCCTCCTATAAAGGCGCCAACAATGCTTAAACGTGCAACAACAATACAAAACTGTTTCCGTGACTCTTTTTGGTGTCTTTTTTTTATCATACTTTTTGTAAAATGATGTCCAGCCTTAGAACATTATCATGTTAAAATCATGATTTATGTGTAGACATTATAAAGTTCTTGTTCACATCTTATTGAAAATATGCCGGAAAATTTTCGTGTTCGTCTGGTGCAGTCGGCATGATTATATCTTGCAGCATTTTTAGACATGTACCGACTTGGAGGGAAAATACGGTGATTGGTATAACAAATAATGGGTAGTCCTCGCGCAATGTGGATTATAAGGGAACGTGTTTAGGGCAAATTTCGCAAGAGAAGCGAACAAGAATCGTTTACCGATCGGAGTCGATAAAGACGTCATCCGCAAGAGAAGAGAGGAGAGCCAATGGGAAAGCGGAAAGAGTGATGACGCGGAGAAGAGACGTCAAGCGAAAAATTCAAAAAGTCAGTTAGGATTTTTCTCTCGAGGAAGGAGGATGAAGCTAGTACCAGTGCGGCAGACTCACAGAGGCCTTGGCAAAAATTTCGGAGAAGCGAGCTGCATCCCTTCCTCTAGGACGGCGAGCGACGGGAGAGAGACGTCTTCCATAATAGAGGAATGCCGAACGGAGCTCTGCAGTCGGAGATCGATGCACGAGAATACGGCTTTATTGCTGCCCGTATAGGTGAACCCGACGTTAGTCAGTTTGGTGCTCGTCCAATGATCCAGCAGTGAGTATAAAAATTCTTTAACATTTTTCGAGGAGTTAGCCACTATAAACTCACCCTACGTCTGGGGAATTTTTTCCTTTGAGCTTAAGTGCTTACATGAGTGAAGGATTTGGGAGGCTTTATAGAAGCTCCCTAATGAGGAGTTTGACTGTATTGACTGTAATCCTCATCTCTCCTCTGTGCCTCGACAACTACCTATGAGAAGTTTTTAACCAGCTAAATCACATGGCCTCGTTTGGAGGAACGAGCACAGCATTGCGTATTGTGTGCTCATCAAAAGCCACGTTGTTTCTCTATTAGTGAACTTATCTTGGACTTAGCGATAAGAGTGTGTGTTCCTGTAATCCTTTCTTTTTTTAGGTGGTATGTGAGCACCAGATTGCATATTGAGTGTGCTACGCCTATTTACATTTATGTTGATTATGTGTAACCAATGCTGATGGACTGTTCCCTTACTTTCAGATAGATTGATGTCAAAATTATTTTACTGGCTTCAAAGATTTAGTAGCCAGCTTTTCTCTACCACGGTTCGCATTTGCTCGCGGCCGTATCTTCCAATTCAATTTTATTATCGTAGGCTTGGTTCTGCCTGTCAAATTAGACTGATGATTTTTTGTGTCTTTATCCCGATGGAAAGCACAAGTGGATAATAGTGAATACACGCAAAGTTTGTGGATGCATATGCTTCGTATTATTACGAATTCAAGCCTCGTTTGGAACTATTTTTGTTGATCCAATTAGTAATTTAAGCTTCTACTGGAACTTATTGAATTTATTATTTCTTTTTGTTGTATTGCGTGTGGGAAAAAAAAATAAAAATCCCCTCACTTGTGTATCATTTAATTGAGTCTTTCTTCCACTGCTAATACACGTTACAGAACGACTTACCTATCTACAAATGCTTTGCAATTGATAACCAGAGTTAAATGCGGTGATCTTACCGAGTTTGATCATGGACGCATGGTTGGCGCAAGACTGATAGGTCATTCTATCACAAAAAAGTGGCAACCGAGAGGCTCAACGACGGACATATCAACTTTCAACGAGCGAACGGTGGTGATGCCGAGGGCCATCCAAGACTCTTCATGGCATACAGACCGACAAGAGGGTAACAGCAGTGCAGAAGGTGCCTCAAAAAAGTTAAAACGTATGAATCGTGGGTTGCTGGGCTAAATCACGTGTCAAAGAGAGCACATGACGCAAAACTGTTAAATAGTTTCTCTTAAATTTCCGCAGTCAAGCATTGCTCCTTGTTTTCAGGGTCGAAACGTGCGTGGAACACATGATCTTTGATGTAACCCATAAGAAAAAATAACTCATGCAGTCTCTGGCATCAACCGTCAGATATTGTTCCTTATGTGACAGGAACTTTAATATAGGATCGATGTCTGCCGCATTATTTTAGGCGTATGGTGGAAAGAAAGGATGATGTATGTAAGCGCATCTCGTGATGTGGATTGCACCATGGCCGATTAAATATACGTCTCGCCTTATTTTTAGTCGACCAAGGATTGCATGGCCGTCGTAAAAGGACTTGCGCGATATGTGTCGCTCGTATAAAATTTAATATTAAAATTTATTTAATTTTAATTTTAGCTTTAATTATTATTTTCTATATACAAGACTTTCACCTAATAGTTATTACGTATTTAAAACTATGTTGTTTCTAATTGTTTTTTGCGTTAATATTTACAAACAGAAGGTCACTTTTTTTTTTTTATAATAAAAGATTACCATGGACGAACGAAATTAAACATGGTTAGGAATGCATTGGCACGCGTGTTTTGCAATCCACATGACGTCATGCGCGAAACTGTGCGTAATTTATAATCAAATTGCACACACCATCCTTTTTTTCCACCATGTTTGGGAGGACATGTGGAACATCTATAAATTACATAAAATACTTGGAGAGGTTCTCTATCGTTGATATGAGCGTTCTGTCACGGTTACTGTTCTATTGACTTCCGAAACCCAGGGGGAGTTAGGAATCACTCTGTACAATTCAAAATAAACGATTTCAGTAATGAAAAAAAAATAAGAAGGAACTCTGGTGTTGTATTGCATGTATAGGAAGAAAAACACTCAACACAGAAAAACATCCGAGATATGAAATGCCGGATATTGTTTTTGTTTTTATTTTCTATTTTTGTGATGAAAGGTCTTTCCTTCCTCCTATACAGTGTCTCAGTAAACTTATTTCATTAAATGTCAAAGGCATGCTATACATACTATTAACAATTTGCATACTATTAATAATAAGTATTAATGTGCATAGAAGAAAGTGGCCACAAGTGGACCCCTCAATTTCTGCACTATACGATGCTGCAGAATAGTAGTGAAAGGTTGAGGTAGCAGTTTATACAACTGTCTACTGGAGGACCAACGCCCAAGCAGTTTACTTAATCTGCTTTTTTTTTTTTTCAATGGCGACATATTGTTTTTTGTGTTTTTCGTAACTTTTATGCTCCTTAGTTTCACGTGTTTGTCCCAGGATTTTCAAGGTAAGTGATTTAACTGTTATACCTACTTACCTGCATAGCTATCGAAAAATATTAATTAAAAAAATACATGAGATGGTCTTATGCCGTTCCCCCCCTCCCCCCCATAATTCACGATTCTTGGAATTCTGTTGTATGATCCAAGGTTTACACTAAAAAAGTTTCTAATGATTTATTTTATGGTATTTTTAATAGTGTAACAACTTAATAACGTATGTGTTTCACATTTTTCCAATGTTTTTTACTTTGTAGTTTTAGCTGTACATGTCAAACACAAAATGAGGGCCCGCGTTTGGTCACTTTCCTCTACTATTAATAATTTGCTGGAAAATGTTGGCAGTATTTTTCAAAAAATTGAATGTAACAATTTATCGTAAGTGAAAGTTTCTTAGTAAAAAAAACGCAAAAGATTAAAAGCTGAGCAAGTAAAAAAAAAATCATTTTTTAAAAAAGAGTTAAAAAAGGTGATTGAAGAATTATCCGTTTTCTTATTTTCTATTTTAGTTCTATTGGAAGAATATCGATTTTAAAAAGAAAGGTGCACGAGGTTACACTTTGTTGGAAGAAGCTGTCTTGTCAAAGATGGATTGGCTGTGTGAACTTTTAACAGGAATCGAGCAAGGAATTCCCATTGCTGACGCTCTCATTTTAGCTTCAAAAACCAAAACTCCTCACATTCTTAATTTCTTACTGGGTTCTCTTCACAAAACCTCTTCGACTTCACCACCGTAAGTATGTATCTATAACATCGAAAGCAATTAAATTTCTTCCAATATTTCTGTTCAGTAAGTTTCTTTATTTATATACGCTTGAAATCGAATTTAAAACTTATGTTGAAGTATAATTATCGCCGCATATGATAATTATGATGACAAAGTTATTCCATTCGGTCACATGCTGAGCTTTGCCAAATTCTCTTAGAATAACAAATTTTTAAAAAAAATAATTAATGCTAAAATATTAAAATTTTATGTTTTACTATATTATTTTCAAATTATCATCATAGCATTTAAAGAATACGGTCTCATTCCTTTTCTTATCGATCCTGTTATTTCCACTAAACAAATCAAATGCATAGAAAAACGGCTAGTTGATTCGTAAGATTTTGGGCACAACATTTCGCCCGTGCGCCTTATTCAGATGATAATTCTTTTCACAAGTCCAGTACATTTCTCAGTACTGGTATTTTAATACAGTCTGGGATAACTCATACTCAGCGAAATTGATTCCGCAACCAGACAGACTCGAGAACTGGAAAGTCCCGCCGGCTTCTTGGCTTCCGATAGGGACAGTGTTATATTTGGGAGCAGATTTATGAAAATAATTTATAGTATAACCGTAAAGCTCGAAAAATTATTCACTTGATGATAACTTATGAAAATTAACATCAGTGATGTAAATACATATTAATTTGGACTCATAGTTCAATTTTCTTTTGACCTTATATGAATGGAAAGGCACAAATTCGCCCGTTTTCTCATTGGAAATAAATAATTTCTGAAATATCGCCACCGTCTTGGCCATCAAATATTCCCGTTTGAGGGGGATAATGGCCATTTTCTATAGTTTTCAGGCATAAGCAATATTTATTACACGCTGTTATGAAATATTTAATATTCAAACCAAAACGGTTGCAATATTTTTTATTAGCGTTTCTAAAACAAACCCAGCTGAGCAGGAGCACGAAACGTTCAGCGATTCGGCCGAAACTTCTTTTGATACGCCAGAATCCCAATCGCCAATTCCTGAAGAGCAGATCGTTTTACCCCCGAATAATGGCGACGATTCTGAATGCGCCATTAGGAATAAAGGGAAAAAACCACCGAAAGTAAACGAAAGCGGACGAACCTGGCAGTTATCGAAGAAAAGTTCCAGAGATTCTCCGATGAAAATGGAAAAAATTGCACAAGCGTTTCCGTTACCCGTTTACAACCCCATCGACGTGTTGAGGAGAGGTGCCATCATGGAGGATGTCGATATTGTCCAATCTTTGGTAAATGCTGGCATTCGCTTACCAGAAACATGTCGTAAGTGGAACGTTGCGTATAATTTTTTTTCTTAAATCTAAAATTTAAGTTTGAGCGTCGTTCTTATAAATTGCAAGGGCTATGAACAAATCCAATAAGAGGTTTATTGTCAATAAATGAAATGTTAATCCTTTCTAGCGTCATTTTCCCACTCCTCAGGAGATTCAGTGAAAGATTTTGCTATTCAGCTAGACATGTTTAAAGCTCGATCAAGTCCAGTCTACATTGCTTTCTCAGAACGGGATCCTATGTTAGCTGCCTTTCAGAGAAACAACGAAATGCTTACGTTAAGCGCAAAATTTCCAGAATACAAGGTATTTATTAAGGAAAAATAAATTAATGCCTAATTTTTTCCTTACACAAATCTAATTATGAAATTTTTTTAAATATTTCTTCTATCTAACTTTGAAAGTTCCCTGTAATTGATGCTATTTAAATTAAATTATTCACACGGTCAAAAGTCATACAAATTGTAAGATATGCCTAAGAAAGAAATGTAAATGTCACAAAATAACTGATTTTATTTGCTTGCCCTTGCAATACATAGTACTAATAATAATAGGGCACCCTGATGCTAACGTAAATACCCTGTTTAGTCCCCACGCAGTTGCTCACCCGATGCAGCATAAGTCATAAAGAATGCGGATGAAGTATCCTGTGGTATAGCCCACCATTCTGCTTCAACTCGTTGGCATAGGGTGGCAACATTTCTTGGCGGATCTGTCTCCCCGTGTTCATTGATTGGAGACAGATCCGGTGATATCGCTGGCCAAGGCAAGATATGTACTTTATCTTTAGCAGCCGGACATGCACAGTCTCTCCAAGGAACAGTCCACTTTGGATGGTAGCCATGAAGGGATGACAGGACCAACCACCATCTGCATATCGTTGATTGGTTAGATTGCCCGAAAGTCATAGGATAAGGCGCCCCCACATTTTAACACCAGGTGAAGGCCGTTTATTGCGTTGAATCAAATTGTCTTGAATGTCTTTACTCAAACGTTATCACACGTGTCCTCGAGCCGGGATTATCATTACACATGTTCATTCAGTTTCCCAATGGCATCTGGTTACGCATGAGTGGAATTTACAGCTGGCGTGCTTCTGCAGCGAGCGGTACACATAAAATCTTGAATATCGAGCACGAAGTTCTGCTGCGTGGAGGCGACGACGAATGAACATAGATCTATGCAAAAAACTCTTCAGGTCTCTCAGGATATTTGAGGAAGTATCACAGGGGTAGCACTTCTTGCAAGTGCAATGCGCCAATCCTCCCTTGCATTTGTTAGCCGCGCCCTATCAGGGGATATCAGTGCTAATGTCACCCTCCATTTCAGTGGCTATACGATGGTGTGATATCTCATCCAGGGCCATCGCTGTACGAAACTTCCTGCGCTGACGCTGTCAAGATATCGAAATGGTCACGGTGGACAGTCAGAATCAGAAATTTGATCCAATATAGGAGAGTTCAACCACTAAAGGTGCACGATATTGATAACGCCAGAAAGTCGCACAACATTGTATAAATGTTTGCATTTTTTATCATTTGCAGCTTCTTATACGATGCTTTCCGTGGCTTGGCTCACTTGCGTTACCGGGGAGGGGGTACATTACTTTTGACGGCGTGTGTATTTAAAAAACAAAAAAATCATAGATAAAATATAAAATAAATGCAGTCAATCTTTAGTTGAATCTTTATGCAATTATTAGTGCTCAGTATTGGAAATTTCATATTTAGATTCTTTAAAATTACTAAAGTAATCTAAAGTATAAATCAAACATCTTTATAATATTAATTAATTAACTTTCTCCCTATCGTACTCTACGTTTAGAGCGAATTAAAGCATTTAGCACTGAAGTGTGAACAGTTCGCTGTGGATTTGCTTCATTTGTGCCGCTCTTCGCCTGAGGTGTGCACGCTGTTAAAGTTGAGCTCTGGAATCACAACGCCATTTGCCGAAGTACAATACGGCCGCTTACAATTAGCGCTACACTACACGCAGAAGAAGGTAATTTAGGTTAAGTTAGATTAGACAACCAATATCATTTCCATGACTATAACTGTCACATTTGAGCACAGTGGAAGAACTCATAAATAGACAGAAAGTGAAGGGGGTATAAATGAAATCAAATGGTTTATTGAAATTCAATAACTACATGCATCAGGCAAAGAAAATGAGATATTTCCAATAAATCTACTTCTTGTAGAAATAGCTTTATAGTTCTTTAAACATAAATGAATTCTAGCTTCATACACTTTAGCACGAGCAGTGGAATGGCCTAATTGTTCATTAGCTCTAAGCAAGGAATTAAATACGAAGTTACAGTTAGTTTAACGGCACTAATTTTCAGGCTTCTAAGAATTAAACCGCGAAGCTTAAAAGTTCAAACAAATAAATATCACAACTGTTGAGGCTTCATTATTCAAATATCTACTTCTCCCTCAAAAAGAGAACTATTAAATAACAGCCATAGTTAGGCACCAAACTATAAAAATGTCCAAGTAGAATTTCGCACACCCAATATTGCAATATTTACAGTGCGACGAAGTAATCCAGGTCTGATTATATGTAGGCAGATAGTCCCCATGGAAAAATGCCCATGACACGTTTTGTTTGCATGAACGAAATCTCGGGAAAAATGTAATAAGTTCCATAGGAGTGAAAGCCACGGGATGATGAAGTTCAACGGTGAGATATCAGTTTCTGCATCCAAGTCGTAATTTCGTGTTATCTTGGACGGAATGCTTTTTAATATCGCGTGAACTCCACTACTATTTGTGGTTGGCTCATCAAACCTTGAATGCGGAGAGCAGCAAACTTCCAACTGATCTCCTTGGATTTCAAATTTTCTCTCTCGATGAAAATTTTATAAATCGCACCTGATCTTTCCTCATTCGTCATCACGTCATTCTGTCTCCCATTCGTTGCTTTCTCCGAGCCCGAGGATGAAGTCGCTGCAGATGTCGTTGAGTAGAAGTATCGATTCGACACATCTTAAAATTTAGGCGTAACAATAACACTTTATTGCACGCTCATTCAAGAATTTCAATTGCCATGAGTTTGGGATAAGAATGAATTTCAGACTGAATCCGTAAGGAAATCAAAATTATTAATACAAAAAAAATTATTTATTCTGCAATAAAATCAAACTCGGTGTCTTTAGTAGAGTTGTCCTTTAAGATGGAATTCAATTGCTTCTATGTCATGGCTTAAGAAATATCACGTTGATAGAGTCGAGTTTTGATTTTATTTAGCAAAAGATAAGTAATAAGTATAGTAACATAGTTACAAAGAAACTGCACTTTTATATTAATATCTCTTTCAGTTTATAGCTCATCCAAAATGTCAAAATGTTGTAAACAGTTTATGGACGAAAGGCCTAAGCCACTGGAGACATTGGAATAGCTTGCGTAAGGCTCAACACGTGCTCACGCAGACGCTATTTATGCCCTTCATCATCACGATGGCAATTTTTGGTAAGATCATCTCATAACACTAAACCATTCATCTATAACAAAGCGCTCAGCAAAGCTAACAAAAATGATCCGTGCTTCAGCAGATTTCGCCCCCTTATGTCGGATCATGTTCTAAATTCCTCAGTTGAGTGATTCACGTTAGTAAATTCAAAATAGGAGATTGAATTCAAATAGGGAACGATTGAATTATAAGAAAAAATCGAGCTTACCGCTCAGTTTACCTAGCGAAATAATTTTTTTTGTTATCTTAGATAATTAAACGATATTAAACTTGAAAGCATATTACGTTTGTATATTATAAATATTAAATGGTCGTTTTGATACCACTCTATGTAATAAATCAATAAAGCTTTTATTTTTAACAATTTTTTTCCTGATTTAATTCGAATTCTATCTGTGACAATTCGACATGCTTGAGTCAAGACCAAAGTTAAGTTTATTAATGCATTCAACATAAAAGTGATTTTGCTCATGAAAATATCATCATTATGTTACCGTTTCTGCATCCTGCTATTTATCCTTTTTAATAATATTCATATTTAATATTCAAAGTTTAAAGTTCCCCTTACCAAGTTCATTAGCATAAATCTTTGCTTGTCATCCCAATAGAGAAAAATGGATAACGCCTCCAGATTAACGAAATTTAAACATTCAGTAAAATAAAATATTAATTTCTTGAATGCATCGATAGCCAATGAGAAATTTACTTTCTGCAATGTTCCATTCACACTGAATATTGTAACATCCAGCAATCTTTTGCGCTGCTTAAGGCAACAATCTGGCGCTCATAATTCAAAGCTTCTGTATCGTAATGCTATTTATATGCTTCTGAAATAAGGTTTTAGTTTTTAAAGAAAAGCACACACAAATGAATAATGGATAAAGCAGATTGAGCTCTTACAAATTCGACAGTAAACCTCAGTCATCGCGTCCCATGTCAATCAACTCCCACTCTATATTTGTCTTATTCCCATTTGTATGTTGGCAACTGGTTCCCTTTCTATTTGTCACATCAACTTTATGTGGAAAGAGGGCGTCGGAGCCTTCAAAATTTTGTATAACAAAATAAATTTAATAATAAGAATTTATTAGGCCTGGGACGATATCTGTATTTCGATATGAAATCGATAATCAAAATTTGGTTCTCTTTTCCATTTCAATCGATTATACACTGAATAGCCATATTATTATGACCACCTGATGTCTATATGGAAATTAGCTGTGATTTCGCTCTGAAGTTGCTAGAGGGTCAGACCATTATAAATAGGGAAGCAGGTTATTACCAAGACAGTAGAAGTGATTTGTTTCTGAAGATATGGGTAAACGATGCGATTTAACAGCCTTTGAACATGGGATGGTTGTTGGCGCTCGGAGCCATGGAGCGAGTATCAGCAAAACAGCTGCATTTGTTAAATGTTCAAGGGCAGCTGTTGTTAAAGTGTTTAAAGACTGGATTGTTAGGCGAAAAACTGGACCTGAACGTGCGAGTTATGGCCGTCAGCAATTATTCAATGTTCGGGCAGAATTGAGAGTGGCAAGACTGGTACAAGACAACAGAAGGGCAACAGTACATCAAATTACTGCAGATCTTAATTAGGGATACTCTCAAATGATCTCTGAACGCACTGTTCGTCGTACACTGCATCATATGGAATATGGAAGCCGAAGGCCTGGTCGAATATCTTTGCTGTCTGCAGTTAACAAGATAAAACGTCTCCAATTCGCACAGGAACACAAGAATTGCACAGTCGAGGATTGGATAAAAGTCATGTGGTCCGATGAATCACGTTTCCAGTTGCATCATGCAGACGCCAGAGTGAGAATTTGGTGGAAACAGCTTGAAAGCATGGACTCCGCATGCATGAGTACAAGCAACCCTTCAAGCATGGGGGCAGTTTTATGGTTTGGGGCATGTTTTTCTGGCATGATTTGGGCCCTTTAATTCGTGTGGAACAGCATCTGAATGGCACAACATACCTAAGTATCGTTGCTGATCAAGTTCATCCTATCATGTTGATGGCATATCCCAATGGAGATGGCTTCTTCCAACAAGACAATTTGCCATGCTACAGTGCTCGTATTGTGCAGGAGTGGTTTCAAGAACATGAGAGAGATTTTACCTTGCTTAAGTGGCCCCCACAATCACCGGATCTCAATCCAACTGAGCATTTATGGGACGAAGTTGAAAATGCCATCAGGCAGATGGTTCCACAACCATCAAATCACACACAACTGGACAGTGCTATTCATCAGACATGGTGCTATTCATCAGATTCTTCGCATCACCTTTACACATCTTGTGGAGTCAATGCCAAGAAGAATCGCCGCCGTATTGAAGGCAAAAGGTGGCCCAACGAAATATTGATGGGGTAGTCATAATAATCTGGCCACTGAGGTAATATATATTTTGATATTCTAGGTCCCACATGCAATGGGTTATTGTAGTCATTTAACAACAACACATCAAAGAAATTCGAATCCCGCTTTCAAAAACTCCAAACCGAGTTAGCCTAAAAGCTCTCAATCATCGAACTGTTTACTTCATTTGATTTATTCGATTAGCAAGATCATCGATATCGTATCGTTTCCAGCTCTATAATTTTCATTCTCTGGCGCGAATAAAGTTTAAGCATAATCATCTAATTGAATTTCAAATTTACATAAATCTTGAATCTTGTTTTGGTGGTTTTAATGTACTAGTAATACTCGGACGTTGAAATTTTCAACAGTCCACATTCCATAAATAAAGTATCTCGACTAACTGAATGATGGCATAGTTATAGAGGGATGATGATGGCGATCTGTAGGAAAAGTCTTAATATCAGTCTCTTAATGGGGAGGCCGTGGCCTGGTGGGCTTTCACTGAAACACAACTTCAGTGAAGTTAAGCTATATCAGGCACGGCTAGTCACTGGATGGGCGGCTTATCAGTGACTCAGGATCTTCACCCCCCGGCTCTGTGACCATCGTACAGCAGTCGTTAATCTAGGTCCATCCAGAGACCCAACTCGTCGGTCTCAGGCCATACAGGCTCTGGATGGACGTATTGGATTACAATGAATTAAATAAATAAAGTAAAATAAATAAACTGAAAATTCGTCGAACACAAATTTAATAGATGTTTCAAAGCTATTTTGACAACGTTGATGACGGCTGTCTTTTTCCACACTGGGCCTCTGGAAAACTTCTCGTGAATTTCCTTTTCTGCGACGTTCCGAAGAATTAATTGCTTTGCCAAGGTGGAGAGAAGCAATTTTGCCGTCTTCCTTCCGTATTTCCGGCGGGTTCTGTCTTCGCTGCTGCCTTGCTATTCCCTGCTGCTTCTGAAACAAAATTTGAACCTTTTATTTCATTTCGTTAGCTCCGCCTCCTTTTCTTACTAATTTGCTTAGCCAATGGCAAGCGGACGAACAGCTATCTTTATGGGGATGAGGCAGCAAACATGATTAAGAGTAGAGCAAGGCATTTGTTTGGACATTACTCTTTGTTAAGAAGGCGGGAATTAAGGCCGAGAACGAATGGTTTCTTGTTCCAACTTTAATGTACTGTAAGACCTGAATCTGCTTTGTTATAAGCTACAGTACAGAAAATCCCCCACGTCAACGATAAATCATCGCTTAAGCCACAGTGTTAACATTTTAATATTAATATTCATACAAGATTCCGAAAAACGTATGATGGTATTTTGCTTGCTCATAACTTTTTTTTATTCTGAAACACATATCTAATTATCTATATACTAAAACTCTTGCGTGTATTTATTTATTTATCTCTAATTCTATCTCCTCCTAGACGGTTTGAGCTAGCGACTTGAAATTTTCAGGGCAGGCTTATCAATAAAGGACCTGCTCTATCGCCAAAAATCAGCCCCCTACGACCCCCCCCCTTCCCCACTTTCTGGGGTTTTCATTTAAAATTATCTGCTTTTGCTTTGTAATTCCCTTCAACAGATGGCGCGGGCGGGCGAAGCCGCGGGTAACAACTAGTTATTACTATTCGTCCTTAGGTGGTGGCATCATGAGGACTGGGATCGTCGGGGCCTTTTTCTTAGCAGAGGAAACAGTCGTTGACTATAGTGTCTGGGCAATCAAATATGAACCTCTTGACACTATGTCTATGTGCTGCCGCATGTGCAAAATGTTGCGGAAATGATTTCCCAAAATGATGGAGCACCAGTTCCTAGAGGTCCCCACTTCTGAATGCAATGTTTTATGACAATTTATGCGGTCGAGGAGAGTCCTAGCATGACCTCCCGTCTCCCCGGAGTTCTCCCCGCAAGATTTCTTTCTGTGGGGTCATATCAAGAGCCTTGTCTACGGACAAAGACCGACTGACCTGGACGATTTAAAGAGGGAAATCCGCAGATATGAATTTTGTGTTGTCGCAATGATTCACATGTTGAAGTTTAAGAAAAGTTATGAGTCAGATAATGTCAGTAAAATATCAATGGAATCGAGGAAGAAAAACCGGAGTTATAAGCAATCAAAATACCGTCATGCATTTGTAGACATCTTGTAGTTTCAATTTTTAAAAAAATTAACGAATTTTAAAGATGATTTAAGTTAAATTGGAAATGGCAAAGCTCTAAGGATTTGCGCAATGGAAATTAATACTGTACTTAACCTCCTTGAAATATAGCAAAGAAACCATTAAGAATCTAAGCAGTGATAACCATTATAACTTTATAAAAGCAGTGACCGTCCGCCAATTTTTAGAAGAATACCTCATGCAATTTAATTTGTTACGAAACCACGAAGCAACAGCTAAATTTGTTTACGGAGTCTTCTTAATAAAGTGCCCATTAGACGTTAACATCACAATTTAATCGATTACTTACATAATCTCATTTTCCTTTTAGCAACGGGGGAAAAAAAATCTAACAACTACATCTTTGGAAATTTGATTGTTACAGATTGTTCGTCGACGTGCGCGTCAGTTGCAGCTGTGCCTCTCAATCGATTTCTTTACTCCGTGACGTCGTACACTTCCTTCTTAATTCTGATGACAGCGATACTCCTGAACGGGAGCCCAATAACTCCCTGGATGTCGAGCTTGGCCCTGTTTTTCGTGACATCTTCATTATTGCGACTATTTATCACGGATCTTCCCATGGAAGGCGTTTCTAATTTCATAAGGAATTTCTGGAATATTTACGACGCCATTCTTTATCTTTTGCTATTTATTGCATTCGTTTGCATTGTAGTCGATCAAGTAGGTCTTAAATAAACTTTTCCTTAAATAGTTAAGGCTTTAAATGTTAATTAGTCTGAGTAAATTAATGGAATCTATAATCTTGCAAAGACATAATTATAACAAACTATTTCCTTAAGTACTCGTATTTTTTATTCAATTTTCAATTTCGCCAATTCGGTCGATAAAATCTTCCTTTTATTAGAACAGGTTGACGCCTTGTGATCAGGTGTTGGCGGTAGGCGAATCCGTTTTGGCAGTGGCAAGCATCCTGGCCTACTCTAGGATCCTCTGTTGGTTCCACATGAGTTCAACTCTCGGACCTTTTATTATAGCCTTCCGCAGAATTCTCCTTGTGGTTTATCATGTTCTGGCCGTCTTTTCCATTCTCTTTGTGGCTTTCTCCTTCAGCTTATTCTTTCTTTACAGTCGAAAAGTTGATAACGTCAAAGATGATAATGATGAAGATGGAAAATCTTTCTCCAAGTAAGAAAACAGACTACAGCAGATGTCTATGATTTCTAACTTTAAACTGGCTTATAGTTTTCTTATTAAAAATGACAAAGGTAGTCATTTAATTTAGTTTTACCATAAAGTTGATAATTAATATTAGAGTCTTGCTAGTTGAATTGATTTGTGGTATAGTAATTAACTCTTGTTCTCAAAAACAATAATAAGTTATACAATATCGTCGATTATTATATCGAGCTTTCTTTTTTAAATTCCAGGCTTTCAGACTCGTTCAGTCTTCTTTTTTGGGCACTCTATGGCCATGGAGAAGATACGTACTCATTCAATGATAAAGAATCTTCAAATTCGTCAAGCATCGAACAACCGTCCTCTACCAGAAATTTAGCCTTACTTGAAATGACAGGCACTTTCATCTGGGGTTTTTTCCATGTGGCCTTTGTAATAATCCTCCTAAATATGCTCATTGCTATGATGACAAATACCTTCGAAAGGATTCATGTAAGGGCTCATAGCAATTTGCAATAACATTTTAATATTATATATTTTAATTTAAATACTATAATAAAAATGTAGCAATTAGAAATTTACAATTCACTTTTATAGGCAGACTGCGACACAGAATGGAAATTTGCCAGAACCAAAATGCAAATGTATTATTTCGAAAGGTGCACGGCTATTCCAGAACCATTCAACATCCTTCACTATGGAATGGCGTTTCCCAGTTGGCTATGGAAATTCGCTAAAGCTAAACTTATGAAAGGAAGAAGTGAAAGTTCTAATGTAGTATGTGTAAAATTTCTGTTTTGATTTATTCCTATACCTTACTTTGTTCCGCATGATTGTTGAAAATTCTCAAACAGATCTTAAATACGAAAGAAATTCAAATCAACGCCAATTCCTGGATAAGTAAATTAAATACTAATCCCTATCCCAAAGAGAATATAATAATGTACTGAAGATATTCTTCAATCATATCATAATTACAAGGAGAAAAGGGAAGGAAAAATTCCGCGACCCGGACTCGAACCAAGGACCACACCTTTCGCTAGCGCTGCTCTTACTAACTGAGCTATCGTGGAGAATGAACCGCAAAGTTCTTACAATATATCCTTATGGATTTCCCAGTAGCATTGATTAGCTCAACTGGCAGAGCAGACGTCCGACTCGAAGGTCGGGAATCTTCCTTACCCTTAAAACAGTTGGCATAAGAGCAGCAGTACATACTGTAAGAGCTTGGCGGTTCATTGTCCAAGGTAGCTCAGTTGGTAAGAGCAGCGCCAGCGAAAGGCGTGGTCCCTAGTTCTAGTCCATGTCGTGAAATTTTTCATTCTCTTTTCTCCTTTGTAACTAATCCCTTATGCTTATACAAACATACCTTAACCCATAATCCAATCGTTTCAAATTCAAAGTTCTCTATAAGGTTACTCATAGCCTTCTGTAGGAGTGATATTCAATATTCATATAGTTACTCACATTCTTCGGCAAATTGTGGATTTACTCGGAATTTTATACAATCTTTGTTTTTCAAATTGTAAACATAAGCACACCGGACAAAAAAATTAGTCACCTCCTGTTAATAGTGCGCTGCACATCCTTCCGCTTTAATTACAGCTTTAATGGCCTTGGCATTGTACGAGTGTCTTTAGATAGTCCTTATCTATCTCCAACTATGTTGCATACAATTTATCCCACAGGTTGGTTAGTCGGATGGCGATTTTTCCGCTTTAAACATTTTTCCAGGTGGTCCCACAAATTCTCTGTTGGGTCAGATCTGGGGATTTGATGGGCCAATCGAGATGCTAAATGGTCTGATCATGCTCATCGATTCATCCATGCCCTATGGATTCTGCAGTTATCGTCTTAATAGTAGACATCGTTCAGTTCATAGACCTCCTTGACTTGATCCACAAAGACAGCAGTTGTCCATCCAGAATGTCACAATACTGACGCTGGTTAAGCCTGGTGCTAATTTCAATGAGAGGACCCTGTTCATTGTACTGAGAACTTGTCCACAGCATCACAGAGCCACCACGCGCATGCACCACTCAATGGACACAATCACGGTGAAAGGCTGCATTGCTTATTTTATGGATATGTCCCCCAGTCATTCTAATAAAGACAAAACTTTGATTCATCCGAACAAATCACTCGTGTCCAGTCGTCTATAATCCAGTTCTGACATCGCTTGCACCACTGTACACGAGCTTTCTTGTGAGCTGGAGTGAGCATCGGAGGCTTGCGAGGTAACCGGCTCTAGATGTCCATTTTATGCAGGTGCCTCCTTAAGGTTCTTTCACAAACTTATCTCTGCGGACCATTATTGCTTCCGGCAGCAGTTCATGCCTGGTTTTTGAAAGCGGTTGGCCTGAGTAGGCGTGATTTTGATCCCGTACAATCAGCACCAGGTATAATACTAAGTAACCACAAAAGTTCTTGCCGTTTTTAATTCCGGAAAACAAAATGATGTACACAAAAAGTAGCGTATCGCTAGTCCCCAAAGTAATCCTCATTGGCATCTAGCACCTTCTGCCAACGTGTCTCCAGTTGATCAATCCCCAGGCTGTAAAACTTGCCGGTCTTGGACTCAAAGAAGTCCGTGAGTGCCTTTCGCAGATGGTATCATTGGTGTAGTATTTTCCACGAAGATGGTTGTCCAGAGAATGGAAATGGTGATAATCCGTTGGAGCAAGATCTGGTGAGTAAGGTGGATGATGCAAAGTTTCCCAGCCAAGCCGCTCTATGGTTTCCCTGGCCACCCGCGCCACAGGTGGCCAGGCATTCTCATGAAGGAAGAGTACCCCTTTGCAATTCACCAATGCTGGCTCCTTCTGCTGCAATGCCTGTTGCACACGTTTCAACTGTTGGGAGTACAGGTCCCCAGTGATGGTTTGGCCAGTTGATAGTGAACCAACCACCAGACGCAAGACTACGGGGTTCATCAGAAATGGCAAATTCTCCCGACCTGAATTTCTGGAACCAATGCCTTGCGGTGCGTTCATTCACAGCATCATCCCCAAACGCAAGACACATTCGGCGACTTGATGCTACTGCTGACAAGCCCACCTTGAAGTCATAAAGCAAACAACACCTAACTAACTCCTTTGATACCTCCATTTGTCTTCTCTACTGCACGAGATGTGATTGATGTGAATGTCCAACAGGCCTGCTCCCCCCCCTGACAGATTTTGGACCACACTATACACTCATTTGCAAATCTTCTGTCACTTCCTTTTATAGCAACATAAAAACGGAAAGAGCCTTTATGGTTACCTAGTAATATCTATCTCTATGGGCAGTTCTAACTTCCGACCACAGTTTCGACGGTTGTTGCCATCCGATGTGCCTGTGGACCATTTCTTGAACTCACGGATGACTATGCGCTTTGATACTTCGGCAATAGTAGCTACTTATTGCACGGAATGTCCTTTTTCCCGCTCAAATGCTACGACTCCTTTTTGCCACTGAAATAGGTCTGGCTTACGACCCATTTTTCGCAGCCAAGGTCGAAGTAACACAAACTGCTGTTAGCAATGCTCGTACGGTAATTAGCTACTACTATCTCGCAATAAAATGTGCTCATTCGCATTCATTTGTATATTCAAACAAGTGAATATTTTTTTTTTGTCCGGCGTGCTTATTATGAGCTTTAGCAAGAAGCTACTGATAAGAATGCACGCTTGGTCTGTGCGTTTATCCGGCCTTCCGGCCGTCCGCGGTTTGCACGATAACTTGTTGAAAACGGATTAACTTTTTCAAATTCTGTTTTCAGAAATATGGCCATCAAAGTCTTAGCTCGGCCGTATCAACTTTTCAGGATTATTCCTGGACCCCTTCAAGTCGAATTCACGTGCTAAAAGAGTGAATGTAAAGAATACCAAGATAATGGCATGTCGTATAACAATCGATTCGTCAAGAATAAATACACTATTACTTTGTTTATCTTTTAAGTATTGTTGGCGTGTACAAACATTCCTTCACGGATTCAACCATTGCTTTGCGACGCACGATTGCTCAGTTGCTCATAATCTATATTGTTAAGTAGCAGAAGAATGGAGCTACTTACTGGTTTTACAGTGTCCGTCCGTCCCCTTGATAATTTCTACATTTTTTATGGTTGTTGCTTACTATGGGCATGTCCACCTGAACTATTTAATTTGGTTTTGATTGCTGAAGTGGAAGTCAGAGGGGACAAAAGATCTATGTGCTATTAAGGTACGTAAAAAAGCGATATTCAGTATCCAGATTCCTGTAGGCAAGATCTACATTGCTATGAAGTTTAGGCCCAATTGTTCCAGTGGGTTCGCAGTTACGGGAGTGGCAGTCACTTGGTCTTTAGATCTGTCAACTTATGGCAAGTGATGTATCATACGATCGGAAATGATGAGAAACGAAAGAAGATAGAGCTATTTTACATTTTCTACATACTGCATTCGAAAAAATCAATTTTTTGATTCAAAAACTTTGGGGGGGGGGGGTAAAAAGTTCAGGTAAAGGGGTAAAAATATATGACCACAAGGTCGCTACTTGCCTATACCCTACTCGTGGGGATTACTTTCTTGTTAATAAATGTATAAATGTATTTCTGCTTCATAACTAAAGCTCCTCCATTACAAGATTTTATTTTTCACTGTGTAAGTATTCTCCGAGTACAGATTAATCCGATTCGAGGTTAAAAACTCAACTACGATTCTTTGTCATGTACTCAAGATATTTAATAATGAGCATCGAAGAATAAATGGGACCAGGATTTTCATTTAAAAAATGAATATAGACTGTCAGTGTACAACAAATCTTTACTATTATGCCTCAGCTTTAATCAATTTCAACCTCCGCAAAAATTGGATTTCCATTGTGTTTCGATGTGCACCAATAGAATGGTCACACATAACATTGTGTTGGTTAGTAAAAAAATACGATTAAGGAGGAAGTAGAAAGAAGCTTCGAATCCCGAACACTTCCTTGCTTAAAGGATTTCTGATACAATGTTTTAATTTTATATAATTTTATTTTGTAAAAAATTTACAAAAATATATATTAAATATATGCCTTTTCTTAAAATAATTTTTATATTCTTTTAGTGTTCAAGAAGAATCAATATCGATTTACAGAGTGAAAAAGAAAATGCCTTCGATCAGCATGATTATTCCGTAGGTTCATCTTAGCGTAGTATGTAAATAAATAAAATCGTTTTGCGGCTTTTATTCATGCTGGAATATTAATTGAAATATTATGAAAGTTTATTTGAGATAAATAAAATAAATCTTTTTTACTTCCTCATATATTTAATTTTTCATTTTTTATTGATTTTTCTTTAGGAATTGGTGAACGGACTAATCACGGAATATTTTAGACAAAAAATGTCAACCAAATGACAAAATGAAAAATAATATTCACATGAGCTCAAGTGTTTAATATTAACCAATGAACTACGCTTTAACTTATTAAATACTTTTATTTTAAATAACTCATAATTGTACAAATTTGTAATACCTTTTTAAAATCCCCTGCCTCTTTGCAAATTGGCTAATTAGCTTTTATAAAAGCAAGCCGCACGAAAGATGAAGGAAAAAAAAAACGTGAAAATGAAGTTTAATATTCAATGATTGATTGTTTTACGCCTTTTTCCTCTTCATTTATTTTTATGTCTGTGGATTCACTGGACTGTTCAATTGTAATGAGAATAATGATGCTAATTAAGACCTTCACTGTTCCAGTAAAAAAACCACAAGAATAAAAATGCTTTATTTTCTTTTTCGACAATATTAAATTGTATTGATGTCTGCTGTTTCGTTTCTCTTATATTCCGCGATCCATTGTTTGATGTAAGATTTCTCCTCTTCCCTGGCCTTGACAACGGAAGGTGTATCTTCAGGATTTGCCCCGCGCAAATCCAAATGATGCGCAGAGTCCGCTATCCGGAGCGTGATCAACGAAGGCGAAGGCGACTTCAGGATGCCTCCATCTGACCATGGATCCAAATCCCCATTACTTGTTAAATAAATTTTAAAAAGAAAACAATTATTTTAATGATCACATAAAAAATATACGAGGAAATTTTTTTTCTAATTTCAATACTGAATATGCTTTTACTATTACTCCCACTGTGTTTACCTTCAACCAATGGAGTTCTTTTGTTTTTCTACATTACTAAATACAAAAAAGATATGACAGAATTCTGATTACCTGAAAATAATATTAGAAGCACCTTCAAGATGTTTTTCTCCATACATGATGTCGACAAATGAAAAGTCAGGAATTACACCAAAAGTAGAATTGCAATCTTGTATATATTCTTCTTTATCAAAGGGCGAAGGTTCAAACATATCATCTACACCTGTTGAGCACGATGGAATGGGAATTTCTGTGCACACCTGTATTTTTAATAAAGAAATAGAATATTAATGCCTTGTATTAAAATTTTGACCGTTAAAATGAACTGTTGGAAAACCGTTAAAATTTTGATCGTGGTGAAAATCCGCCCTTAATCGTATAACTTAAATTTTAACGTCAACATTAATTAAGATTAGTACAATACAAAGTGTTTCAAAACCAGCTTCATAATATGATATTGTTATATATGCACTATATGTTGAAGACCAAAAACCCATCGTTTTGAAATGTTATAATAGAACAAAAATATAACATTTTAGTTTTTATATCCTATAATTCAGTATGATCCAAAAGTGAGGTTATGGGTAAATTTCGCCTGAAGAATGTGAAAATTGGAATATATCTTCTAAATGACATAATAAACAGAAAATGTAATGTCAACTATGGCTTAAATTTTATTACAAAAATATTACAGCAAAGAAATATCACGCCATTCGGTAAATCTAACTCTTATTGAGATGTATTCTCTACGTAAAAATTATTAATTTGTATCCAGAATAATCTAAATGATTGCCATAGAAAGTATTTGCCTTTTGATGTTCGTAGAAAATTTGCATAAAGATGCGGTCCGGTTCGTATTTTATCTTTTGATCACAATTTTTTGCATGTCTTTACTTTTGGACCACGCGGTACTCTAGCATCCAATGTTTTTGTTGTTGTTTGGAAGGATACGACGAAAAATTTCTGGCTATGCAATTTTTAATAATGATAGCACGTTTCATGTACATGAACTGGAGCAGTAAAAATCTACATTTCTTCCTGTAACTTTCGTGACTGTACAAAGATTACTGTCCAATTCTTCAGCAAAGAAAAGGTGTACAGCCCTTTCTATTTCGTCTTCTTCTACTCCTTCTTCTTCCCTATTATTAGTAACATATACATGCATATGGATATGTTTCAAAAGTTCCCTATTCCACAATTAGACCAAGATGACCAAAAATAACATATACATGATTTCCAACAAAATAGAGTGCCCCGTCATCACATGATCTCAGATAGGTAGATAAGTAAAGCGGGGCCGCAAGCATAGCCATCTCATTCTCCGGGTCAGACTTCATGAATTTTTTCCGTTATGGATATTCGTAAACGATTAAGTGCTATAACATTTTTACATGCAAATATGTTTGAGCTCCTAGCTTAAGTTACCAACATATATGAAGCACTGATACAAGAGATACTAGGTGGCTGTAGCAAGAAATCGGCTACAGATGGGACTTCTGCTGCATCATCAGTAGTACGCGGGTTCGATCCCGGCCGAGGGCGACGAGGATTTTTCAGGGGGAAATCCTGAGATCACGCACTTCCTTCGGAAGGGAAGTAAAGCCGTTGATCCCGTGTAGTCGTTTGCCGGCTGCACGTTAAAGAACTCTTGCGAGGCAAAATTTGCGGCCCCTATAACGCCGTCCTGAAATGACCATAGCAGTTGAAAAGGACGTTAATACCAAACAAACCAAACCAAGCATCATCAGTAATCCCATGTGTTTCATACATTATGACATTTTCAAAACATTGTGAACATCAGCTAAGAGGGTAACCAAACTGTGAATACTTACGATTAAGAAGTAGCGGTCGATCCACTTTTCCACAACGAAGTTTATTAATCTATATGCTTATGTACATTTCTATTGTATGCAATGAAACTCATACTGAACGATGACTGCATAAAACTAAATTAAAAATAATTATGTGGATAGTAGTAATTAACAATGTGAAAATCAAAATATTTAGTTGTGGTTAAAGAGTTTATTTTGATTTTCACATTGTTAAACTCCGTTCTGGAAAAGTGGATCGACCGCTCCTTCCTCTTAATTGTGAACGCCCTCCGCATGCATGCACATACTTTTTCGAAGCTATTTTTGAAACAGTTCATATATTTCCTGAATATTCTAGAAATTGAAACATTTTCCTGAATTAGATATCAAACCTATACATAAATATAATATGACTATTTACCTGATAGTACCAAGCGTCCATCCCTACGTCTTCGTCAAAAGGACTCAACCCAACATCTAAGCATTTGTGGCTTCCCGTTGAGTTATAATCGCTTGCTACAGCTTTAAAGATGTTTTCTAACAACTGTTTATCTTCCAATGAACTGTCATTTAAATAGCTGCATAATGCCTGCAAATTTTTTTTATAAAAATAGCTATAATAAAATTTTACATTGTATACAGTAAATCATATTTCTTAAATTTTAGCTATTAATTATTATGGGCTGGTGCCTATAAAATTGGCGCAATGAGAATGTCACGTGCAAACCATCAGCGAGATAGAAGGCAATTACTAAATTAATCAAAGTATGCGTAGTTCTCTTTTGCATCCATACAGTTCTGCTGACGGAGTTTGGGGAAACTCTTTTCTTCCCAGAAAACGATACGAGTGTCATAGAAGATGAAATATCAGTAGAGTAATGTAGCAGAAATTAGCAGTTCAACGGATGGCAATCTTGTCCCGATAAAGATTATCTGCTTGGTATGAAGCTTTTCGTGCATTTGTTGCCTTTCAGCGTAACAATTAACGAAGTTGATGGAAAAACTGATAATTTAACACAAAGACAGCAGACTTTATACGAATGGACCTGATCATTTTGGAGGCTCCAAAACATCAGCACTTTGCTTAACTTTTGAACTGGCGAAGAAGACATACTTTTCATCGCAGTTATAATCTGATGCAAGAGGTGCAAAGTCGGTGCGGAGGTTCAGAAGAAAGAGCACATTAAGGGACATCAGTTTCGTTTTGACGACGAGGTGAAAGCTGTCATTCAATCAACAACCACCGGAATTCTTCTCCGACGGGTTTGCCCGACTAATCACGCGTTGGAGCAAGTGCATGGAAATTTAGCTCTCAGGTACATGGTGCCTTACGTAAATTTAGCTCTCAGGTAAAAAAGAATTTTGAAAATCGGTTACTAAATAAAAAAAGTTACAGCCATGGAGGCATTAGTTTTCAATCAATCTCGTATGTTATAGAAACTATGATGTTCTACAGGTTTCGTGTTTTCACCCGTTTTTCAGCTTGTTTACTTCATTTTGCCAAAACTTAATGCTGTCGGAATTTCAAAAACTTTGTTTTTATTTTGATCTTTGGTCCGTATTTCTAATTTTAATAATGGATCAATTGTTAAAAAAAAAGTTGATGATACCTTTGACGGAGATCTTCTAAGTCTTAATGAAAAAAAAGAATTATTTAAAAAACGCTTATTTTAAACTGTTTCAAATACTAGAAATTTGTAACTTTGCTGAACAATGCCATTCCGCTAGATGGATCAAACCACTGTATATGCACAGATGGAAGCGAAGATCTCATAATCACCCGAATCCGATTTATAGGCTAATCAGAAGCTTACAGTTGTTCGGGAGAGTAATGTTTTTCAAGCTTCTTTATGTTGCATGTGTAATAGCGTCCCCCCCCCCTAAATAAATAGAAACATCAATAGTTCATCACTTTCAGTAGAAGGGCTTACCTTTATAGGCCAGCCGGGCAGAGGACCCAGGAAATTGGCTGCATAAGGATAATCGACCATTCCAAGGAGTCCATAATATTCATGTAACCAATTTTTCAACAGAGTGACATTTTTTGTAGAGTTCAGTTTATCGCATAAGTGAAATGTTTCACTTAAATATTGTAAGTCTTGTTCTGAAATAAAATGTAAACATCAGTTCACCTTAAAGTGATTAAAGAATTGTTTAAAGGCATAACTAGATACAATAAAGGGGTATTTTCTGAATGTTCGTAGAAATAAATATCAATTATTATTAGCGTAAATTTATTAACGAGACTCGTTTTAAATCCTTCTTAAAAACGTTCTTCCTTAATTGTTCTATAATGAATAACAGACAAGCCATAAAGATCCCAAGCTACTATTCGTCATATCAGAGAATCTAAATCTTCATCCACAAAGCACGGTTTATTTCATTTATGGCTTACAAGATTAAAGCGGACATGTCTAAGAATAAGGTTCTTTAAATTTAAAATATATCCATCTAAAATTCCTTACCTGTAGAATTAAATGAATTAATAATGTCCCACGAACGGCGAATGGATTTGACGCACTCCGGAGATTCTCGTTCAAAGTCACGCGTCACTATGCTATCGTAGGAATTGCATTTGTTGAAATAGAACGATTGAATCACTGGAGCAGAAGAAGCCAGGGCACTACAGAAATAAATAAATAAAATACAAAGACGGAGTTTCTCTTAAAAGACATTACGAAACAATGACTTTATCAATATTCTTTATGAGATTTATTATTTACCCGAGTATGATATGAGGATACTTTATTCTCATCCAAGCGGCTAACATCCCTCCGTAGGACCCGCCAAAGGCGATGATGGGGGCGTCCTTACCACCATCCAGATTCTTCCTCACATCATCCAAAACAATGGCAAAGTCTTCCAACACTTGCACTGAACTCAAGTAGCTGAAGTATTCCTTAATTAAATAAACAGTCCATAAGCCTCATTAATATTAAACATTTAAAATTATTATTTTCATAATATAAAATCCCCAGAAGAGCTTGCGTTTTTATAATTTTTCTTTGAGTATTCTTTAAGTCAAAACAGTTTTTTTTTAAGTTTCCTTTAATTGAATTTAGATAGAGATTTTTTTTTCTAAACCTCTTAAGAATACACCAAGCATCATTTTTAACAGAATATTAATATTTTAACAGAATATTAGCATGACTTGAATATTACACATAAGGACATTGTTTGCAGACATAAACGTCTTACGTAACAAAAATTGCTCGCAGTTTTCCCTCCGGCATAAAAACTGCTGAATTAACTAAGAAGCTAGTATTAATTAAAATATATTTAAATTTATAATATAATTTTAAAAATGTATGAAAAAATTAACGCGTGTTTATTAAAATGAAAACATCTCAACTTACTTCTGATGAAGCATTTATGTTTGGTAAAGATTCTCCATAATAACGATGTTCTATGAAGAGAAGGAGGGCCCCGAATTCAGGTGCAATATCCGCCATAAAACCCTTAAGAAAGAATCGAGTTTTAATTTTCGAAGAAATATTTTATTTCTAGGCGATATTCTATTATAAGGCAAAATGTTTAAAGTAATAAAAGAAATCATATTAATCAAATATTAAGATGTTCAATGAGCCATGATAGATTTCGAAGAATGAATTTACGTAACTGCTTGTTCGAATTTCAGTGTAATTTCTTATTTTATTTTAATACTAATTTGTAAAACTAAGCGAAATAAGTGTTACCGCATCTTATATATAAAATGCTAAATCCTCCTGCTCCGTGCCCGTTTCAATAGTGACGAGCAACAATACAAGTTTTATTGTTTCCAACAAATGAAAAAACACTGATTGTTAAAATCCAAAAATTTCATCCGACGAAAAAGGCTATTAAAAAATCTTATATTTATCGTAGGCTATGGTTCAAAAATATATTGTCATAGATTTAACTATATACATCTATTGACATTTAAAATAGGACACTAAAATAAATGAATAAATCAAATTAAATACTAAGTAAGTAATTTTAACTATTCTAAATTACTAAGTTTATTGCATACATACGATTCTTATTTTTTTAATTTTAATAAAAGATAATAACATTCAAGTAAAACATTTTGAAATTGATTAACAATTCAAGTCACAAGTAGGTAACATTAGTTTTACATTTTATGATATTCATTATATAGTAATAATTTTTCAGCTGTATAAATTAATAAAAGGAAAAATTCATAAATTAGAAAAACAAAAAATCAAATCGATAAAAAATCAAAAGCAAATAACATTTTTCCCTTTTTTTACATTCATTATAAGTGTATAATTATTTTTTTTTTAGTTTAAAATATAGTGGTCGTGCCCCCCAAAAACGGTCTGCCGAGGAAAAAAGAGTAATGAGGGAGGTTATGGAAGAAAGAAAAAAAGGCCCGACGAGCCATTTTCACTGGAGAGCGAAGTTTACATCTAATAGTTGTAAATGAGTTTTTGTGTTAGGTTAGAGCTATCAAATTGACAGTAGTGACTTCGTCCCATTGTAACAGGACAAATTGAGTTAGTATCGCTCTCATGTTGACAGTGACTTTTATTAGTATTAACAATACTGCCAATTATCACAATCCTGTCACAGATGAAAATTTTAAAAGTAAAATCGAACTTGCAGTTTCCAGTATTGCAGTAATCATCAAACGCCGGGCTTTCGAATAAAATCAAAAGCAATAACATTATTTATTGGATGCTCGGATCGGTGCAGAAGCTGTGTCTGACGCGAATTCTGGTGAACCGTTGTAAAAAACTTGAGCTAGGAAAGAAACCCAAGCTGTCAGCTTTCAAATCTTTGTCCCCATTCCCTTCTATGGTCATGAGTCTTGGGCAATGACCGAAATAGTGCCAAAATGAGATCCTGAAAGGTGGGACAGGTGTTCCCTACTAGATAGTGTTCAGCATCACAATAAGGCAGTCTTTAGGTGCTGAACCGCTATTTTTCCGCATTCAGAGGCCTGAAATGCATTGGTTTGGCCGCATGTACGGATGCTGGAACACCGTCTCCCTAGGCTGTTGCTATTTTCCAAGTCGTGGTTGGGTTAAGTTAAGTGGCAACGGGGTGGGTGGAATGGGGGGGGGGCAAAAACATGAACTTGGTCGTAAGCCCATAAGAAAAAAAAAATCATGCGGTTAGGTCAGGTGACCGTGGAGGCCGCGGAAGAAGAGGAGAAGTATGTCTCATAAGAGATCATATGGGTTCGAGTCGCTTGGGGACTTGCACCTGATGGCGGAAAATCTCGAGCGCTGCTCGGCGACCTTAAAGAATAAGCAAGTTTGAAAACTAAGTAAGTAAAAATTTATATTTAGTATTGGCAGTCCTGTCAATTATCACAGTCCTATCACAGGCGAAATTTTATAATTAAAATCGAATTTACAGATTCGCCTGTTGTGGCACCGTCGTATGACGGGCTTTAATACTAGTATTCAATATTCTCCTTTGGGGTTTTAAATTTTTATTTTTTAGAGATTAGTCTAATTTGGTTGTAGTTAGATGAAAAGAATTAAAAACTTTTAAATTATTAGCTTTTGACAACATGGCTTTTAAGGATAAGATTTTCTTCTCTTTTTTATCTCTTTTTTTTTTTTTTTTTTTTTTTTTTTTTTTTTTTCAAAATTTTATATTCACTCAATGATTTTTTTTATGTATATGCTACTAACCGTGTTGTTACTAAAATCCTCGATGGGACCTTCATTGCCCGTGTAGACAAATATGGCTCCTTCTCCCGGCTTCCAAAATGCATCAGAAATCAAATACTTATTTTGGAAAGTGTCCTTATTGATGAAATTGAAGTGATCCAACTATCAAACGAAAAAAAAAAATTATAGATACATTCTCGTTTTTTTTTTGTTGTTTTTTTTTTTGTCTTTTTTAAGGCACATTAGGTCATTTCATTCGAATATTAACTCAAACTGTCTTTCTTCAAGTTAAAGGGCAAACACAAACACTCATGACCCGCAACGGGATTCAAAGCCACAACTACGGGCTTTCGCCGGCTTAACGCAAATTTCCTTAATGAAATAGCTGCGTAATCGATAAACACTAATAATATCAAGGACATATCAGAATTGCTATAAAATACTTTATTGAAAATATTTATCTTCATAGCTTCATCAAAAAATGTTTTTACCTTCTGTTCAAAGTACCGCGTTTCGTAGACGACATCGGCATTGACGGGAGCGGAGCACACTAACGACACAGCCAACAAGAATACAGTCAGAGACGACGGCATGGTCAAGATTATAAGGAGTTTCTCCTCTGAATTCTGTTAAAGTTAAATATTTGTTGGTTTCCCAGTTTATTTACAATGCATTCTGCCTTAGGAGACGATCCTTTTAAATGCAGCCTCTCTTTTCTAAGTGAGGCCAATTACTTTCGCTACATATATTTGAAGTTCTCTTTTTTTACGCTTCATAAGAGAGAGTGACATCATTAAAATGAAACAACAACAATTCAACTTCAAAACGATGTCAGCGATGTGTGAACATCTTCAAACTTCTTTTTTCCCCTTTCATCAGTACTCTTTTATTTTTCCTTATGAGTTTCCTAATTTTATTTCAACGAAGAAGCACGAGAAGCATAGATAAAATACAAGGTTACGGAAGAGAAAGTGATAATGATGCAAGAGTTAAAATATAAAAGATTATCAATTTGAAAGTTACCAAATTATTATAAATTAAATAATTATAATATTTAATGTGGCGTCTTTTTGTTTCTTCAGTTGCAATTTGCAAAAGAAATAGTTGGACTCTCAATGTCGAAATGAGTATTTAAAAAAATTAATTAATTATAGATAAATTACATAATTTTAAAATTTTCATTGAGGAGGTGATTATTAATTCGTAAAATGACGAGGATATTTTTTTCTGCATTCGTGTCTAAAGGGTCGCAATAATCCCATTGGAGACTTTTGACGATACCTGATGGTGTAAAAAACTTTTGATCATCCTATACCACATTAAAGATTTAAAGAACTTTTGATACAAACAGGCGTTTTCTTCAACCTATTAAAAAGACTTCACAAACATAAACCTTGATTGAATTGAATTAATAAATCCGAAAATCAATAATTTCCATTTTTTTAATCAATCTCCATTTGATTAGATTTTTTTGTATTCTTCAGAGATAAATATATCTTCTGAATTGAATAAAATTCACTTTTTGCAAAATTAAAAGGTGAATTTTCGAATTAACCTGAAAATATGTCATATCCAAGTAATGGTTTGTTTTCCAAGTAAACTCGAAAAATTTCCACCAAATGGTTTGTTTTCGGCTTTGTATTAGTTGATACTTCATGTTTAAAGCAAGTTTTTCATACGTTTTGAGTAATTTTAAAGAACATTTTTTAGATTAATAAGGAGTTCGAAGGAAGATATGAATATACTGTACAGTTTTTCTGATGGCAGAATCGAGACCAGAATGATGAAATTTGTAATGTTTCTTACTGATCAGTTTCATGGGTGGGCATTCGTTCAACCCATGTGATCACGATTTTGTTATTGTAACGACAAAAATCAAAAGGGAATGGCGTACATATTCTTCCCAGCTGTATAAAATATTGATAGAATCGTCGTCAAAATTACACAAAGTTCACTGGAAAGGATATAACTTCCAAAATTACATTTGATTTTAAAAAAATTTGGTGGCCACATGTTGTAAGAATGTTGAAAATGAAAAGAATGAGAAACAGCAATTTCAAGTGTCAAATAATCGCCTTTATTTACAAAATTCGGCACTTAAAGTTCAAATAATTCCATTTATTGTTGGGCTATGCCATTTGCGCTGTTCATAAAATAGTTTCTGGAAGTAGCTTGTTTCGTTAGTTTTATGGGCGCGGCGACAGCTAAGTCATTTTGCGCCCACTCACCTGACTAATATCTGTACATAATCCGAAAATTTAACATGATTATTATCTTTTACGCATTCCAGGCACAAACACAGACATCCACGGCGGGATTCGAACCCACGACCCAACGGATTCGAGGACTGGAAAGCCTACGCCCCAGCCTTCTTTTTGGCTCTGGAAGTAGGTCCATTACCAGAAAAAGAAAGCAAAATTTCTATAAACGATTTAAAAAACTTAAGGATATTAAATAAGTTATGCCTTAATGCAGTCATCACAAGTGAGCTTTGCCTTAATACGAGGAAATTATCAGTGGTTAACCACTGACAAGTGTATTCCAGAAGATGTCTGAAGATGAAGACTTATTTATTACGGTTTATTATTGTGATTTATTAGTTTCCTACATTTTATTGTTGGTATTTTTGTAAGGCTTATATTCTTGTATTTAGTTTATAACATTGTTAATTTTGTTTTTTTTTTCGTTTTTTTTTACTATCGAACATTGCTTTCACTGTTCTGATATTTATATGTAAAAATTAAAATTTAGCCATTTTCTTCTTGTATTCAAATGTGCATATCTTCTACGTATTTTAAACGATATGAATACAAAAAAATTCAATTGAAAATTTTCATTTATTTAAAAAAGGGTCCATTAAACATGATTTCGTACGAAAGCAGGTCATTTCCATAATAAAAAAATTAAATAAGTTAGGAATTTTATAAGATCATACTGAAGGCAGTTTAAATAACTGAACTAACTTAATTTGATTCTGTAAAAAAAGTTAACAGTTCTGTATTCCTTTTCTATATTGCAAAATTTAGTTTTTGTCTCCTGTAAAACAAGATGATTAATTTTCGAACTCAATTTCGATTCAATTTTATCGTATATTACAAGAGTTCGGTTTCTTATAAGATTGATTTAAAAACCTTGATTTACACAAGACGATAATTCTCAAGTATGTCATAAATCTTTTACATTTTATGAGTACGCAACGCATGTTCACACTCGAGAGAACTCATGTACATCCAGATAATAAAATTTAATCGTTTCTCTACAATTTAACGCTCATTTACGTTTGTAAATTTTCACTACTTTTTATTATAAAACAAGTCTTAATTTCAAATTTACTAATTTTAAGCTCCACGAAATCATACCCTAAATGAAGCATGTCTAAATTAATTTTCAATGGCCTTTTTCTCTTTTTTTCATTTATAGCAGCAGCATCTTTTTTTTTCTGAACTGCGTGTCTTTTCAGTATTTTTTGAAAGAGTTATTAATAAAATATTAATGAGTTATTAATAAAATATTAATAAGTGATTTTTAGAAAAAATATGTTGATTTAAAGTGAGGCATTCATTTTTTCATGTTTGTGAATTAAACTAACTCTCAAAGGGGTTTAAAAAGATTTCAACGAAGGTCACACGTCACATATTTTACTGTAATTGAGAAGGCCAAATTCTTTGTAAGCTATTCATTAAGCGGGCCGCTTCTGATTCCGAAAGAGTTAAAATTAGAACATAAGCGAAAAAAGAGTATGTTCCTCTTGCTTTAACATAAATTTCTGACTGATAATAAAATAATTTATCATATAAATTTGTCATTATCAACTGTTATCAACATTTTTCAATAATTTAACAAATAAAATCTATTAAAAATATAGCAAACGGGACGGAGGGCAACAGTCGTACTCCCCGTGGGCTATTAAGTGAAAAGCAGAATTTAAAATTAAAATTAACCTATACAGTTTATCGTCCTTCATGAATCCCATGCTATTCACCTACTCGGGTGGCCAACCGGGTATGGTGCCGCGCTAGAAACGAAGAACCGCGGGTTCGAATCCAGCGTAAGCTGTGAGGCCATTCAGCCAGACTTGATCTGAGATTTGATTCTTCTTCTATTTCCTAATAATAGACAAAGGAATTAAGACAATTTATGCTTCATTAACCAGTAATACTAAATTTACCATGTCGTCTGTAATCGCTACCGCTTGCAATATGAAGTAAAAAACATTCTGCGCTTCAGACTAACTTGTGAGCGAACATTTCATCAATGTTATCACAGAAATAAGATTTCGAATATCAAAGAAGATTAAGATGAGTCTCTTACATTACTGGAAGACAAAAATATCCGGAACTTTTTAATTTTAGAGATGCATTGCTCTTTTATTTTAACTTGTTCAAGTAATAACATTCAAAACACTCAAATAGATTTATTATAAATGCTATTAATACATTCCTCTGTCCGAACCATGATCTTTTACATACAAGGATCATGGTCCAAAGCGTCCATGTAGAGTAATAGATTTCCTCCTGTTTATTTTGTAAGAGGTATTATAAAAAATTTATTAGTGATTTTTAATAGCAATTTTATTGTCATTCTCCTTCGACCAAGAAATGTATGTACTGAATGCATACTTACTTCCGGGAATCACTTTAAAGGATTCTCAGTAATTAGCAGCTTATCAATAATAATAATAGTAAATTGCAGAATAATATTTTTCTTCTAAAATAAAAATAAATTATAGTCGAGCATTAAATTAGACAGGATCTCTATCTATAATACTGAAATAAAAACTACACTGAGAACCCATACAAAGCACATAATTACTATTGTGGTTAAGATCATAAAAATTAAAATAGCAATTCTTTTGCTTACATATACAGGGTGTTGTTAAATTTCATGTCAAAAATGATAAGGTTGATGGAATATGCGATCCTAAGCAAAAAATTTCATATGAACATGAGTCCGAATTTGAACGATAACCTAGATATGAACAGAAATAAAAATGCCGTCACTAAGATCAATAAGTTAATAACTCACTTTCTACAACATCTAGGATGATGAAATTTGGGAGAATAATAGGGTACATAAAATTGTGCATACCGTTAAAAATTTGATCGGATTCCAACGAGTAGTTTCCGAATTACGATGTTGAGTGGCACTCAATGAGTGCGTAACTCGGAAGCTACTTGTTGGAATTCGTTCAAATTTTAACGGTATACATAGTTTTATGTACCCTATTATTTCTTCAAACTTCATTATCCTAGATATTGTAGAAAGTGAGTTATTAACTTGTTGATCTTAGTGGCGGCATTTTTATTTCTGTTCATATCTCAGTTATCGTTCAAATTCGGACCCATGTTCATATGAACTTTTTTGCTTAGAATCACATATTCCATCACCCCTATCATTTATGACATGAAATTTAACCACACACTGTATATCCAGCTAAAGTTGATTCTTCAGGGAAGTAACAGGCATCTGAATACATAAAACAGCATCTATATATACAGGGTGGTCCATAAGTCTGTCTCCCCCTTTTATTTTTTGAACCGAAGCAAATATGTCAATTTTGATGAATCCAATGAATAGGAAGTTGTGGGTGGCCTATCCCATGGTGCACTT
>JAHWFO010093982.1:2196144-2217089 GCA_023313115.1 Rhysida immarginata
CACAAAGCAAGCGTAGACCTCTTTTGCATACTCCCAGGATTTCTCAAGATTTGCCTTAGAGCAAAGATGTGATCTGTCGTGCTTCGGCCAGGTCGGAAACCACACTGCTCCCTCGACAGTTTGGAGCCAACTATTTCCCGACTTCTCTTCTCCCTCAAGGCATATGACATTATAAATTGTATCCAAATTTAATGTCCTTCAATATTCTTTGCATCGAGTTACAATTTGGCAATGTAAAAAGGAATTGTTACTGTTTATATTATTAATTAAATAATACACACTAATTTCTGTAAAACTAATATTTTCATTCTTTACAATTATTTTACAGATGTAACCCATAACAGTTTTTACATGCATTACAAGTTATAGGAAAATAAAGGTATTCGTATAAAGATATACTTTTAACAGATTACCAGAAATTTTAAATTACAATGCAAAGGTGAGGCAAAGTTCAATTTAAAATACAGTAAGTATACAAAAGTGTATACATACATTAATGAATGAATTTTTCCCCCACTTACGTTATAACTGGCTTCATAACCAGACTACAATTAATCTAAGAATAAATTACGTTTTTTTTTCAACTTCAATATATTTCAGAGTTTCATTACTAAAATATAAATGAGCAATTTTTAAAAAATATAATTCAAGAAATATATGTAAATTTTAAAGTTATTTTACTTTGAATAATTTCTTAATTCATGAACATTCAAAACAAACTTATTTTTACGACTATTTACATATAAACATTTACATTGAGCAGTAATAATATGAGATTACCAAATATAAACGTATCTTCATCTTCTTTTATGCATCGGCAGTGGAAAGAGTCTTTAATACTGTTGTGTCATAGAAGATTATTTAAGTTCTAGTTTATAATGAGTAAGTGCTTCATTGGTCATTAATTTAGAAGACATACTTATTTTAAACCTTAGACCCATATAACTTTTTTGTTGTCTTGAATCTGTGCAGGTTTCATTTTGCTGATAATTTCTTTTTTAGATGGGTTCCTTTGAAGTCAGAAAAAAAAAAACAAAAAAAAACAAGCATTATTATACTGATGACAATATGAAAATAATAATGAACATAAAAGCTTTAAGTCAAAATCCAGAAATCAATGCAATTCAAATATTAAACAACTAGTGTATCTACCTTTTAATGATTTGTAAATTTCTGTCCAACGTAAGATTGACTGGGCGTGTCCAATTAAATTTCCCATTTCAATTTTTGGACATCATTGCAAAGTAACAATGCGTAACAATTGAAATTGGAAATTTAATTGGGCAAAACGCTCAAACTTTTGTTGGAAAAATAAAACTAAATGCATTTCAATTATTGGAATATGTATTTTCATTATTGACATTGCGAAGTTTAATACGAGTTATGGTTTCACTTGTTTTTCTTTTTTATTGTTTATTTTGTTTCTTTTTGATGACAGCAAACATGGGGCATTATCAGCAAAGCCTATTTAAAATATCCCTGCACTCATATCTCTCTAAGTAAAATAAAATGTAAACTAATCAATTTGGGTCAGACTTTATGTGCCTGCAGCCTCTATGCAATGTTCTCTGTTATCATTAGAAGAAGGGAAATGTATCAGTGTGCCAGGTTTTGAAAATTGTTTCTATTAATTTTTCCGCAAATAACTCATGATTGCATGGAATGGGCATATAGTAAAATTTAACCCAATTTTGATAATAGGTAGGATAAGAAAGTACCCGCAATGCGTTTCATGGAGTTCTGAAATGAAAAACTAAATAAAAATAGTAGCTTAAAAATGTTATCACAAACAATTTTCTGCTTTAAAATTAAAGTAAGCATTCTGAATTAAACAAGGTAATTAAAACAAGAAAATACACTAGTCCACATAGAAAATGCAACACGATGAAAATTAATTGTAGTGCAATGCAAATTTCAAGATATATTTAGAGAACAAGTTACACAAATTTTTTTCACTGGTCATTGATATCACTGCAATAAAGAGGGTCAGATAATCTGTAAGCTAACTTTTGAGAACTTCTCATGTCCTAGATAATGACTACTATTATTCATTTAAGAATAAAGCTTAGAATAATCAACAATGAAAATGCCTGCAAGATACAAACAGAGAAAGAGATATAGATACAATGCACAAATGGCAACCAGATGAAACAGGGAAATCGGGGTTGACAGTGGTATCATCCCGTGAAAGGAGAGAAACTTACATGTAATTGTTATACATGATATGCAAAAACAAAAAAATGACTTCCACTTATTGTATTAAACTTAAATTTACAACTGGTGAAGAAAATGGATTCCAAACCAGACCTGTTTTCTTGGTTTTCACTTAGTAAGATGAAACTTGTCGATTGAAATATGTTTCCTGATGGAAACTTGCAAGTACAGAAACATTTAAAAAAGGTAGAGCTAAATGCACCAATACCAGGTTAAAAACCCTGATCTATCTTTTTTTAGATTATCAAAAGATATGAAGAGATAAAGGAAAAAAAATTCTAGATTTTGTAATATAAACTTTTATTAGCATGGCAATTTCAATCAAAACACAGATTATTAAAACAAATATGGAAATGAGACTGCACATTATTACCTGTAGATGCTTAGTGGATGCAAAACGCCTGAAGACTGTATCCAAACAAGAGACCTGAAGATATATCTTAATTCTTAAATCGATGATGAAACATTTACAATAAGTAACCCTTAAAAACTATACGAAACACCTCAAGTGTAATTATAAAAAAAAAAAAAAAAAAAAAAAAGTTAACCTCTAACAATTTCAACCTCCAATGAGAACAAATGCTCAAATGACAAGAGTGCATTCGCAAGTATCGTCGTCTTGTAACTGACCATAGCAGACTAAAAATATTTCTATTAAGTAAATAGAAATGAACTCTTTTTGATTTCTTTCTTAATTTCTTTAGTTTTTGATTTAATATAAATAATTTTCCGTATAAAAGGGACATCTCGTATTTTACAAATTGAAATATTTAAAATTCTCTGTCTTGTCGCCTTTATCACCTGCTTTCACTGTTATGACGACGATTTGATTACATCAGAAATCATCAAAACCTACAGAGCCATCTAGCAAAACCCTTGCAACTAATCTGTGCAAACCATCTCGTATATGCCTGTTGTTGGATCTCGTTAGGATTAAGGATCTCTAATGGAGATGATCTTAAAATGTGTTGTCATTAGATAACCTTGAATAAAGGTAGTTTTTTTTTTTTTTTTTCTTAATTCCTCCTATCTTTTACAGTAACTGTTTTTTTTGCTCTAAGTCAAGGAGATTGCATTAAGACACTCGTCGACTTATGACCATGCTTGTATACTTTTTTTGTGCTGATTACAGATTGATTATAGCTGTATAAAACAATATTCAATTCTGCTTCCTTCAAATGCTATACTGGGTGGTTCATTTAAGTGTAGACATGGAAATATCTCGAAAACAAGCATTGTACGAAAAAATGTCCAAAATGAAAGTGAATTACTTCACGGGGGAAATTCATTAGCCAAAAAATTAGTTCCCCCCCCCCACCCACAAAAATATTTACACACAAACTCTGCCTCCATAGGACTACTGCCCCCAAGACCTTGCTTATGCACTAAAAAATTTTAAATTCTGACTTCGGATTCTTAAAGACCATCAAAAAGTAGAAAAGGAATGTCTGCAAGACCAACCCCCTCTCTCTCTCTCTTTCTTTGTCTTCATCGATAGAACTGGGTTCAAAACTTTAAAAGTTCCGCACTTTCAGGGCCTCTATCACCTAAACGATTGGATCACTTGAAAAAACACCAAGAATATAACATTTCTTGAATATTGTGTACAATCTGAATATGCCATGTAAGAATAAATGAATGACTCTTTTGCCACAACAATGAAAAAATAAATAAATACAAAAAAATAGAAAAATACAACCTTCAGTACAAGGTTTATTTTTCTTTTAAATTTATTTTTTCATTGTGGCCAAGTCATTCATTTATTCTTACAACATATTTATCCACATAAATTTTAGTTCTTACTGAATATGCCATTAAAACTGGGGTTCATACTTAAGATTTCAAAGTCAGCCTACCCCCCCCCCCTTAAGATTTCAAAGTCATGCCACAAGTGGGGGAGGGGCTAATTTTTTGGCTAATGAATTTCCCCCGCGAAGTAATTCACTTTTGATTTTGGACATTTTTTCGTACAATGCTTTGTTTTCGAGATATTTCCATGTCTACACTTAAATAGACCACCCTGAATACATACTATAAACATATAATACTTACCCTTTATTACAAGCTTCAAATTAATCTTGCGATTGTGGATAAAGAATTTGAAAACAATAAATTATATGAAAAATTAAAATTAGTATCCCCTATCATTTTTTTTCAAAACTGACTTAAGGCAATTTGGTTAAATATAAATTAACATAATTATAAAGGAGAAATTCCACGACCTAGATTTGAACAAGAGACCATGCCTTTCACTCTTGCTAATTTGGCACTACTCTTACCAATGTGCTACTGCAGGCAATGAACTGCCACGCTATTACAAAAAGATCCAAATGGACTTCCCTGAAGTCACAAATTAGCTCAAGTGGAAGAGCAGTCCCCTGACTCGAAGGTAGGGAATCCTCCTCGCCCTTAAACCATCAAATAAATTGATGAAAATTCAGGTCAAAAAAGATATATTAAATATATATAAACTGAACATATCCAACACATCGAGTTTGGAATTTTTCCTCTCCCTTTTCTCCTTTGTAACTATGATGTGTTTGAAGAATATCTTCAGTTTATTATTATCTTCTCTTTAACAAACTTAAATTAAAATACTGTTATGTTTAAAGCAAACCTATATTTAAACTTATATGCAGCTAAAAACTTAATAAACATACTTGTTTAAGGTCAAAAACTTTCTTGAAGAATCTGGCTGATTAATTTTTATGCAAGAGTCTTGTTCTTCTATTAAAAAAAAAAATGAGATAAAATATTTTTGATGTTGAGTATTTCCATCATTGAAATAAAATATAACTTGAGTATGAAGAGAAAAAGTTTTAATGAAGTGATAAGAAGCTTTATAAATACACAAAAGCCTCTATCACCTACATCAAGGACGACAATACAAACAGCTCTTCATTTGTTAATGAAAAAGTTTTAGATTACAGAGAAAATCTTACTATCATCCTGTAAAATATTTTGAATAGAAAGCACTATGTGTTTAGCTTTAGCAGCAAGTTTGTCCAAGTAGTCACGATCAACTCCATCTGCAAAAATAAAGAACCAAGACTTAACTACCAATGTAAGGGACGATCATTCCCTCTCCTTGTGTATTATTTTCTTTGCTTTTGAATTACAGTAATTTTGGGGTATAATATGCACCCTCTTCCCCCCCCCCTCCTAAATATATATATCAGAATGTGTCTTCATTGAGTTTATTATCAGAATTTTAAATAATACTTACATTTTATAATAAGTGGCATTTTTTTTTTCCTCCCTGCGTATTATACCCCGAAAATTACGGTATTCTCTTAGATTCACTTTGGGAGATTAATCCGCTTATAATAATCAACAATATGGAATCATGCTAAACTACAAGTGATTTAGAAGATAAAATAAAAAGAAATGAAAAGAAAATGATCCAAATTGAGCTAAAGAATAAGAAATGGAAGAAGAGTTTATTTTGCAGAAAAAGAAAACACAAAACAGTTGAGCTGGAAACTCAACATAGAAATTAGAAACTTAAATTTCTGCCAAACCACCTCTTTATACCCCTGAATAAAAAGCCCTGGAATGACCTAATATCTGGAAAAATACATAGCTTGTCAAAAAAAAAAAAAAATGTTTATCAAATAGATTTTGAAAGCTATTTAATGGTGCAAAAATTACCCCCTTACGCCCCTCGTAGATGACGCACTAAATGAAAAAAGTCAAACTAGTGTGAATATCTCGAAAAGTCCACTTCAAATCAAAAAGCATCCAATATTTTTTGAAAGCTACAGTATTTAATAGTGCTAAAATTGGCCCTCACCACCTTTTCGAGGGTGGCCAGGGGCAACTTAGAACTTTTATTGTAGATTCAGATTCTTCAAATTTCTTATTGTCTTTTTACAGTAGATGGCACTGTAATCACAAGGAGAGGGGAAGAAGAAATAAAAAGGGGGGGGGTTCCCATTTAAAGTTTCAAAGCTGCCCCTGCCCACCCCCTGAACGGATGGGTAGGGTTCATTTTAGCGCTATTAAAGACTATAGCTTTCAAAAAATCAACAACAATCAAAGAAGGGTACACAATGTTAAATCAGCTTCTTCCAAATGATGAAAGAGCCATTGTTCTAGCACATCAAGATAAACACCAGTTACAGTTGCTTTCTAACGGAAGACAGAGGAAATAGGGCATGAGCATAAGCCCAAGTGTAGCAACAAAACTGAGTTGCTCTTTCATTTGACGTAGTATTTATAACTAACTTAAATGCAATAAATACTACGAAGCCTCAAAATCCCGATATTTCATTTTGAAACACCCTGTATTTAAAAAAGAACAAAAAAAAACAAACTTGACAACGACACCAAAATTGACCCCTCACCCCTCCCCTCCTCGAGGGTGAAGGGGCAGAAGGCTACATTGAAATCTTAAATCTGAACCCCCAATTTTTATACAGCACTAATAAATCTGATTCTATGTTAAGAGAACGATTTTGTTAAACATATTTCCAATTTAAGTTTCCTAATGTTTTTAAGCCAAAATTGGTTGCAGAATTTGCAGATTTGAGTAGTTTCAAAAGTTCTCGGCTTAACAAAGAAAGCACAAGATTTCTTTTAGATTATTATTATTATTTTTTTTTTTCAATGTAGCCACCTTGCAATTCAACACATTTGGACCAACGACTTTCCAACCTTAAAAATCAGGGTTCCGATTTAAAATTTCAATGTAGCCCTGGGAGGGGCGGAGGTGGGAGCAGTCAATTTTGGTGTCATTGGATACTTTTTTTAATATCGAACACGTAATTTTTTTTTTTTTGATCCAATGTGTATTTCTCAAGATATTGCAGTTTTTTAACGTTCATATTCCCCTCTTCGATTTTTGCAGATTACAGCACCATCTATGAAAAATATTCGTAGGTCAAATTAATGTATTTTTTCCTGGAAAATCCAAATCTGCAATAAAAAAAATAGGGGTTCCCATTTAAGATTTCTTTGTTGGGAGTGGGACGTCAATTTTTTTGATTATTGGATAGGCCCCTTCGAGATTATCAAATTTCATTCCAAACAGTTTTTGATCCAATGCATAGTTTTCAAGATATTTCAATGTCTTGACTTAAATCAACCAGCCTATATAAAGAGATGGTTTGGCAGAAATTTATCAGTTACTTATTTTGGTCACTGAATCCATTGTCAGCTAATTTCTGTGTTGGGTTCCTGCCTTTCTTTGAGAAATGAGTTTTCTTTTCCTGCGAAATAAACTCTTCTTATTTTATCTTATTGGATTCTTATTCTTTAGCTCATTTTGTTTAGTTTTCTTTTCACACAGAAAAGAAGTCATAGATGGCATGTTACATGTTTATAAGAGCAAGCATACAAATTATTAAGATTTCATATTTTAGATTCGAAATCATTTGTAGTTTAATGCGATTTCATATTGTAAGTCTTTATACTGTCAATAAAATTTTTATGAATTACATATATTCAAACTTTTTTGAGTCACATATAAGAGATATCCCACAGGGAATATAAGCGTGTGCGATTTCCAAAATTTTTTTTACATAAATAAAATTTTCAAAGATATACAGGGATAGAAGGTGTATTTGCAAAAATTCGCAAATAATTTATTGTAGCATTTCCACGAAATGTCACAATTTGCAATAACTTAAACTCACCATTTCGAAGATGTTCTACGAGCTTCTTAGAATGAAGATGATTAACAGTAGATATACTAGATGCTCGCAATACTTTTCCATCATTTTCATGCTTTTGTGCAAAATAGTTAGATGAGTTGTAATGTGTCGTTTGAATGCTTGATGATCTATTTATTCTATGGAGAGGAGAAAAGAAAAAAAATATTTATATATACCAGGATACCTCCAGAAACGTTTCTGAGTGACGGGGCAAAAACAGTCTGAGGACAAAGAAAAAATAAAAATTCTGTACAAAATTATAAAATTTCATTAATATTTTTTTCATTATAAAATTCCAGAGCAGTGAAACTCCATATAAGCGATCTGGAAACTGACTATAATAAAGCTATATGAAAACATCTTAACTTTATGAAGTCTGTGTTGATCCTCTCCTTCCTGATCTCTGCTACAACACAACACCAAATGCAGGAAATTGAACAAAAGCTACCAGGTGGAAGACAAATGGAAGAATGTAGGCACTCTTAATGAGACCTTAGTAACCACATTAAAAGCTGGGCAATTTACTGCAGCCCTGCAGGTAATTACAATACCTAAAGCCCATTGAAGGACTACAAAAACCCTATAAACAGGGATAAGATGCTTTAGATCATGGTTTGTGCACTTGAATTTTTTATATATAGTACACTTGAACTACTATTTAGTTGAATATTTTCAGGGAAGGAAAACTGGCAACACCATTGATAAAATCCCTAAATTGGTTTAACAAGTGAGCAGTCATAGGTACTGCAGAAAGGAAGGAGGTTAGCCAAAAGCCTATAGAAAAGATAGTTATTTTATCAGGCCAGCCAAAAGTTTATATTTATTGGGAAGCCATAAATTAAATTATTTAAAAAAATCCAATTTTTAACAATTTACTTGCAAATATTAATAGACTATACTGTATTTTGCTCTCAGGTAGCTAACCCCTGACGATGAAAAGGCACCTTACTTTAACCCATTTGCAGTCGGTGCAGCATCAGAATTCCAAAATTCAGCTGGGAGAAGGATGCCTTTCTCAAAGTAATTAAAAAAACCCAACATAAAATTTTACTAATATATTTTACCATTTTATATTTATTAATATAATAACTTAAAAATGTATGGAAAATAAAATTCTTAAGTGCAAAGTTGTACACCACCAGTTCTAACAGTCAAAATTCTCTAGCCAATAGGAAATTATTCATAATTTAATAAGAGTAATCCATAAAACCTGGCAGGAAGTCTTCCCTGATGTGTGCAAAAACTGCCGTGATTGATACAAAAGCTGGACTGACATCCTATTAATATGTGCTTCAGGAGTCTGATTCTACAATAGAGGTATCTGGATACTTTTGACCACATAATTTATTCTTTCACTCTCTCTCCCTCATTCACTCAAAACACATGCACACACAATATAGAAGATTTAAAAACATCCCTATTCAGCACAAACTGTAAACATAACCAGTTGTGTACCACAAGAGAAAACATTCACAATGTGAACAACTTTTGCCAACTCTCATATTGATATAGAACAATGTATAACACTAAAAATCAATATTACTAGAGAATATAATTCATCACATGACAGGTCTCCACTTTTCAGGTTCAAGGGTTAAAGAAATAAAAAGTACATTATGATTTATTTTAGTATAGCCTATATTATTATTTATTCAAAATTTCTCAAATCACATTTTTCGTGAATGCTCCTGTTAATTGCATTTGTGTTCTGCATATATTTTCGTAATCATATTAGACTCAGATCTCGTATTTGAGATTGCCTGTATTGTTGAATTCACCTCCAGCTATGTCACATGCCTTGAAAATGTATTTAACTGCATTCACTGAATGGACCAATTTCACAGTGGTGTGATGACAACCCTTCAAGCCCAATATTAGAAGATAGCTGAAGATGGGTCTGTGAGGTTTTAATCATACGCCTTACCTCAGATGTTAAATTATTGATGAAAATTACTGATTTTTCATCAATAATCCAATATTTAGCTTGAAGCTCAAGGCAATGCTGCAAACAGCGAAAAATGGATTGTTGAATGGGACGCTATGCGGAGACCAATGGTGCACAGTGTCAATAAATAACTGCACAACTCAATTACTGATTTTTTGATTGTTAGCTTTGGGCAGACAGACAAGGGAATTATACACTGGTGGCCAAAAGTTTGGACCAACCAGCAATGTCAAGAAAAACTGAATTTATACGAAAACTGTTTTACACCTACATCTCTAAGTAAATATGAAACAATATTCAGGGAAGAAACAAATTTATTTCTGCGTTGTTGGTTTCTTATTATCTAAAATCAAAATAAGACTGGCCAAAAGTTTGGACCACATTTGTATAACAAAGGGAAAAAGGTATTACATCATTAACTAATGAATTATTTCGATATTTGAGATCATTTTGACTCTACAATATTTGACAAACGACCTGAAATAGAATTAAATAAGCTTTTAATAACATTTGGCTTAACAACTTTCTGAATGGCTGCTATTTATTGTTCTCGAGATTTGTAGTAAATGTTTTGGTAAATTTTTTGTTCCATGAGATGCAACACATTCTCAATAATATTGAGATCTCGATTTCGAGCAGTCCAAGCAAAAGTGGAAATGTTATTGCTCTCAAAATAGACTTTCACAACTCGTGCAGTATAAATTGCAGGACTGTCCTGTTGCTAAATCCATGGTTTTTGCTTAAACTAGACTTTGCACAAAGGGATGAACACATTGTGAAGATCATCTTTATACTGAGCTGTTGTGCAATGTCAATCTATACTGTGAATCTTCGACTTTCCGTTGCTTCCAATGGCACCCAGAATCATCACTCCACTACCGCCCATTTGCCGCTTAATTCGCAGTGGAACAAGTGTTTCTTTATCACAATGCTCTTCATAAGAAGCTATATTATCAGGACCATCCAAACTGATTCGTTTTTCATCAGAAAACACAACCAATTGGAAGCCTGTTTTCATGCAGAAGTGTCTTAGCAAACTCCTGTCTCTCCTGCATGTGTTTGTGTTAGTGGCAACTTTTTGGGTATAATTTCATAGACAAAGTTCTGAGCATGTAGTTCGCTGCGAATTGTTCTTCTTGAGGCAGCAAGTTGCAAATTAAGTTTGACTTGTGTGGTGTTGACTACATGCCCAGATGTAATATGTCTAACATGTCTCTTAATCTTTGATTTGTCTCTTCGCATCAGTGCACAAGATCGTCCTATTTTCCAATTAACATTTTTAACAATTCTGATAAAGATTTGTAGCTAACACGGGAGATTTCAGCAACTTTTTTGAAGTTTGTAAATTGATTGTTAAAATTTCTAATTCGTTCTCGTTGGCTTTCAGTTAACATTGTACAATACATAAGATGGATTTAGTGCTCACCACACAACACGATGACTTGTAATATGCAAATTATTTGCATGTTTGTGATGTTGGTCCAAACTTTTGTCCAGTCTTATTTTGATTTAAGGTAATAAAAAAGCAACGACACAGAAATAAATTTGTTTCTTCCCTGAATATTGTTTCATGTTTACTTAGAGTTGTAGGTGTAAAATATTTTTGGTATAAATTCATTTTTTCTTGTTTTTGCTGGTTGGTCCAAACTTTTGGCCACCAGTGTATCAGCATTATACACCATGAGGATAGCTGAATATTGTTACATTGAATTACTTTGCATTTATGTAATTTTTTTTTTTTTATTTTTTTATTTTTTAGACATACTTACTTTGCAGAACTTTTGGTCAAAATTTTCTGAGGTACGTCAGATATATTTTCTGATCTATAATAACATCAACACAAAAGGAGACAAAGATAAGTTATTTTAAATCTTTTTTAAGGCAAACATCATGCTTTTTAATGTAAAATTTAAAATATTTTACTCAACTGTATACAAGGAGTTTTCAAATGCCTTCCTTCACTCAAAATGTCATGAACAACCTTTAGAAGTTAAAAAGAGAATTATTCTATTGTACATAAGAAAATATTAACATGTCATTATAAATAATATTTGACTGCTAATTTTTATTCAATTCTCAGATAAAAGGAGTACATTAACCCTTTCACTGTGTAATTAAATTTCATTTTCATTCCTGACAACATGAAATTATCCACTTTTAGCAACATAAGTTTTTAAAACCCTGTGGAATGAATCAGGTAAAGGCAATGAAATTTTGTGTGCGTATATTTATATCCGTCTAGGCAGCAAAAGGGTTAACATTGAATCTCAAACGAATAAACTGCTGGAGTCAGTAAGTACTAAAACTAGGTATTTTTGAGCTCGTATCTGGTACATGTACCATATTCCTTTTATGCAATCCATGTTCAAAACAATGTCCTTGGAGCACAATGCAGTGCTGCCAGCACTGATACAACTGCTAAAAGGACTCCCAAAATTCATGGGCCAGAACCTATCATAGCCCTCTGTCGCTGCAGCAATGACCGGAAACTTCTCCCATGCAGCTGTTTCATACAGCTGGACAAAAAATAGCTTTATATAAGACTAGTTAGGAGAGTATGCAGGATAGAGCAGGACTATTCCCTATTTTGCAAGATCAGATTAGACAAGACTGGAACAATGCACCCAAGTGCTGGAGAAGGAGCCAATTCTTGTTTCTATGTAAGTCCTGCTTGATGTATTCATGCAGACAACAACAAACATCGACATACCACACAATGGTGATCATGGCTCCATCCTGAATTCCTTATGTACAATTCCCCTAGCATCAAAAACCTTTACAATATGATTTTGCCTCAGAACCGAACTTGAGAGGATTGTTTTTTTTATATGTGAGGATGTCTGGACAACTTCCAGCTTGCACACTGACACTTTAATTGTGGATCATATAGGATGCAACATGTGATGAGGCAATTCAAGAATGTTGGAGCATTCTTGAGATTGTCATTGAGATGCCTGAAGATGGTCATCCTCATCTGCTGGTTGTCGGTTTACATGCAAGGAGCCACTTATCAGCAGCAAATGTCATGTACACGTTTTCTGGCAGAATGGCTTGTGTTGCTACTGCAATTTTAACAATTGTATGAGAATGATTTTCATTCTCATATGGTTTCTCTGGGTTCGACTGACAATGTAGAGAGTACCACAATCCACAGTAGCATCCTTTCATACACATGAAAGATTTGTAGCTGGTCGCAGAATCCCCTAGTTTTGACAAAACTTGATGCTGCGTTTTCAGCTATGCCCACATCACAGATTGCATGTCACCATGTCACTCAATCATCACGTGTACTAGGGGATTAAATAAATCAACCACATGTCTCTGATGATGCTCTCCAAGGATGAAATGAAGTGGAGGAAAGTCTGCACATTAGCATCATACTACAATCTTTAGTGGCTTTAGTAATACAATGTATGAAATATTTCATAAATGATATTTTTGAAAAAGTGTATAACAATTTGTTCTTTATTTAACAAAAGAAATTTTAAACAACCTTAATTTCTTAATGATAAACACAGGAAAATAATTATAAATTTTAGATGAATGAATGTTTATCAGATTTGCAGAAAATCTAATCTATTTTAATTCATTAGTAATGTGACAAGCTAAAATGTCTGAAAGCATTTGATAGGTATATCACGATTTTATGTCCACTGAAAGTGAGGCCCGACATAAATATAACATGCAAATCATTTACCATTGAAATAGCAAATGAAAACTATTCTAATCCACAAAAACCTCAAAAAACGTTCTCAATCTTAAGTTAGACAATAATACAAAACATTGCTATTACCAAAAATAACATACCTGTGTGAATTGAAGAAGTTTTTCTGTAGCTATTTTATACAAGTGATAATTGAATTCTGAACGGTGCAAACGTTTATTGAGTGCCGATAATCTCTTGTGTACATTAAACGAATTTCCATCAGTCTATAATTTAAAAATTTAAATATTAATAATTTTTTTTTTTTTTTTTTTTAAAAAAAAAAATCTGAAGAAAAATGTATCGATAATGGATACAATTTTACAATTCATCAATACAGACAAAAGGGTGTTAATATGGAAAAATCAACACAGAATGAGGATGGTATCACGATTTGCCCACCTCAAGAGAGAAACAAGGTCTCCTTGCTTAAGGAATGAGGTGCATGGTCTCCTCGAAAAAAACCTGATTCGTTTTAGTTTGCATTTTCTTTCCCTCCTTACATAAAGAGCCCTTGAAACTTTCCTCTAGTATTTTTAACGGAAATATCAAAAATTTCACAGGGAAAGTACCACGTTGCTAGGCAACAGCAACAAAGGTCATAGGCCAACCCCCGAATCTTCCACCGTGGGCCAACCCATGGATGACGGACAACTATTGAAATAGAATGAAGCAGAATGGTGGGGGAGATAATAGATGAAGGGGAAAATCTTTTGTTTTGGGTGGCCTACATTTCCTCTTATCTTTAACAAGAACCCTGTGCATTATGAGGGTAGCCTAAAAAGTAATGCATCACAATTTTTTTCTCCGTCCCCAACAATGGTAGGAATGCGAAACTTGAGATATGCGTTTTTTAAAGTTTTCGGAGTGCATGCGCAAAGTTTCAGTTTCTTCCAACAGAGAGCGTACATGCAGCAATGGAACAACATGGCATCTGTAAGTGATGTACGTTACAAGCAGCATTTTCGTCATTGAATTTCTCACTGCGGAGCAAGAAACTGTTGGAAACATTCACAAATGTTTATGTGCAGTTTATGGAGCATCAGCAGTCGACAGAAGTACGGTTAGTCGCTGGGCACAGAGGGTGAGGCCATCAGAAAGTGGTTCGGCGGAGCTCCAAGATTTGCCGCAGTCGGGGTGGCCATCCTTGGCTGTCACACCTGACAAGATGCAGCATGCTGATGCTCTCATTCGTCAGGACCGATGCAGAATGACTCAGCAGTTGGCGCTGGAGCTGTGAATCAGCAAAGGAAGTGTGGGTGAAATCATCCGTGCTCTTGATTACACAAAAACGTGTCCACGATGGGTTCCACGCTGTCTTACATTTTGAAGCTGAGGGGGAACCTTCTAGTCCCGGATTGTGATAGCTGATGAAACCTGGGTGCACCATTTTGAGCCCGAAACAAAACAACGATCAATGGAACGGCGTCATCCGCACTCTTCACGGAAGAAAAAATTCAAAGCAATTGCTTCTGCTGGTAAGTGTCACTCAAGGAAAGAAAAATCCCAACAATGTGCTTCACTGCAATGCAAATGTGTTAGAAACTTCAGCCAACCTGGCCAGCCCAACCTGACTGAGTGACTCTTTCTCGTCCATTTTCTCAATCTTTCAAGGGGAAGGGTGTGATTAAAAATTGTTTTTAGACAAATGTGGTGTTGCTCTATAGGGTAGCAATTGGAAATTTTTCTCTATCTTTAATAGTTTTCAAGTTAGCAAATGGATGACCTTAAATTTTGGGGTCAAAGTCAAATTTGAGTGCAGCAGTGAATTCCCCAACCCCCTATTACCTATAAACCACACTCATCAGAGGTCGCCTACTTGGCAGCTTTGAGATATCCGACATGTTACCAGACTTTTTGGACACCCTGTATAATGAGGTTCTAATGAAAATTGTCGAAGAAAACTCCAATACTGAACAGTTTAATTAAGAAAGAAAAATTCATGATCTGGGATCAATCCAGGGACCATTAGCACTTGATTTTAAGCTCAGTGAAAGAACAGAGTTGAATGCTAATGGTTCCTTGTTTGGTTTGAGGTCATAAAATTCTTTCCTTTCATTTTCTTTATTAACAAAATATTTCATATCTTGTCCCAAAGTTGATGTAATAGCCCAAAAATGGAATGTTCATGTGAATAAAACAATCCCAATGCAATGATTCTCTACTCAACCTTCAGCAGTCCATAAAAAGAAAAAAAGAATTCAAGTCCTATAAGTGATGGGTAAATTTGTATAATAGCTTCTGCAATAATTGTGATCTGAATAAAGGACCATGTAAATTATTCCAGAATGTAATACGAATTAAGCCCTATAGCATTCATTGACATTTAGGATCTTGAGTTATATTTAAAGAAGGATACAAGATTATAATTAATTCAGAATTATACTACAATTTACTAATTTTAGTTCATTCTTACTTGTGTTCCAACTGAGTCGTATTCCCTTTTTCCAACTGAATCATTCTCAGAAGAGCTGATATCTTTCTCAGCTATAAGTTTCTGAGTGTTACTGTTCAAATCAATTTGATAATCCTAAATAAAAGTGTAATCTTATAAGACTATATTTAAATAAGCAATCATTTATGAAATCATTTAAATTTCTTGGCCAGAAAACCCAAATACATGTACTTAATGCTAAGCTTACTTGATGTAACTGCTGAATTTCTTTTTCCAATTGATCAGTAAGGTTGGTCTTTTGCTCTACAGTTGACTGATAAAGACCAACAGTATTAAATTAGTATGTGCCAGACTGTTGGACATACACAATACAACAGGGGGGGGGGGAATTAATGATAATTTAACAATGAAAAACTAAAATAATGTTGTAAAACTTATTGAAATGAATACAATGCCTCAAAACCATATATTTGAAAATGATTAATGCTCACATTTAAATTTGCATCTTTACTATCTGAAGTCAACATAGTCAGCTATTATTACCATTCATATTGAATTATACAGATACTTTTCCTTCTTGAATTCTTTCAAGGAAATGTTTCAAAGTATGACATAACATTCATTTGTTCTTATTTCTATCTACAAGTACATAAAATCGTGGATCCCATCGAGATGGAAATGTGGCATGGTTCAGAGGAGGTGTCTGCTTAGATCACTCAAGGCCCACTTGTAAACTTGGAAGCATTATTGAGAATAAAATAGACAGGCGATTTTTTTTTATTTTTGAAAGATATTGATTCCGGGCATTTGAGAAATTATTTTATGGACAAAACCTATGATAAAGAATGTAGTTTTATTTTCTAGAATAAACAGGAAGCAAGGGGAACTGGAGTCAACTTTGAAAATTCATTTGAGAACGTAGGTCAAGTAAGATTATCTTTGGACAATACTTTTAAAAATAAACTTTTACTAGAAGCTTTTTTCCCCCCTAATAGTTTTTTTTCTCATAGTTTATTCACAATTAAAGAAAAATGAAAAATACAGTAAACTCCGTGTAATTCGAATTCAAACGAACCAGCAAAAAAATTTGAATTAGGCAATAATTCGAATTATGCGATATTGGTCACACTAACCTAAAAACTATGTGTTTTAGATTATGGGTAAAAGTACTATCATGGAAGAATAGATGGAAGTGCCTCTCGCCGAAAAAAGCGTCATGCGAGACAGGACGAGATATCACGTTGTCCGCCAGAGTGCCACGAAATCCCGATGTTTGTTTTCATTGAGCGAGAATCTTTTTTGTATCTAAATGCTATAATAATATAATAAATATTTAATTTTGTGCGTTAAATAACTTAAACAATGATATTTTGAAGAAATTTTGTTCATTATTGCTCTTTCTCTCAGTCAACATGTCTAGAACTTAACAGTTAATTTCACGGAAACCCCTGCACCATTTAAATCAATTTTTAAAAAAATAATTCCAAATCATTTTCCTACCATTTTAAAAAAAAGTGCTCCTAAGCCGGGCCCATATTAAATTTGAAAAGGGTCATTGAAATGAAAGCAGAAAATAAGCATTGAATGAAAGAAAAGCATTTATTTCCTAAAAAATGATCATAAAATGCAAATTCAATGAAAATTTTTAACGAAATATCAAGTGTCCAATTATTTCAAAGACATCTGTAATTCTAAAATCATAAAAAGATCATAGAGGTTGTAAATGCAATCATGTAAGCCGCCAGGTGCGCTGCGATAGCAAGTGACACATTCAGTCGCATTTTAGCATTGGAAATGCTACAAGAGGCGCTTCCTTGTATTCTTCCATGGTACTATCCAAAGATATCTTACATGACCTATGTTCTCATTAGAATTTTCAAAGTTGCCTCCAGTTCCCCCTACTTCCTGTTTGTTCTGGAAAATGAAACCACTACCAAAAATGAATGCTTTATCAAAAGTTTTGTCCATAAATTTTATTTTCATACATCTAGAATCTACATGTATATCTTTATAAAAAAAAAAAAAAAAGCAAAGCTGATATGGATGCTCTAAAACACCCTGTATATTAAATCAAAATTAACAAGATATAATTTATTAGTTTACCTTTAAATGTTCCACTTCTTTAACCAAAATTTTATTTTCTTCTCTGAGTTTAATAATTTTTTCACTTAAGACAGACAGAAGAACCTATCAAAGATATATTGTTAAAATATTAATACTTTAATTAAGATGATACCTTAAAGTTAAAATCTACTTAGACATCTTTTTAACTTACCGAGTGGCTGTTATTATTCTCCAAATCATCATTCAACCCAGAGGCTGTACAGAATAATTTTTCAGATGTAATACCATTGAAATCCAGCTCCATGTGTAAAGCTTCTTTCCGATTCACAGCTTTCATAAAATCTGTAATATTATATTTGAGAAAAGTTGAGAATTAAGTTTATTAAAGGTTTTGATTAAACAAATTTATAGCCTTTCAGAGACTTATTATAGAAAAGGCTTAATTCCAGGCTTAATTAAAAAAACAGCTGTGATTTCACTTATTCCCAGGCTGGGAGTTATAGACAGATTTTATTGTCTATATTTATTAAGAACATTCAAGCTCTTACCTGAGAAGTTAACAATGCTTTCGTCATCTGCATGCATGGTTTTACAAATCATTTCCCAATGGCCAACTGATGGTTCAATACCCAAGCACTGAAGAGCCTTATGTGAATAAAAATATCCTTTTAAATTTCATTATAGTGACATGTAACAACAGAATATTGTTCAAAAAATATTTTTCAGATGAATGAATTTTATGTTCAATTTATAATAATGTAATAATTAAAATATAAGAAAAAAAAAATATATGATCCAAATATAAAATGCATTATTAACAGACAAAAGGGTCTATAGCATGATGCACTATGGCCTACTGGCGTACCATTTGAAGCCTACAGTTTTGAAAAACGAAAATAAAACATTTTGATTACTCGCATTATCAAGAAGTCCTGAAAATGCAAGGCCTCATTGCTCATGTCAAACAATAACAACAAGTGCATAACTGACGCTGCAGGTGAAACTTAATGACTTATCTTCTAATGACTTTTTTTTGCAGGGGCAAAATAAAGACTTCATCTACCAAGGGCATCCATGTAGTTTGGCCTCACTTAACCATGGTACTTCATGGCCACTTCGTTTTTCTGACCTAGCTATTTGGGATTTTTTGTGGGGCTTTCTTAGGCCCGCATCACGACTACGTTACGAGGAGCTGGACTCGTGAGGGTCTCGTCCGAGTCAAACTCGCTGGCAGAGTCGAGTTTCCTGCCAGTTCGAATCGCGTCTAGCATACGCCCATAGTCTCCAACGAGTCACTTATGAGTCGCGGAAGTGACGCAAAATTGGGGGAGTGTTCTTTAGAAAGTGTCATGTAACTACGGAAACGATAGCATGGCCGAGCTCCCCATGTAGCTTTATTTGACCATTTCTATTTGTATAAATGCTTTTCATTTTATTTTTTTGTTTTTGCTCGGGAATTCGAAATTTTAAAACTTATGGGCTTGACAAACAGTTTCTCATTGACTATTTCACTACTTTTTTTTATTTTGAGAAATGATTAAAATAATTATTTAAAATTAAAATTAAAAATAATTATAATTTTAAAAGATTAAAATAGTTTTAAATATTGTGGTTCGTTTTATTTTAATCATTTTCTTTTTCTGAGAATATAGAAAAGTTTCCTAATAATAAACTGTATCTGTGAACTAAAATTTAGTAAGAAACACATGCCAGTTTCTTACAGCCTTTCTTTAGATCTGCCAAATTTCTTATTTTCTTTTTATTAGAAAAATAGGCATTTTTTTACAATTTCAATATTTTTAAATGATAAAAGCCAATTAAATATCGGATATAATGATGGTTTTTTTTTTTCTTTTTTAATCAGAAAAGCTATAGAAATTTTGATCGTATTTTAAGAGTTAAATAATTCTTTTTTTTTGGCTATCATTAGGCATTGAAACAAACTTATGTTCACATTCACAAAGATCAATTCAAAGTAATTAATTTATATTTTTGAAATATTTGCGGTCACGAGTTAAAAAAAAAAGTATGTTAATTTAATGTGACATTGCATTTCCTTGAAAAATGCTTCATAAACTGAGCGAATTTCGAAAAAAAAAAATAGAGATAAATAGAGACGTATTAAATAGAGATATGCAGGACATTTTTTTTTAACATTAATTATCTAATTGATATAAATTTATAAGAAAATGCAATAAAGTAAAAAGTATTGCAATTTTACAGAGTAGCCTACATTATTATTAAAATAGTTATGAATTTAAACATACTGTTAAATTACTCTATTTTCCATTAATGGTATGCAATTCACAACTACTGCAACTATATATCAGGTTACTATCAAATTTTGTATTAAAATTGTAATAAAATATACTTAAGTTATAACTTTATTGCATTTACTTATGAATTCTGGTACATAGCTAATATTATCCATATTTATCTGGCTTATACCTCATAATTATGAACATCGATTATTAATGCTTTGATCGAAGCCATTATCATTACAGATGTTTTATTAATTGCAATAAAAGGAGGAAAAGTTTAAATTAAAAGAAATATTCTGATAAACCTAACCATATTTCCTGTTTTATTGGACTTCAATTCAATTGATAAATAAACAGGACATAACCGAGAAATACGACCACGGCCGAACGCCTCGATACTTGGCAGGGATGAATGCCTCGCTAGCCCGTGTGTCCAACGAGTTTCACATCGATCCGACATAGTCAAAATTATTATGGATCTATACAGTTCTCCCAGAGTGTCTCTCATACATTTAAGTGATAATTACGTGTAGCAGATTAATCCCATTTTTTAAACAAATTTTTTTTTTACCATTAATTGTAAAACCTTTAGTAATATTATATGAAATAGCGAAGCGAACTGAGCACAGCTAACTGGGAGAAAAAGAGCGAACATTCTTGTGGGGGGGGGGGGGGGGGCATCGATTCAAAATGAACGATTGTAGTGATC
>JAHWFO010093982.1:2217189-2239936 GCA_023313115.1 Rhysida immarginata
CATCGATTCAAAATGAACGATTGTAGTGATCCAGTATATTTGAAAGAAATGTTACGTTTCTTGAATTGCAAATCATCAGCGTCATTCATAGTAGTCATCCTATCCCATTTTAACTCGAAACGAAGAAAAAAGTGCCTAACACATGGAATTTCTCCACTATACGTTGCGAGTCCAACATGTTTGTTTCTCGTTGCCCCTCGTTGTTCGTCGCTGAGACTCCTTCAAGCCTCCTGCCTTGGTGACTCGAAAAATGGAGACTCGTCTCATCTACTCGAGACGAGTTAAGCAAGACGTGATTCCTCTGTCAGCTCAAACGGGTCTCATCAATGACTCCGCAGCGATTGAGACCTCATTTTACAGAGTCGTGATTCGGGCCTTAAAAATTATGCTGGATGAACTCAAAACTCTAATCACAGCTGCCATAATGAAGCGATATACACTTTCTGCATCTAAGTGCACAAGTTGATCTCATATAATTCCGAGATTAAGCTGCTTCCAGTTCTACAAAAACTGCCATGTTACTCCAGCTCAATTTCAATCTAGCAGAACTATGTAATTTATGATATCAGATCAGATCAAGCCACCTCAGTGATTTTAATCTGTTCTGGTTAATTCAACATAATCTGCATTTGTAAAACAACATTGACAAAGAGTAGTAAGTAGCCTTTGAGTCGAAGATAAGGCAAGCATCAAAGCTGAGGAAAAAATAAAACCTAAAGGGTTTTTATTTCATATATTTTGGATGACCAGATATCCCGGTTTTTGAGAAACTTTTCGGAACGCTGTTATGTCCCAATTTCACAAATTGCATCTTTATTCTAACTCGTTCCCCTTTTCAGTATTCCCGAAATACTATCCCCTTTTTCAGGATTCTTGGGCCATCCTTTCTTTTCATGACAGCCTTCCCTTCATTTCTATACATGCAAGATAGAGACTAAAAACAATATACCAGGTGATCCAAAAGTGTATTACATTTTACACTGTTAACGACATTTTCAATGTTTGCTTTCCAGCAATTCAATGCTTTCATAAGAATCACGAGGCACGCGTAAACACTGAAAATGTCGTTAACAATGTAAAAAAAAATGTAACACACTTCTGGATCACCCAGATTTATTTCTTATACGGTGGTAGAGACCCTGAATAGAATTCTAGGCTCTCTATGTGCAAGATAGTATTATGTGAATTTTATTACTTTCAAAACACGGTTTTTCAAAGTTCATGTTAGTCATTTATTGTTAATACAGTGAAACCTCCTAATGGAAGACACCTCTAATTAAGGGATGGTTTAACAAGTCCCAGTCCGTTTGATAGGACACCTCAATTTAGCAGACAAAATTCATGTCCAATTTGGAGGTTTCACTGCATTAATACCTACATACATCTGTGTATTAACTATTTTTCTTCAGCTAAAACTATAATAAATTGAATTTTAATTCTATGAGTTCTTATTTATTGCGATATATTGAGGAATTCAAATAAAAAAAAAAAAAAGATATGTTTATGACAAAAAAAATGGTTACATGGCAAAATTAACAATTTCCATCACATGACATCAATTTCCAGTCACATCTTCAAGTGTCCCAATTTTTTCATTTTAGAAATATGGCAAAATACTGGAAGTAGTTTTAAAAATAAAAATGTTACCTTTTATCATTAATATAAGCCTGATCTCAGCTATAAGAAAAATGGATCAGGTTCAGCACGTACAGCTAACAAGATCTAACATCATTTTGAAGTTAGAATTCGCATACTAATGTATGTATGCTGCATGATGCCCACAGAACATATTGACAGTACAAGTAAATAGTATGCTCTTTTGGGTTAAACAACCCAGCTCAAGATAAGCATGTAAACACAATGACTGATAGAGAATGGCTCCTCATTCCGTAATATGAATTTTTAGTCGTACGCATAGACAGGGCCAATGCCAGTACTAATTGCAACCTACACAAGAATTAGGCAAGCTTGTGAATTTTTCAATGTTGCATCCTGGGCAACGTTAAGTATTTACCCTCTGAGGTCTGTACTCTAGACATCTGCCTAATTGGCTTCATAGTAACATTGCCTTATGTAAAAACTTAATATCTACGCAAGACAGTGTAAATGCAAAACCTGCAATGTAATGCCAGCAAATTAAGCAATCTTGTTTCAGGGCATTTGAAAGCAGGGATAACAAAATTTCCCTGCTATGAAAGGACAAATTCAACTTTATCAGGTAAAGAATAATAATTGGATGTTCTATGAGGATTTTTATACACGCCATACATCAGATGTTTAAATTATTGATGAAAAATAGGAAAGAAAATTCCACAGCCTGGGATCGAACCAGAAACCTTCTGCTCACCGTGCAGATGTGCCAGCCAATTACGCCACTGCGGACATGGAAGCATTACGCTATCTATATGCCCTTTGGGCTGGCTGGAGCAGTATCCAGTTCGCAGGCTGGGACTATCTTTTCTACTGGCATACTAATTGTTAAAGAATAATAATTGGATGTTCTATACACGCCATACCTCAGATGTTTAAATTATTGATGAAAAATAGGAAAGAAAATTCCACATCAATAATTTAAACATCTGAGGTATGGAGTGTATAAAAATCCTCATAGAACATCCAATTATTATTCTTTAACGATTATTATTATTATTACGCCAGTAGGAAAGATAGTCCCAGCCTGCGAACTGGGTACTGCTCCAGCCAGCCCAAAGTGCAGCGAAGGTTCCTGGTTCGATCCCAGGCTGTGGAATTTTCTTTCCTATTTTTCATCAATAATTTTATCAGGTATTGAAGCATACAAATGACTGCAGGTGCATCTGGTATTAGAGCACTTGTATGGTTGTGATGGAGTGGAGGAATAAAAGCATTGACCCCAGTGACTAATAAGTAAACTGAAATGTAAGTTATTTTGGAAATTGTTGTTATCATCTGAATCATAATTTTTAATGAATCGTTAACTTAATAAAGTATTTAAAATTGTTACATAGTGCATGTTTCAGGTTTCAAATATGCGTTTATATAACAGAATAGAATCAAATTGATCTAATATATTAATAGAGGTTGTTCATTATTACCTGCTTCAGTGTTGCTAATTTAAACTCTGAATAGAAATCCAGTCGTTGCGAATCTTTTTTCGTGGAACCAATTTTTCCTATAGTGCGGTTGATTTTTTCGTCACCCTTAAACCAACTGCTTGTTTTACACGGCACAGATTTCTTGTTATTTATTTTTTCTGTCTTTTTCCTCGGCTTGCTTAACCATGGACTAAAATATTTGCCTTCGTAATCGAAGACATCGACGCTTTTTGCCGGCGTTTCGACGATCGAGTCGTAGTTTTTGAATGGCGTCGAGGTATTGACGCTAATTCTACTCTTGTTAAGACAAAGCTTTTCTTGAAAATTTTCTACGGTATATAGAAGAAACCAATGACATAATTATAGTAAACGTTACGTATAACAATCTAGCCTACTTAAAATTTAAAAAAAAAAAAAGCATGCGAAATAACACAATGCAATATAAACAACGCACCTTTGCTTGGATTCGTTACGGAAATGCTTTCCATTTTAACACGTTATCTTCATTAATTTTTATTTTATCCCATTTAAATGTCAATATTAGGTTTTGAATTAAACTTGGCGGTGAAACAGATAACAACCAATGTGATATAACGGCAAGAGATTTAATTGGTCGTTCTCAAGTAGATGGAACGCCAAATAACGAAGGCGTTACCAGTGACACCCACTACAGAAGCCAACCTGGAAGGTTTAACCGAAAACAGCACCAGTAGCATTTGAATAATAAAAGGGATTAGTGCCCTCTACAGAGTGAATCAGGAAACTTAGCTATTTTTTTTCCACCTTCCCATACAGTGTTCTTTGTATTTAGCATGCAATTGTCAGTCATTTCGGTTACTATGGACCAAAAAAAATGACGCTCGAATAGCTTTAAAGATAAATTCAGCCTCCAGTCAACTGAGTTTGAAAAATTTAAATATGAAGGAAATAGAGCTGATAATATATAAATGACGATGATTCCATTAGCTCTCTTCCTTTACCGAAGTAAAGAGCTACTTCTTTATGTTTGAGCTCTCGGATGGAGAGTCTGCTATTCTTAAAAGTTACAAAGAAAATGAGCTGCGCTATTGTCAACGTCATTAGTATGACATTGTCAACATTCCGGTGCAAGCAACTTAATTTGTTAGATACAGAAAATTATCGCAATCTTATTACCACTTATTAATGAGGAATAGTATTTTGCCTGTACGCATTTTTCCGTGGAGACTAAATGCAAAATAACCGTTATCACCGTTATTTTTTATTTAGATTTTTTTATTCACTTTTTTTTGTAAAAATTTATAAATTACAACAAAGGTGAATAAAGAATAATGCTAGTTTTTATTTTGGTTCTTTATCTTTTTTAATAATTTATTAACTACAACACATAAAGAATACCGCTCTTCTTCTTCTTCTTCTTCTTCTTCTTCTTCTTATTATTATTATAGATAATGCTAATGAAATTTTTGTAAAACTTATAATTGGAATAACTATAATAGCATTTTTATATAGCGGTAAAGTTATTTATTTTTTATTTTTATTTGTTATATTATTATTTTTTAAATGCAAGAATATCACTTTTGTCTTTTTTGTGTAATTGTTTTAAATATATTAAGGAAGATAATAATAGTTTGTTATAAAATAAATTTAGTTGATGTCTGCATGGTTGCTCCCATACAAGCCAAAACATGGCTTCGGGAACACTTTGTTTATTATTATTATCATTAATATAATATAATTACCCAAATTAATGTATTTGTTTGAATAAAATAATTGTTTGAGTTCGAGTTTGAAAAAAAAAAGTATTATTATTATTATTAGTAGTAGTAGTAGTAGTAGTAATATTTCATGTTTATTGGTTTATCATTTTTATAAAGGGAATTTAGGACAAATACATCAATATCAATCCTTTACAAAATTTACATACGTGTATGTAGTTACAAAACAAAGTTTTACAGCAAATAAAATTATTATTATACATTAAAATAATAATTATGTATATATTCCCCCATCCCCGGTTTTATATTCTTTTTTCCCTTTTTCTCCCATGTTATTTATCTCATATTTCTATGTGATTCCCATGTAATTTTTTTAAATTTTAAAAAAATTACACATGTTTTCAGAATGGCACTCTTTTGCATCAGATGTAAGGTATTTATATTGTTGATATCGATCTTTCCACAGTATATTTTGAACTGGTTAGAAACTATACGATTGTTATGCGACATTTCTTAACATGTACAGCTTTTGCAGGCTACAGTATTTTCTCAATTTTTCGGCCTTGGTCCTCTTAATATATTCGCCCATTATTATTATTATTATTATTATTATTATTATTATTATTATTATATTGAATTGTATAGAATTTTAAGTAAATAAGTAAAAAAAAAAAAAAAAAAACTATTTTATTATTATTATTTTGGCGCAATGGAAAAAAAAAATTCGGGTCAAGTTCGAAGCCAAGTCCCAGAGGCGAAGCCAAGAGAGGGCCTCAAATGCAAGGAAGAGAAAAAATACTCTCAAAAGGAAGAGGGCCTCAAATGCAAGGTGGGGATATTAATGTCTAGATGTGGTAACTTCCTTACTATGTGAGTAGTGTTTATAGGATTGTGTACTGCTTTCTGTAAGGTTTTGTGTAAGTGTAGGTTAAACTTCAATGTTGACAGGCTTTTGTGTAATGATGTGTAACTTCAAATAGGTGATAGAACGATAGGAATGTGTATTCCTTTGGACTGGTTGGCTCCCCAAAGGCGTTTTTTTTTTTTAATGTTAGTGAGTTTTTCTGTGTATGTTGTTTTTAATTGGTTTTTTATAAATTATGTGCAATAGGGTTGGAAATATCACTTTATTAAAATTAAAATTAATTATATATTTTTTAAAATGGGCAAAGAGTTGTTTTCCCTATTAAATTCATAGTTTTTCCCGCATGATCATAAATCATCCCATATAATTGATTTCAAAACCTTTTAAATGATTTTCTATTTGATGACATTTGTTGCGAGCAGATTATAATTTGCAGAGCAATTTGCCAGATCGATCTCAGTTTCAGCGCCAGCCAAAATAATTTGTGCCAAAAAAATTATCTGACTGTGTTTTTCGTCGTATACGTTTCTTTAAAGTTATTAGGTTGTAGACAGTTTTATTTTACTTATTTTAAGCAATTTTATTCTATTATGGATTACGCCTCCAGGGAAAGAAAGATTTATGATTTTTTAATTTTTTATTTTCTATGATTTAAATCTGACAATCTCCGGGTTTACAGGACATGTAGAGTGATTATTTTTTTCCAAGTTATCTTTTTTAAAAATATTTATCCTCTAGAGTTTTAGAAAATATTGGACTACCAAAAAGAGTTTCTCTGAAAATTTAACTGTTAATACGATTGCCATAAAGTTTTTTGCTTCCATTTTTTTTGGAAATTTTTGCCTTTATAATTTCTAAGTGGACGAATTTAAGAGAATGATGAGATTATAACATTTCTTCCTATAGCGCTGAAAATTCCATTGTTGTCATTTCTAAAAATTAAAATACAATTTGTCTAATGCAAGCTGGATGAAATAGGCGGCCTTTAGATAGGAAAGCGCTGTCAAAAGAAGAATTAGAAATATGAAAATGAAAGCTATAGCTATGTCAAGTTTTAATTTGTTCATCCTTTATCATTCTGTATAAGGATTTTATTTTTAATTTTAGAACACAATACAGGAGAAAAAAATACGTTAAGTATAAAGAAGGTGCTTTAAGTTTATTTTCTTTTAATTATTAAATCAGACAAAATAATAAAAGCATAATAAATCCATTACATGACTATAAATTTTTATTTAATGTCCAGTCTACTTAATTTAGAAACAATATTTAGGAGAAAAATAATTCCAGTATATTTTTATAAAATCTCTTGAAGTAAAAATTTCAAAAAAAAAAATTGTTGCTCAGACTACAATGATCAGGTGACTTTTCACTTACGCGGCCTGTCTTCTTCATCGGCAATTGAAAATAAGATAGGCCGCGCGTGCTTCAAGCCAGCGGTAACAATGCTTAAATGGGCAACAATAAACGACGTGTTCTTTGATCCCTCGTCAAAACAAATTTTTATAAAACAGGATTAATTAATACCATTAGGACACGAATCATTTGAAAAGTTTTACCTTATCATGCATTGTCATCGATACTGAGTTGAAAAATTTCTAGTTTGTCGAAAAGTTGATTTAATATTGGTTGCAAGTTTTGTACCTTATAGAGAAACAGATAAATTTGCTGGCGATTTAACTGTGTGGAAAAAGCAATTTACGGGGATCGTGCAATATTTCTTTATAGTAAAAGTAGCGTTATTATTAACTTTTAAAAACGAAAGTTGTTTTTTTTTTAATTTGCAATATGAAGCACCCAATTTTCACTATACATGTACTTGAAAATAACACAAAGCCAATTTCCTTCACCGAGAAGTAACACTATTTTGCATAAATTATTTTCAAAAAGTTAAGATTGTCATTATTTCGAGATATTTAATACCAATCTACAAAGTCACGTATGCTTTGTTGAATAAGGAAGCAACAGTTCAAAGCTCTTTCCGCAGAGAAATAAATGAGGAACTTTCGAATCATTTAGAACGCCAAACGATCTCCAAAATTGAACGATGAGGTAAAGAAAATATTGTATAAAGGCAAGTATCCAGAATTTTTTTCAGGGGGGGGGGGGGCTGACCCCCAATTAACAGATTTACAAGTAGTTGACATGGTACGGCCATGAATACTATCAAGTCCAGGGGAAATTTCTTTCGTTTCTTCACCCTTACTTTTTGAATAATGCAAATTTTTTATACATTAAAGAAAAATGATTGGTCATTCTTTTGCACTTAATTGTCTAAGTGAAAACGTTCAATTTTATTTTGAAAAAAACGTCTGAAATGACACCTGTATCACCAATAATTCGAGCCTACCTATTGTATGAATTTAAACTTGGCCATAAAGCAGCGAGGCTGCTCGTAATATTTGTACAGTATTCGGTGATGATTCTGTCCGACCGGACGGCACAGAATTGGTTCAAAAAATTTAGAACTGGTGATGAGCGTCTTGAAGATTCACTTGAGTGTTTGGTGGTGTAATCCATTATGAGCTCCAAAATCCAGGACAAACCCTCCAGACGTGTATGTTGGTCAGCTTCAACGTACACATGAAAAAATCAAGCAAAAACAGCCAGCTCTTGCGAACCGTAAGGGTGTTGTTTTTCTTCATGACAACACACGTCCGCATACGGCAAAGCTGGCCCGTCAGGCAATAAACAAACTTGCCTGGGTAGTGTTATCTCATCCACCGTACTCTCCGGATATCTCTCCAACAGATTATCACCTTTTCCGATCTGTAGATAACCATTTGAGAAACAAGTGCTTCAAGACAGAAGAAGAACTAAAACATGAACTGGGCGTGTTTTTCAACTGTAAAACTCGTGATTCTTATAAAAGAGGAATTTATGATTTAGTATCTCGTTGGGAGAAGGCTGTTGATAATGGAGATTATTTCGATGAATAAAAAATCCATTTATGCATTAATCTGAACGCCAATTGTAATATTTGCAAAAACGAAAAAAACTTTCCTCTGGACCTGATACAAAGAATACTTGAAAATTATAAAAAGAATGCTCGAAAATATATATCTGGAAGCAAAACGGTTATAAAAATCAATCTTTATTTAAGGCCGTGCAAATGGAGAGAATTGAATGCGACTATAATTCGATTTATATATTTGCATCCGAGCATCCTATATCAAGCCACTACCCAATATTATTATTTTTATACGAGGATTATAAATTTAAAAAAGAAAAGATACACGTTAAATTTGAATATCCCATTAGGTCCAAACTACTAATAATAGCATTCAAATTGACTATGAAGTGTAAATTTTAAACAAAAAATTAACCTCCCACCCCCCACCCGAAGAGGGTATGGCAGGCAGCAGAAGCCTTGAGTGCATCTATCCGTACCTTTTAACCTCCATTTTTTTATCAGGAAAAAAAACGATTTTCTCGAATATAATATTTAGAAAATGGAAAAGAACTCTATCTTTTTTCGTTTCTCATCATTTCCGAACGAAAAATATATCACGTTCCATATGTTGCCATTGAAAACGTTACTAGTTCTAAAAATCAGGTGACCGTGGGAACAATTTGGCCCAAACTTCATAAATATGTAGATCTTGCCTAGAAGAATATACATACGACAATTGACAATCGAACAGCGCAGGGAAAAACAAACGCAACGAGTTATCCGGGAGCAATGCTTTCACTGCCATACTCATTACTCCAAGAAGTAACCAAAGAAAGTACACTGAGCTAGGAAAGAAGCCAAATGAAACCTAGCAAAGTTATCCTTGAAGTAAAAAAGGAGCCCTTTCCTGTCAGGAGAAGGAGGAGCTAGGAAATCCAGTAATCTGGAAAGATGGCCTTTTGAATGTCGTCGAAGTTGACGTCTAGGATGTGACGAGGCCTGCGATGCTTGAGGGAACTTTTAAAGGTGAGCAGGTGATCCAGAATGTCGGCAATTCCTTTAGGGGGTTGGCATGGTCCTTAATCTACAGAACGAGCTTCTTCAGGGACTCTTGAACTTGATTTCCAATAGGAGGTGCATCGAAATCGTCAGCAATGAAAGTATTAGTGGAACTTTCCTGTCAAGTTGAGCAATGGTCCTCAGCGTAAAGTTTTGGAAGGTTTGGAGATCCTTCCATCTGGAGTTGTATATTCTAGCCCAATGGAATAAGCATACCGAATTTCACTGCCTTTATACCATTTAGACCCCTCTAACTTCCATTTCACTGCCCCCAGTGAGACAATCGAAACCAAACTAAATAAGTAAATTAGGACATGCTAATAGCAAGCTACATTCCGAATTTCAATCTTCTACGTTAGAAATTGTAAAAAAAAATATGAAGGGGACAGACGGACATGGTAAAGCCAATAAATAGATCCATTCTTCCACCACTTAATAATTTGCTGTTTTGTACTGAAGAAGAAAGAAAATTTCCATTTTTTAAAAATTCTGTTTTAACATATTTTTATTTTTACAATAAAAGGTTTTTATTATAACAAATTTGAGTCAAATACAATGATAGCCAACTTCATGGTCTTCAAGTCATTAAAGTTACTGCACAGATTGGGCTAACAGTTTCCATTTATGGTTTTTACTTCCTAACTAAAACAAAATAGGCAAAATGACTAGTTACGTGCCAGTCTTTTTTTGATCTTAATAATCTTTTCTTTATTAAGATGCTTTATATGTCTCAAAAAAAGCTTAAAAACATACAAAGAGACTGGTAATAAAGCAATACTTAAACTTTACTTGTGTAGATGACTCGTTTCGCATTCACTTCATAATCGGAGCTATTGAATATAAGGTGATGAAGTATTCATTAGGTCCGGTGATGAAGTGAATTCTAAACGCGTCAGCTGCACAAGTTTAAATATTGCTTTATTACAGTCTCTTTGTATTTATTTAATCTTACAGCAATACAAAGCCCACCATTATGGATAATTATTATCTAATACATCAAAAATCATTCTTGAGATAACAGTACTGTAGCCAAAAATGTACAAAATGGCAGAGGGCTAATGACAAAAGACCCCAAAACTAAATTACTTTTCATAGCTGATTCGCAGTCCAAACTGTACAGTATACATACGGTTACTTAACATTTTTTCTAAAACTGTTTAAGCTTTTAATTCAGATGAAATCCAGTTTATCTGCAATTGCCATTGTTCCTTATTTAACCTAAAACAGAATGAAAGAAACAGTAATGAAGAGTCTGTATTGAATGCATTAAAAATAAATACGTGTACTTAACAAACTAAAATTTCAATGAATATTAAGCTTACAGCGATTTTTAAAGCTTGATCTAAATCGGCGATGATGTCGTCGACACATTCCAAACCAACGGAGAAACGAATTAAATTATCGGTAATATTTAACTGTCGTCTTTGTTCTTCCGGAACACTGGCATGGGTCATGAGAACGCTAAAAATTGATTTAATGTAAATATCAATTTTTTAGTCTTCTATTAGCAAATAAATAAAAGAGATGCATGTTAAAGGTAAATATATAATTTAAAAATCAATAATGTAATAAAAACTGAGCATACTGATAAAAAAAAAAAAAGAGCGGCCTTAACCCATAAGGAAGTACTATCCAGTTTAAGTCAATAACTACAAAGTTTTAGTTTACGATAATCGACTGTGACCTTACAACTAAACTTTTAAATATGAATACGCAATCGATCTACGCTTTATCAAGGCCTCTCCTTTCCAATTTTGTTATTATCTGTCCAACGAAAGTTGGAGTAAGCGTGTGCAGTTAAACTTCCAGTTTCAATTGGACACCCCACTTCAACTTTCGTATTTGACCATGTCCCGAATAATACTTGCTATTTACAGTCTGTGAAACGTAATCATTTGGGTATTCTTACAGTCAGAAATGAATAAAAAGAAACAAAACATTGGAAATACGAGGATCGTCCAGAAAGTAAAGAAAGGTTGGGTGTATCGCAACCAAAAAACAAAATATATCAAAACAAAACTTTATTTGCAAAAATAGTAACTAATTCTACTTTTCTGTATAATCGCCATAGTTATAGAGGTACTTGTCATAATTTGACGCAAGTTTTTCAATGTCGATGTTATACTTATCTGCCGCCAATGACTGAAGCCATGAAGTTAGTGCTTCTTTAAACGCTTCATCACGTTGGAAATATGTTCCCTTCATTTGTGGGAAAAAGCGAAAATCACTAGGCGCCAAGTCGGGACTGTAAGGGGAATGGTCAAAAACGTTCAAACGTTGCAATTCTTATTGCGTTGCTGCAGCAGATGAGAATAACATTGGAATTGAAAAAATTTGTCTCTCATTATGAGAAATGCCTCAATTATGTAGAAAAGTAATGTTAGGTTTAATATTGTTGCAAATAAAGTTTTGTTTTGATACCGTTAGTGTTTTGTTGAGATACATCCAATCGTCGTTTACTTTCTAGACGACCCTCGTGCAAAGGAAAGTGCAATATATTCTTACGGGTGATTTACTAAACTTTCGTAGCCTCCAAGGCTCTCTGCAATCGCTACCATTTTCAAATTCTTCATGAACTCTTGAACTTCGGGTAAGCCTCCTTTTATATAGAAAGAAACCATCCCTGAAAAACCACTGCACTGCTTACGAGCAACATCGTGTTGAGGATGGTTTGGTAAACCTTAGATGAAAAGAGCAACATTTTTTCGTGTATAGATTCAGAACTGGATTCAGGTGTTTCTAGATTTTCCACGTATAATAATAATAATAATAATAACACAGACCAACAAAAAAAATACCTTTTTAAAAACTATTTTAACGTTAAGAGCTGACTCTTGCGGGGTTTTTTTTGTGCTGAATCCGTAAATGATTTCAGTTTTTTCCTATCATCCACAGATTTCTTGTTTTTCCAATGAAACGTTTTAAATTATTCAGAGTTGGGGCCTAATAAATTTCCTTGTGCCCAAAAATATGGATACTTTAACTCTGCAGCCACTTCTCTCTTCACACCCATTACTTTAACATTGCAGTCTCTATGTGCATAACTTGGAATGTGACATGATAGAAAAAATCTAATAGCAGATTCGGATTCAGCACCTTGCAAACCACAAGAATAAGGCAAATTCATTCAAAAAAGAGTTTTTCCATCGTTGGCCTGTGTAATTTACCTGGATGTAAAACCTTTTGGACACACGAATGTTTCTGGAGGAAATGAGCTACTGTGAGGCCGCTTTTCATGTGCGCTTGCATCCTTAGATGAAGAGTTTTCAAACCTCGGTTAACAAGAAAGCAATCGAAGGGGGAAGGAACCGCACCTAGTGCTGTAAAATTTTAATTTTTTTAAATCACATTTTTTTCCAATGGCGATCTGATTTGCTTGAATTATCAAAATGCTTTGTTTTAAGCATTATTTCAAGAAATATAACTTAATATAATCTGTTCTGTTTAGTGATAATAATTACAAAGCTACAGAGTAATAAAATAAAACTTTCATTTCTATCCAAGATAATTAAAGAACTAATTTCGGGATAAAATTGGTGAATTTTGAAGAAAAAAAATTAATAACTGTCACTTATTTAATTTTCATTTTCTGTCCTAATTTTTCACTCTTTTCATGATTCTCCATGGGTCACTAAGGAGTTTTGTTTTTTTCCGAAGCCCCTTCTCCAAGGTCATAATTTCCTAAAAATGTTTCTGAATTATTTAAATGAAAGCAGCATGAGCTCTTCTAATTCCTCGAATCTCTGTGAAGTCCAAAAATATTCTTTAAGCTTGACATATTAGTATAACTCTTAATATCGTTACTTCGCTTCTGCATTAGCTTAAATAGATCAATTTTCGCTCTCTCGCTTTGCCAATTATTAACAAAGTATTGACGAGACTAGATACACTATTATTAAAAGAAAAAGAATATAAAAAGGAATCGGATAATCACAGTGTTATCCAAATGCCCAAGGTCGCCTCATATTCTATGAATTCAAAGCATCCCGCATTTATACGGTGTTCTTAAGAGATCGGTTTGAGTCAAATCTCAAGGCCAACATTTTTTCATTTTTATATATACAGTACGGTAATACGATTTATTTTTGCTTTTTTTAAATTTGAAATGCAATAATGTGAGTGCGTGTTGTAAACTATTAACTGAAACTATAATAAAATTTGTACAATTTTCCAAAAGGATCCACAGTAGGAGAAGGTCAAAATAACGATTTATTTATTTAGTTTAGAATAAGATACGTTATTGCTATATCCTTTTAAACCAGCTTTATTAGACAACCAAAACTGAATCAATCTTCTTTTCACGTGATTGCACTGCATTCATTATCCGGCAACCTTTAACAGGCCATTCAATCTCATTAAAGTTGCAAATTTCCTACGTTATTTTACAAGGTTCTAAAATTCTCTTCGATCTCGCACAACAAATTTTAACAAGCTGCAAAAAAGTTCTCTATCCGGGTTATTTAATTTTGTCACAAAACACAATGTTACTGAACTAAAACCCAAAGACACTATATTTATCTCTCTATGAAATACTGATCTGTCACATAATTCCCGGTTCACCCTCCAGATAAAATGAGAAATTCGAGCCAAGAAAGACGACATTGAATGATAATAAGGGGTGAAACAGCGAATTTTTTTTTGGAAAAATACATAAATGGGAAAGTAAAAGGAATTTCGTGCAAAGTATGAGAAGAGGAGAACTCTGGTTTGAAAACAGAATTTCATTGGTATGGACTGCTGAACAGAGTAATAAGATTTAAAAAAAAAAAAAACTTGCTTTTTTGTTGATCGTTCATTAAGTGTACATATCATGCACACTCTTGAAAACATTAATTGCAATTTAATAATTACAGAGTCATACATAAATGCGGATGTTCTCAAATACATATGAATAGGTAGTATAATGTTGGCGCCTAAGGGCACACCGTAATTTAGTGAAGTCTGGCGACTCGCAAACGTGACTCAACATTTAAGAACCATATTTGGTGAAACTTCTAGATTTTTAAGCAGTTTATATATGCTTTCATTTTAATTCTATAGAGTCTAAATTTTTGATGCATGGCTGCTATTATATATTGATATCAAAATAAGCAATAGATCTTTATTTAAATATAGGTTGTAAAAGAACTTCATTAAATACATGTATTTAATGAAAAAATTCATTACAGCCTTTTAAAAATAATCAATGCATGTACATGTACAGTAATGGCAATTCCATGAAAATTTTTAAAATCAAATATCTGTAAAACAACATTATCAGGAAAACTTTCCCAAAGCATTCGTGTAGGCTTAAGAGAAAAACCTTGACGAATACCGATTTCATCTTTTATCCAACCCGTCAACATTTTTTTCCAAGTAAAGTAGAGAGAGTTTTTTTTTTCTTTCTTTCTCTCTCCTTCCTCTTTTCAAGGTTCCATGACAAGAACTTCCCTCGGAGGAGGCACTGTCACAACTTCCCATCTGGCGTGATCAATGACTGGAGTGAAGATGGCGTGATGGCAAAATAAGGCTTCAGCAGGGCTCTTCTTCCTCATGTAGGATTGAATGGAACACTACAGGTCCCACTCTTTCTTTGGGGTGCACAAACACTTCCATTCTTCCGATGAAGTCACAATGTCGTCGTGGCCTCCTTGAAGTTCTCACATTCTCACTGAATCCATTCGAGAATCGCCTTACACACCTCCTTCCCCTCCTCTCGCCTGTGAAAGGGTTTTTGGCAAGCGTTAGAAGCCATATAGCTTGCTAAATTCCATAAAACATGTGTCCTTTTCACGCTCGATAAATTTAATAATAATAAAAAAAAAAAACTCAGCCTAAGGAAAAACCTTAATTTTTGTGAATGACTAGCCTCCGGGTGAGCCCTGGGATTAAGGTGCTAAACACTCGTAAAAAATATATAAATATAATCAATCTTCACTTGAAAACTGGTTTTATGTTGCTAGTCAAGTTACATTCAATAAAATAATGAATACCTACTATTTTGGAGAAATTTCAGCTTTTCATAAATGACTTCGTTGCTGGTTACGACCGCGCCCATTAACGTGTCCGTATGTCCTAAACACATAGAAAATTATTAAATATTTATAAAAAAAATAAGTTTTTATGCATAATGAAAAATAATTAATTACGTTTTAACTTTGTAAATGAACCCTAAATCAAATAAGAACGGTTAAAATCGACTTGAACAATATTGAAATCAACAGAATCAGTCCCTAACTCCAGAATCGAGACCTTCGGTTTAGCCGTTTGAATAACACTATAATCCGCTTAAGTCGAAGTGTCAGGGGACCATGAAAATAGTTCGACTTATCAGGAATTTGACTTTTATTTTTTTAAAGAGTGTTTGTTAAAATCCTTTTTCGAATTTTGACAATAAACGTCAAAAAACAATAGACAATTTTTGGCTAATATTTTTTTTTAATTTAACTAAACCAAATTTTTTATATTTAGTTTCACGACTAGAGCTTAAATTAAAAGAAAAAATATAGTAAAAGAAGAATATAAAATGATATCGATAAATATCAAACCATTTTCCTTATTTAAAGTACGATCTAAAAAAAAAAAAAAGACAATATTTACCGCTCATGTACTTAGTGAGAGAATACATGACAATATCTGCTCCTAATTCCAAAGGCCTCTGAAACGAGAAATAAAAAATCACAATTGCATATTCTAGAGTAAAATGCATTTAGTGTATTTGATGATATTTCTTCCCGTGCTATTTTATATATCTCGTATGCTTTTATCCAGAATGGAAATTGTGACGGGTGTCTCATCATCTTCTTCTTTTAATTAGGTCACGCGAGCTTAGTGTTGCTATTAAAGTTTATGGATGTGGCTTTATTACGTACACAGCAAATCAATGCAGGAAAATCAACCTTAGACTTAATTATAATTACAATTTTCTGGCTTTGTCGGATTACTTCAAACATAAGTAATGCCAACGCTATGAAGTCATTTCAATTTGCATGGAAAATGATGATTACAATTTAATGGGTGACACATCCCAAATGGTATTACATATGCGATGACCTAAGGCGTGTAATGTTCACTACTAAAGTTTTCTCAGCACGTTTAAAATTTTGACTATTTATTAGAGAGAAACTATTTCTTTAGAAATCAATCATCTTTACCTTGTGAATAAATATTACCTAACGTATCGTGATTCTTTGCAGTTAAAATTGAAGGAACGGAGTCTACAAAAACAGAAAGGCCTTGCTTGATAAGGGGAAGTTGATCTAACCTAACCTATATCTGAAGAAAATGCTTCTATAATTTGTTAATTACGATTTAGAAAAGGAGAAATTCTGCGACCTGGACTCGAACCAGGTATATCATTATTCCATAGAAAATTTATCCGCTAGAGAAAAATTTAGCAAAAGAAAAATTCCGCAATAGTTCAGTTGGTTAGAGCAGCGATTAATATACATGTCCTTGGTTCGAATCCAGCTCGCGGGAGTTTTCTTTCCCTTTTCTACATCATAATACCAAACTTGCTTGACAAACAAAATGAAACAAGCCTAACAATGCGTCGGACCACCTTTTGCAGCTATCACAGATTCTAATCGTCTGGAAAGACTTTCCACAAGTTTCTGGAAGATTACAGATGTAATTTTGTGCCAGTCTTTATTTAGAACAGCCGTCAACTTGGACATTGATATGGGTGAAGTTGAGGGACACGAAATTGACGTCCTAACGCATTCATGCATTCTGTGAAGATCATTCAATTTTTCTATGCCCAGTTCATCGATCTGATCATCAGTTTTCTGCTTAAGCAGATCCTAAATGCTTCTTCTCCATCTTTCTCTATCCTGTACTCTTCTTTTCATCTCTTCGTACCGTCCTCCTTTCTTTAAAATGCCAGTAATCTTTAATCTCCTGCCTCCTCTTTTTGTCCTTCCTTCCACTGTGCCTTCTATCATTTCATCGAACAATCCAGTTATAGTGAAAGAAGGAACTGTGGCGTGGATGAAAGGCAATCAAACAATTCATATCTCGGATGTTCTTTTGTGGTAAAAGGCTTTTTCCTTCATATACAGGCAATCTAGTTATAATCTTGATTTGTAGATAGGAGCATTCTCATGTTGAGAGACAAATGGGCCCATACATACCAAACAGCTCTCTCGTCGTTGGCAGCGCAAAATGATCAAGAATTTCCAGGAAAACGTCATAATCAAAAGTTTTCTTCACATGAACCAAAAGGGCCCAGCCATTTAAGAGAAACAGCCCACATCATAAGGCAACCACTACTAAATTTGACAGACGACACAATCCGATCAGGCATTTAGCGTTTGTCGGGCATTCTCCATACCACATTGCAATAGGGTACTCTGTCTGGATATGCTTGAAAATTGACAATGCGGACGCCATCTTTCAATGGAATACTGAAATACCTCCGTTTGAAGCTTTCACATTACCTGTTAACTGAAGATACTCTCATTATTCTTAAAAATCATTTCACCTTATATTATCTTGCATGGGTTCATTATATCACATGGTCGATTCAAAAGGGAACAATTTATATTCTTAAGAGGATTGCTCTTCTTTCACTATTTTGATTTAAAAACTATACTTCCGAATACTGAAAGTAACTTCCTCTGAAACTATTATGCTTCATGCAATATACTGAACAACCTTCGCCACGTACAAGGTAAATGATTCACAATGTGGTTTTAGAGTAGTCATGATCATGCATATGCAATGCTACTGTAAATACATACATGAACCACAACATTTCCACAGTCTTTGAACATGCCAAATTTGCTGCAATTCGTCAAACCGCGGCAATCATTTGTAAGCACTCTGCAGTTTTGCTTTGTTATATTATTGAAAGTGTCTATTTCTTTTACATAACCTTTTAGTATAATTCCAAAACTACTACCAAGGAAGATGAATATAAGCAGCTCTGAAGCAGTTTTGTTTCCATTTGTATGATGGAGTTTCGACTGAGAGTATAATTAAAGATATTTAAGATTTAACGCGGCTGCATACACAAAGAGTAAATCCTAGCAAAGAGTAAAAAATATTAACTCCGTTAAGTCGTTCAATCTAGATTTGTATATAATTTATAAAAAAAATAACCTATTAAGAAAAAAATAACCATTTACCATTGATTCAAAAGTAACTCCTTTTATCTTGTTTCCGTAATTAAAATTCAATTGCTAATAGTCTTGTAATAATAGTGTTAACTGTTTATTGATTGAGGATTTGTATCAAAGTTTTTATCAGAATGATGGATATCTTACTTGGAAATAACACGTCATGAAGCTATTATCGACGACGACGATAATATCCTTATTATGCTTCTTTAGCTCCGCCACAGCTTTAATGTCAACCACTTGCAATGTTGGATTCGACGGTGTCTCTATCCATATCATCTAAAAAAAAAAGAGAGTTAATTACATATCCCATTCAAGTTCCGTACCCTAATGAATGAGTTTCTGTGCCCTGTGAAAACATTTTTTCTCAGAATTTTACAATTAAAAAAATTAATATTGAGCTGTATGCTTTGAAAATGTTTATTAAATTATTCAATAAATTCGAGGGAGAGTCGGAGAGGGAAGTAGGCTACATGAAGTAGGCATTTAATAAGCAGTTGAATAATCTGATGGGACAACCTTCATTATAATTACATAATTTGTGAAGAAATGTATCACGGAAACATAAACACCTTGCGGGAAAACGCTAAAAACTTGCTGCAAATAGATTTTACAAATCTCTCATTTTTCTTCTCTCTATTTTGAATGGAAACTCATCAGGAAAAAAACCTTTCCTCTATACGGCGTCATTGAACCAATGAAAATTCGACAAAGTGCGGCACTTGCCATTACTGAATTAGAGTCAAATCAATGCATTCGATAATACACCTGCACCCTACAAGGAAGTAAGATTAGTGACCTACTCGGATATTATATTCGAGTAATTCACTTTCGTTTTCTTCGCTGCATGTCGTTCGATGGCGCCGATATCGTAGTTGTTATATCATCAGTATAATTTCTAATTTAAAATATTATGTCAGGAGGCGGTAATGCAATGTTGTAATGCGCAGATAAACATTAGAAATAACGGTTTCAAAAAGACAGTTAATTTTGTGTTTCAGCTCTACGTTTTTGAAAATGTCGATTCTTTAGGTGAAACAAGAGAGCAGGGGGAAACTACGCAGTAATTTAAAACGAAGATTATACAGGATTTTTAATGTACTTTTTACTTCTACGATCATCCAAAAAACTGAAGTTGTCAGCTTGACTAGGGAAAATGCAGAGCCTAGTGAATGTACACAGTTAATGAAAAGATTCTCTCAACACGTAAGTATGACAACTAAATTGATATATGAATTTCATTTCGGTTCTCATTTCTTTAAAACGAAATATGACCAAATCATAACAGTTAAAGAAGCGTTTGAAAAAAATGTTACGTAGTAAATCAATGCCGTCTTAACTTAGAGTACTACGGACAATGGCCCGCGAGGGTAGAGGCTATATTCGTGTAGAAAGGGCCCACAAAAGTTCGGGAGCCATGCGTAAGACAGCCCTGTATTACATGTTAAATAATTAGAACTTCAGCATAAATATTAAAATGTTGATGTTAATAAATTATATTTTCGAGAAAGACTGTAAGATTTAACAATGATTGTCTTCAAAACGGTACCGACGAGATTATTGTTTCTTATTTAATTATATTATACGAAAAATTATGCAAAAGTTTATTCTTTATTATGTAGAAATATTCTTTTTATGGAGTAATATTTCAGGAAAATATTAATTCTCCTGCATAGTTAATTTAAATTTTCTACGTCTATTATTATAAATTATAAAATAAAAATGAAAGTAGAAACAAGTATTAAGTAGAAACTAATATTTTAAACAAATATAGGTAAACTAAAGTCTATATGTTCAATAAAGACTGAGACTTATTATTTCGTTTCCCATTTGCTAGATGATGATAATAAATAAATCTAACCTAACGTAAATGATTCACTTTTAATTTAGCTAAACAGTCTTTTCAAAGCATTACATACCCTCCCTCTCTGCTGTTGGATGCTTTTGTGCAAATGCGTTTTCCATTTGTGATTCGAAGAAGTAGACCATCTTCTGAGATAAAGTTTGAAAGCGCTTCTGAGTGTTTCAAGACACTCATAAATCTGAAAGCGAATTCGCCTCACAAGGTGGTAAATCAGGACGGTAAGATGGGTGGGGGGAGACAGGTCAGTTATTATGAACTAAATACAATACTTTGCCATAGCATACATTTTGGAGCATTTCCTAGCAATGTGTTTCTATAATCTCTTCGATGCTGATAGTATTGTACAATGACAGTAATATATGGTGGTGTGACGTTGTCAGTTGTGTTATTATTAATTTTGATTGTAGTAAAGTTTTGTTATATGTATTTATCTATTTAGAGGCAGTGCAAGAATCGATGTTTCAGAAAACAATGAAATGATAAATCGATACTTCGATAACCATCGATTTAAGAATCGATGTTTTGCGCACCATGTGGGCGGTTAGGCCTACCTTTCGATTCCTCTCTTTGTTCTTATGATAGATTCTTATTTATTCCTTTTGTAAATTAATTTTGATATTGCAGGAATCTCGAAGCCTAGAACACTTTATTACTCATAGGTTAGCGTATATTTTGTTGATCCTGAATTGTGATATCTGTATTTTGCCATTTGTGAATTATGTCTAGGCTAAGCTTATTGCTTTGCATGCTGGGAATGTGTATCACTTCTGATCTCAATATCGATCCTTTCCCCCCCTGTTCCGGAAGTATTATGGATAGTTCTGACCTCGCCACCAGAGGGAGTATCCCAGGATTCATTGCGAATTCCGTTCTGATATAAAAGGGGAGCGGGAATTTTGAAAGGCATTCCAGAATCAGTCTTCCTGACCTGCACTTGTCTCCAGCTCTCTCCCGACTTCGTTGCCGCCAGTATCGTCCCAGCATGTAAGGTAGTAGAATCCTTTGTTACAACATTAGATGTATCTAGTCTAGCCAATCTTTGAATTCCCTTTTGTCATTAGTTTTCTCAGATAGAATTCTAAATTATAAATCATCTAAGTATGCTTTATCTTGGGTTTGGAATTATGTACTAGAAAGGGATGTTGACCTATCGCTATGTAAGCTTTGCAATCATGTTTGTTTCTACTGTTTGCTGACGAACTCGGATGGAACCCTGGTTCATTTAAGATCCTTACTGTTTTGTATATATTAGAATTTAAGTTCCTTAATGTTAGAATGTTGTTTGATTGTTGTTAGATATTAAAGCCCTTGTTTCATTTAATACTTTGACTCTGATTGAATCATTTCTCGATCCTTTTACAACCCATATACTACAATTGGCGCCCGAACTCAGGGACTGTAAAATATTGAGAAATGATGGGGGAAAATCAGAATGCTGAAAACGAACGCAGTTGATGGTGCCATGTCTGCTGTCTCGGGGTTTACCCACCTTATTCCCGCATTTTCTGGCGATGATGGCTCTGGTGATCTAGAAGGCTTCTTTTGCGCTATTGACAGCGTGGCCACTTTGGCCGGGTGGAGCGAAGAGATCAAGACCAGCGTGGTGAAGGCCAAGCTTAAGGGATCCGCGGCGCGGAAATTCAACGAACTGCAATTGTACAGGATTGATAATTATATTAGGCTTAAGGAGCGTCTTGTCAGAGTGTTAAAGAAAAGGGCAGATAAAAGGGACGCAGTAAGGGATTTCTTTCTGGCACAACAGGGAAAGAAGGAAACAGTAGAAGAGTTTGCCGCACGTCTCGAATACTTATGGGACAAAGTGATAGAAAGCGAGCCAAGTTTGGAATCGCAAAAAGGGGATCTTTTGCTAAAAAGATTCTCCGAGAACCTCCTCCCCATGCATAGGCGAACTATATCCCATAAAGAGCCCGACACTTTTGAAAAGGCAATAGAAGAAGCCATAAAGTCTGAGGTATTAGAGTATGGGTCTAACACCGAGTTTTGTAACATAGGCGAAGCCAAAGAGGCCCCAGGGCGGATTGAGGCCCTTGAAAAATTAGTTATACAGCAAGGCAAATTGTTAGAGCTAAGAGAAAAGGACAATAATGACAACCAGAAGTTAATACAAGAACTAATAGAGAAACTAGGATCGCTAGAAATGAAGCTAGAGGAAAAACCTAAGGGGGCTATTTATAAG
>JAHWFO010093982.1:2259235-2321798 GCA_023313115.1 Rhysida immarginata
TATTTGTATACAAGAAAAGACATTTGTAACCTTGTTGCAATAATATGGTTTGATGTGCAGTGAGACAATCTTATTGGCCATAGTTTAAACGCACTCAAAATATACAATTAAATATTTTCATATTACGATTGTTTAATATTATTTAATATTAAATAACCTAACATAATAATAATGTTTTGTGAAATGCAACTTTTAATTACAAATTTGTTACCTGCTTTTCAAAGGTTGCAGTGATTTATCATAGGCAATTAAACTTTTTTTTCTCAGATTTTGGAGCCGTAAGTGAGGAGCAAAATAAGCGCGATTTTACCAGGATATTAAGTTAATATCATTTATATAAATGTAAGCTGACATGATAGTTGGCGCTGGCAGCCCGACTGTCCTGATCGCAGATACTCAAAGAAACAAAAATTTCTGCCGCATAATATTTAACTGTTATTAGTGTCTACAGAGTGTCCAAAAAGTCCCGCATCATAGACGAAATTCAGTTATTTCTGTTTCGTTTTATCAGGGGTGTCCGAAATATTTCTAGATTGGTCACAGAGGACCTGGTGAATGGGCTCCACGGTCGCCAGTTTTGAATCCAATGAACTTTTCAAGCTGGGGGTATCTGAAGCCTCGGGTATAAAGTGTGAAGATTCGCGATATGGGCCATATCATACGATCACCAGGATTGAAGAAGAATGCCATGCCATAGACAATCATTATAGCCCAAAGGTGTTAACAACCAGAAACTTCGCCTCGAGGCCTGGCATGGAATTCGACGGAGGACATATTGACTGTGATTTCGTCTATAGTGTGGGACTTTTTGGACTCCTTGTAAATTAATTGCTAAGTAATTATTTTGTTTGACAAATTTTCTTAGATATACAGTCTGTTTTTAGTTCCTTTTGAATTAGGTTGTTAGTGTACGATAGGTTTTATTTAAATTTATTGTGTATTTTTATTCACAGCACATTCTACGGCTTTTAAATGGCTTATTTATCGTTACGACTCATTAGCTAGAAAATGATACAAGAAAATAATCTATGTGAGAGATAAAGTGAAACAAAAATATATGACGTAACATTTTTAATTGCGATAACTATATTAAATAATTTAGTATAATATGTAACGAATTAAGGTCAGTGAGATATTTTGAGAATGTAAAGGAAGGGATCTTCCAACCATAAAAGAAACAAAACTGGGTGTTCAAATATTGAAACACTTCCAGAAAGCTAAAACTAATGTTGAAAAAACAAGAAAGGAAGGAAAAAAAAACACTATTCCACATAAATGAATTTTATTTTATTATTTTATAAAATTAATTTATGTGGAATAGTGGCTTCTTTCCTTCCACAGTGTCCACAGTTTTCAAAACTGTACAGGGTGTTTCAAAAGGAATTAATCCAAACTTCACACACAGGCAGGAGGCAATAAGGTGAACAGATTCTGTTAATACATGAGGGTCGGAACTCAACCATTGTCAAGTTAATGGGGGGGGGGGGGGAGGCAAATGATGGTACAACACAAACAGGTTGCAGTTCTTTGCCAAGGAACACGTGCTTTTGGAGGATGTGCCCTTGGCTATTCGCATGCAAATGTGGCTCCAACACGATGGAGCGCCCGCTCATTTTAGCCGTGATGTGCGCAATTACCTTCATGCAACATTTGGCAATCGCTGGATAGGAAAAGGTGGACCTGTGGCATGGGCTCCTAGGTCACCAAATCTCAATCCGTTGGATTTCTATTTTTTGGGGCCACATGAAATCAGTTGTGTACAGAACACCTGCGACAAGCATTGAAGATCTGGCAGCTCGCATCACAGTTGTTTCAGACGACATCAGAGAAATGCTCGGAATCGCCGATACCGTGCATATGAGGCCATGGCCGGCTCACATTTTGAGCATCTTTTGTAAAGCTTCAGTGGATTCGCAGTTCCATAATAAACGTGTGCACAGTGCATACTTTGTGTTTTCATGTGCACTCTGATTACTGCCCCCCCCCCCCCTCTAACGTTACCTTGGCAATGGTTGAGTTCGTGTATTAACCCCTCATGTATTAACAGAAGCTGTTCATCTTCATGCCTGCTATCTGTGTGTGAAGTTTGGATTATACCTTTTGAAACACCCTGTATTTTATAACGTTGAAAAGTTTGGTAATGTAAAAAAAGCATGGGTAATTCCCAGTTCTCTCTATTAAAAATAGAGTTAACTCAATAAAATAAGAGTTGTTGGATCTTAGATTTTCAAATAACAATATTCTGCTTTTCAATTTCTTTCCTTGAAAAATGGCATATTTATAAAAATATTACTTTCCTTCACTTCCCTTTGCAATGATCACTTCAAGAAATCTCCGTATCGTTTTTTAAATATGCCATTATCGTCATATTTGCTGTATGATGCAATAAATCCATGAATAACTGCTCATTAGGGTGACTACTCTTGATGTCTACCAATGTGTCTAATGTCGTGAACCCTTATCAGTGCTTAATTATGATCAGTTAATATAAGCAGAAGCTTTGCGAAGCGGTAAGCAAAGTAAGCTCGCTTGGGGCGCACTGTAAGATAGGGCGCCAACCAAGGTTGAAAGGGCGCATATGTTATCGATAAGCATATGTTTGTATAGGGGCGCTGAAGAAACTAGCGCAGCCTCTGAATATAAGTGTCATATTCACCGTGAACTTTTTAAATTGAAGGTGTATAATGTTACTTGATAAAAGGCTCTAATTTGGTTAATGAATTCTTACAAAGAAATTTTTTTCCACTTTTATTTTTTTTCCCCCTTTTTTTTTCGACGTCGTCTTTCCTCATCTTCTCAAAATTTTTAATTTTCTTCTTCCTCCTAGTGGAATTGCTTTCATTAATGCATGCGCACGCTTGTAATTCCTTTAAAGCCAATTTACTTCCTGAAAAATAGGACCGGTTTAGCTAGCATGCAACATGTAAAACGAATTCTTTAAATTAAACTGGTAGACATTTATTCGGAAATAAATTATTTGCCCTAAAAACCCAAGTAATAATTTATTTCAGTAAGAGATTACTGAATAAAGATCTCAACAGCTCAGACAGTTTAATTTCCCAGTCTCCTCCCTTCTTGCTAACCATTTAAAGTTAAGCGGATTTGTTTATTCTGCTCACGAACTTTTTCGAACGACCAAAAAATAACTTTTGCATTTAGAAATCAAAGCTATTAAATTATAAATTTTACGAAATGATTGTTCCTTTGTAGTTGATAAAGAAAAGAGGATTATAATAAAATCGCATGTCATTAAAGGACTATTCTGATAACAGAAGAATCAGAGTGGCGATTGCGTAAAATAAATTTACATACAGTAGGTGTGACTAAATCTTATAAATTAAAAAAGAAGAATCTCAAGGAAGCCCAACTCGTCGTAAAAATAATTATAGACTCATCAAACATATTGTAAAGTTTCCTGTTGAATTCGTAGATTTAATAGGAAAAAAAGTTTTCAGCCTCACTACAACAAACGATAAGATTTCTTCTTGATAAACAAGATTATAATCCTACATAAGTGGGGAAAATAGGGCGCCCATTTTCCTTTCTATAAAGAAGTTTTATGATCTAACCAATTAAAAATTTGCAATTTAGAATTGCATTGATATTGATTCATTTAATTTTCGAATTACCTTTGTGTTGTTTTGAATCGTATTCTGGATATTTTTCGAGATGGTGCAATCGACAAATGTCGTCGTAATACCCATGTCGCTTAATACCAATCGAAATAATCGGTTAATTCCTAAGGATAAAGTACATACAATAGCATTAACTATTAATGTAACGTTGCTGTTTTAAGTCACTTGACATTGTCATATAATTTATAGCATAAAAATGTTCAAACGCTAAATTAGATGTATAAAAAAGGAAACCTGTACTTTACAACATCAAAGTACTGTATCATATTTTTACGAAAATATATGAATTAATAGGCTGCATTGTTCAATTACACATAATAAAAGATCGGTTATTTCAAAATATCCGGAATTTTTATCGAGATTATTCGGATTTCTAAATTGGTATATAGAACTTACATTTACCTGCCAATCTTGCAAGACCAATAAATTGCTTGTTCGGATGATATCAAACGGAAAATACTTGGAACAGTACACATCATAGTGTTTCTTCACCTCAATTACAACCGCATCATAGCAAGGCAAAAGGTTTAAGAAACTTTAGTATGATAAGGAGCACTAGAAGAGCATGTACAAGCCTTAGAGAAACAGTACCTTTTTAAGTTTTTCTTAAGCCATTGTTTCAAAAGTGCTTGCAGAATCAAGAAAAAATTAGCATCTACAGACGTCCAGGGCCGTATGTTATCACCGAAACAGTATCGAAAGACATCGTGTAAGACAACCGAAGTGCCACATTTCACCAAATAATATCACAATACCGTGCTGGATCTAGGAAGGCACTTCGAAACGAGCAACCCTTGAAACTTTCGAAGGATGAGTGTTGTCTACAAAAAAGTGTGGATGTGAATACTGTCAGAAGTCGGCAAGGAGTGTGAAAGACAGCATAACTAGTCTGCATGAGCGAATGTCGCGCCTTGGGACTTTCTTCTTTTTCCAAAACTACAGGGAACAGACGCAAAGTGGTCCAAAATCCCGAAAAACTGGCCAAAAGTCAAAAATTCAGTATCGAATATTTGAAAATATTATTAGTGTTTCGGAAAGATAACTAAATTCCTCATCGAATGTTGCCAATACTGGATTTATATTTGTTTTACTTAAATTTTCAGTTCAGTTCAAAGTTGTCCTTCTTACGAAACAATCGTGACAAGTAAGGGTGATTTTGTGGGTATATTTTGAAAACGCGGTTTGAAAATCAAATTTTGCAAAATGGATTCTATTCCTGGAAGTATGTGCAATAGAAAAAATGCAAATAATTTTCATATATAGTTTTTTTCAGTTGAATTTAAGTCTTTAAGAAATGATACATTTTGAAAGAATTAAATTTTCAATTAACCAAATAGTTATGTATAGCACCTTACTCCAAATTCTAATTAATACCATATCTTAGGTTATACATTTCTCTTTCAAATCGTTAAAAGTGTAGCGCTCTTCGTTTGTGAGTGCTCCATGCTCTTTGTATGTAACAATAGCGACAATTAAAATTGTAGCACTATTTTCGAATGGCATAATGGTAGGACTGCGCAGTTAGCGATGCAACAGTAATCTCTGACATTGATTCTGACATTTACTGCGAGTCTGATACTGTTTCGATTTTTGCCTATGAAATAAAGATTTTTGTATGTACGAAATATGTATATTTTATTTCTTTTCTTCACAGAGACTTGAGAAATCATAATACTGTATTTACCTGAATAGATCCCGACATCGAATTTAAACCGACCCACCCCCTTTTTATTGGTCATTTTCGTGAAAAAAGAATATTCTCAAATTTAAACCGACATCTATTTTTTAATGTTCTGAAGATTTAAATCCACATGATTTTTTTCAATGAATACCCCGTAATTTTCGGTATATAATCCGCAGTCGTGTATAATACGCATGTAGTCTTTTGGGGGTTTTTGGAAAAAAAAATCCATGTATAATGCACATCCATGTATTATGCACACCCAGGTTTTTGTAAACAATGCGCAGTGACGATTTTTTAAACATTTTATCTTTTATAATGCGCGCATTATAAAGCAAAAATTACTATTTATGGATTACTATACACCAGATCTAGGTGAATCACTTTCTATTATTTATTTAGATCTGATTAATTAGACAGTTACATTTCGTGTCAGCACACAGTACTTTCGCCAGCGGGCACAGGCCTGACATCTACATTTCCTACCAAGGAATCAAAATGACAACAAAAAAAAATAAACACAAGAATAGTTTCACCTCCTAAGCTATCGTAAAACCCCTTTTTATAGCATTTGATTCGAAAATGCAATATAATAATGCTTTTCCGCAATTCAAAAGTGATTCGCGAATGAAAGTGAGACCGTTCGTTAAAAACAAAACAAAATGGCGCAGGTCAAAAAAATTTTTTTTTTCTTCGCACGCGAATTCAACCCGAGATCACTTTTTGTATCATTTTTCTGAAGAAAAAACAACCACCTCGGGATATATTCGGATAAATACGATATATCAATTCTTGCCGAATTTGGACATTTTTTGACATTCAAGTTTGCTATTTTGATTCTGTTATGCTGTTTTCAGTTATTCCGATCTCAGATTCGGAATCAGCAACCTCTAAAACCCCAATATACCAGATTTCGTGAAAATCAAATAATTTTTAACATTTTGGCCAGCTTTTCGGGATTTTGGACCATTATGAGATGCCCGATCTCTTTGCGACGGAATGAAAAAACTGGTTCAATTTTGGGTAAGTATGTGGAAAGAGATGGTGACTACGTGGAAAAATAAGACACTGTCTGGTAGAGGACATTTCAAGTTTTCATCAGACACATAGCTCAAAAATCGATGAAATTACTACGTAGGAGACAAAACTTTTCAAAACGCCTTCGTAAAATAGTTATAAAGCTTGAAAGTTGTGCATGTATGCTATATATGCTCATCTATTTAGTTTTACAATTCGCTTAGTCTCCTCAAGAAATTCTCCAAAAAGGAAGAAATATCCACAATAAGGCGAGCAGATGTAAACAATAAATACATTAATATTCAAGATATTGGAGCTATTTGAGGTATATACTATTGTTACTTTAATTTGACATATTAATATTATATTTTAACTAATTTCGTTCATAGAAGTAAATATACTATATAATGGTTTAAGAGACCATAGCTTAAATTTCAGCCATCTATTGACATAGTTTTAATTCAGCTTAGAAAAGTGTTTAATGGGTATGAATCTATGATTAGCTCCGCAAATTTCTGAGCATTGGCCAAAAAATAATCCAGGTCGGTTGACGTAAAATGATATTTGATTTAAACGTCCGGTTACAGCATCTGCCAAGCAAAACTCGGATGGTACATGGTGGTCCAAAACCTACCTACCAAGATTAAAAGTCAATTTCTCAGCTAGTAATGAGTGTAATTGATTGAAAATTGTGTGACGTGTTCGTGGTATCAAGGCATTTTGTTTAACGTGTTATAAATAAGCGGAACTTCCAAAGGGAATAAGTTATTTTTCTCTAAATGTAGAGGAATACTTAATTGTCGTTTACCAAATTTTGAAAACAGATCAACAATGTTTTTTTCCGGTGATTTATGTTAAGGGCATCAAAACTTTTATTCGTAGCAAGAAATACGGATCGAATGAAAACAAACTGGAATGACTTTTAGCTTAAAAATTACGAGGTTCTAATCTCTGCACAAAGAAACTTAGAAAAGTTTTATTAATCTTTAAGAAACATGTTTCTATTACAATCTTTATCCACTAGCCTTATTGTTCCAAAAAAGAGAAATTTGATACCTAAATATCTAAAATTGGTGGACTATGACCTTCTCATAGAATCTCGAATAAACACTAGCTAAAACAATTAGATTTCCAAATAAAAGGAAAGAGGCAACGCTTGTCCACAAAAAGAGCTTTGTTGTGGAGAAGTGTTGCCTCCTACCATCTATTCGTTATGCATCCACAGCTCCTCAAGGTCAGTTAATACATTATTTTATCAATTAGATTTCCAGTCCCGTGGAAGGAGAAACAATCCCATGCCATTATAGAACACCTCCATCTTTTACAGTAGGCTTCAAATATCTTCCGTCCAGGGCTGTTCCTTTATGCCTCGATATATGTGTTATTCTTTTTTTAGCAGACATCTAAAATTTTGACTCATTTGACCAGATCAAGTGATTGGTGATGTACTTTCGGGCAAAATCCAGTCTTCTCTTCATCTGTTTTTTTTTCTTTGCAAATGGTCTATTCAAATCATATTCAATGAAGCTGTTTCGAATCGTCTGAGTTTATGGACTACTGTTAGCATCACCAATTATCTCAATTTTTATTTCTGAGGCTGTTATTTGTGGATTTCACATAGCCTGCTTTCCTATCTTCCTATGTTCTTTCAGCATGTCATTCGCTTTCTTCCACGACCCTGCTTGTTATCCACAGTATTTGGTTCATTGTATTTTGCAACATTTTCCAAAAGATTTTCAAGAGATACGTTATGTTTTGCAGTCATAATTCTTGAAGATTTCAATACCCCATTGTCCTCTACAGTGGTCATGCGCTGAACACTGGCCATTCTTTAACCCTTTATCGATAATGTTGTCATATGGCAACATTAACATTTCCCATCAGTCATGATATTTGTATGAAATAAAGCAATTTATATAATGAAATATATTGGTTCACAAATAGGTTTTTTTTTGCCATAATGGCAACAATACATTAACAAATAATTACATGTAATAAAAATTATTTTTATGACAATTGTAATCCTGACATGATTATTAATAATTAGCAACAGTCAAAATTTTTTTCATGAATTTTTATGGGGTAACGATAAAGGGTTAACATAAATAAATTAATTTAAACGCTTTGCCTTAATTTTCATCCCTTTATATTACTCTTTTTCCAGCCATACGCAAAATTGCATATAACTTCTATATTAGTTACAGTTCATGAAAAAAAAACTACCAGTCAACATAATTTTTTTTTTTGCATTTGTTTTGCATATCTAAGGTTACAGCAATTTGTAGTGTGTACAATATTTGTTTAAATTTTATTGTTTTTGCATGAAAACGCAGCTTTAAGCCAGAGAATTTATATATATATTTTCCTTAACTTCCACAGTTATAATTTTATAACAAATTGATAGGAAAAGTTAACTTGAGTTTGGTGTCAAATTTTTTTTAGCCAGTGTATCTTATAAATCTGTAATTCACGTGAAACGCTTATAAATGCCCGTTAAATCCATTATTATAACCATATTAAAAAGTTATATTTTGTGCTCGTAAATTTTAGGCGTATGCCAAGTATAAACTCTATAAGATCCTTTGGAATATACTTTCTTTTAAGATGTGTAACAAACAAATGTCATCAGAACATAAGGCCGATTTTCACGTTTTCAAAGGAATAAGCTTCAAATGTGACAGTCAAATAAGATCAAACAACGAAACCTAAATTATTATGAAAGGGGAGGAAAATGAGACTAATTATATCTCAAAAGGTTTGTTTGTTTGTTTGTTTTTTAAATTTATTATCAGTACTTACCATTTTTGGAAATAAGACCTAAATGCATAAATTATATGTAGAGACACGAGTCATTTAGAAATGATATATGTTGTTACTACTGTTACTGTAATTGCTTTGGAAACCGAAGCAGAAATTAATGTTTCACCAATATTTTAATGTAAAAAAACAAAATTGTTTGATGGTCTGAAATTTTCTTTTAGGATTATTTTAAAGGAGGCACGTTCGTTTATCATAATAAACGACATTAAATTTATTTTTCTTTGAATTATAACATGGCTTTATTTTCTTTTATTTGTTTTTAAAGAAAAAAGAAGGAATTCTTACCTCCGTAGACATCATTCATGCAAATAACATGGTCTCCTGCCTTCAGTAAGTGTGTTATACAGTCACCAGCCGCTAATCCCGATGCGAAACACAACGCTTAAACGATACAATGGAAAAACTTTAAGTAATATACCGAATACAATTTCAGAATATTGATTACAATATAATCTTTTATGGCTAAACACACAATATATTTTAATAAGCAATAATTTTAAAACAATTATAAATTGTAAAAAAAATGGAATATTTTATTTATACAAACACTTATTGAAGTATTTATTTTAAATATGCAACCTTGAACATCATCTCGTGGCTAAATATAATGTCAAATTCGTTGAACCTTTTGTTTCCTAGAAACTTATAAGAAGTTTCGTGGTGATCTTGTGATCAAAAATAGCTTATATCTTCTTAGCAATAAAAAAAGATATTTTTCTTCAACTTGAGAACAAGTATCCATCTTGCGTGGAAAAATAGAAAACTTGATTAAATAGAGGTGACCTTCTTTTTTTACATAATTCCATTTTCCGCAGTGTCTTTCTTGGTAATCTGACCAACAAATCTGGTTGGTTGATAACAAATGGATGGCATGATTGACCTAAGTTTTCAGTTAATAAAAGTTTAATTGGAGAAAGCAAAATTAAACTTCAGAAAATTCAGGTGCGAAAATTAAGAGAGCAAGGATATCATCCATCCTGAAATTCTAGAAATAAAAGATTTATGAAATTGGTCAAGACATCGATCAAATATAGCTTGCAAAATTTCAATCAGTATATAAGATTTACTTTATTGGAAAAATATTCGATAAATTATTGTAAATATAGAAAATTATAAAAATAAAATATTAATTCAGAAACCTCTTAGAATAGGCCTATGTAGTTTAAACTGAGATCTGCTCTTTAAGATGTTTGTGATTTTTTTTTGCTTCATTTTCTAGTAAGATTGTGCCATTTACTATATTAGATAACTCCCTATAAGCAAGCCTCGATTCTCAGATACGTTTAAAAGAGGAAATTTATTGATAGCAACGTCTTCACATAACAACAGCTAAGTGCATTGAATAAATTCGGATTGCTTGCCAAGAGGATGAGCTATAGTCTTGGACGTAAAATTGTAACACCAAGTTATAGTCTGCAAAGAAAGATTATTAAGTAATTTTGAATTTTGTTATATTATCTAAGATGCTGCATTTTTTGGTTTATGCGTAACGTGCATCAAGCATTATGGCACAGAAATCGTGAATGATCTTAAAGTGGTCATTCCAGAATTACAGGATATTGCAGAGGCGCGAAGAAACTAAGGAGAAATCAGAAATGCGATATCATCACAATAACTCGATGAGAATTTACAAGGACAACGTGGAGCAATAGTTCGCCATGATCACAAGTATCTGGACGCATATAATAACCACTTTGAGCCCCTATTATTCATCCCTTGACGTTTGTATAAATTTAATATTGTACCTTTTATAGTTTTTTTTTCTTTTGACTCCCTCTGTACATAGAGGCGGATCTCATCACAAGCCAGAAATTGATTTTTTTTTCTATTGACACTATCCCAGAAATTCCTGATGGTGGCATTTTGCCAAAGGCGCTGATCGCCTTTTCAGAGGCTACAGCGTGTAATGGAGAGTCACACCTCGTTAGATGTGGCAGGAAGATTTGCGATCTGCTTTCTCTATGTAATTCCGCAATGTATCTATTTGAATCTGATCTATAGGATGGAACGACATCCTACTCTTGTAAATACTTTCGCAATTGATCTTAATTTATATCTCGCCTCTAGCATGCGTCTTTGATAGCAATAATATTATATTTGTTGTGCAATATGAAAAATTGATTTGACGTCAGAAATTATTTGTAACGGTAGCGAATTTTTTTTGTGTCAATGAATGTAACCGTACCATTTTCTCAGAATGCGCTATTCAAGTAGACATAACATCCGGGAAAAACCGTTTATGTAAAGACACTATATCTCGATATTCGCAATAACGGATCATTTATCGTGTAAATACAGAAATTAACGAATTTGTTTGTGACAATGAACGTGGAAACCCTCGGCTTACTTCTCCCGTTCAACATACGGACGTTTCAAAAGTGATTTTTAAATAAGGACAGTACGCACTAAATTAAAGAAAAATGCATTTTAAATTTATATTGTCGATTTTATATCCACAAATGAATTACTTTCTTTGGTGAAAGTTTTCCTAATGTCGTCAGTATTTCAACGTTCGAGGCTAACGAGAAAGACAGGCTACGGCACTGAAAAGTCACCTGACCATCTTAGTCCAAGCAACAATGTAACCTTCAATGTTTCCAACAAACGAAAAAATACTGATTGTTAAAATACTGATTGTTGAGCAGTTAAGTGCGGTATTGGTCCTATTTTTTAGACACAGCCATAGGTTGTCCAACGAAAGAAAAACTGAACGTATCCAATTAATCATCCAATTTTAGTTATGAAACATTGTTTAATTTTCACTGGAACAAAACACCAACAATTGAAATTGGAAATTTTTATTGAACATGTCCAGTTTTCTTTTGTTGGACAGTGTACAAGTAGACCAAGTGGATCCGCAAATGATTTCTATGCGAGATAATGCAAAGTTTATATTAAGAACCGCCTCTATGGAAATATTTCCATTAAATTCTACTAATTCAGAAAAAAATAATAATAATGATGATAAATAAAACTTGCTTAAAATGACTTTTTAAGCATAAGATGATTCGTTTTCATGCTTTTTTAACAACACCGAATGTTTCGTAAATAATAAATTAAATCTGGAGATAATTCCCCAAACATAATGTAAAGGTATTAATGGTAATAATACCCTCGTGGACCCTCGTTTAAATACAGGTCGCGGAATTTTTCCTTCTTTTTTTGCCATTAATATCTTTACCGAATTTTACATTTTTCAAATGTTCGAAATGCTATTCTTGCAACTGTACACAATTTGTACTCTGCACTCCTATGTAATTCCTGGTTCACTTCTCATTTGCTGAAAGGTACCTTCAATCACGGCCTTTTAGAAACTACCAGGCCTGAACATGACGTCAATAATGTATTGTTGAAGCACTAAAAGATTGCGACGTTGAACTTACTTCTGTAATAGCACTACCCGAGGCCAACGAGATAACAAGGCCTGGAAGCAGAAAAGTCACCTGAACATCGGGGTGCTAGCAACAATCCGACCTGGATGTACAATGTATACACCTTTTGTCCGCAGGCCTTCTCTCTAGGAGGTGTTGCTCCGACTCTGAAAAGTCACCTGATCAAAATAGGTCTAGCAACAATCCAACCTTATTTGTTTCCAACAAAGGTAAAAACACTGATTGTTAAAATACAAGATGGAAACAATGAAAATTACATTGTTAATAGACCTATCTTGGTCAGGTGACTTTTTAGTGCCGGAGCAACACCACCTCTACTCAAAGCCTGAGCGCGAAAACGTCATACATTGTTACATCACATACGGTAGGATATTCTTAATCATATTTCAACCAATAATAAGCCTGAAATTGTCCCTACCGCGTAGTCCAAGAAAGACAGGCCCTGGCGCGGAAAAGTCACCTGATCATCTTAGTCCTAATAACAATGTAACCTTCATTGTTTCCATCTTGGATTTTAATAATCAGCAATTTTTCGTTTGTTGGAAACCATGAAGGTTACATTGTTATTCGGACTAAGATGGTCAGGTGACTTTTCCGCGCCAGGGCCTGTCTTTCACGTTGGCTACGCCCTACCGTAGGTGATGTAACAATGTAAGATTTTTCCGTGAGGAGGCTTTCTCTCTAGGCGGTATTGGTCTTTCTGGTTAGCCTCGAGCACTTCCAACGCCTCCTAAAGATAAGGCCTGAGCGCGAAAACGTCATACATTGTTACATCATCTTCCGAAGATACGTTTAATCGCATTACTACCAATAATAAGCCCTGAAATGCGATTAAACGTATCTTCGGATGATGATGTAACTATGTCTGTCGTTTTCGCGCTCAGGCCTTATCTTTAGGAGGCGTTGGCACTACCCGTAGCCAACGAGAAAGACAGGCCAGGGTACTAAAAACTCACATGACCAAAGTAGATCTAGCAACAATCCAATCTTCATTGTTTCCATCTTGGATTTCAACAATCAGTGTCTTTTAGTTTGTTGGAAACAATGAAGAGCGGATTGTGGCTCGATCTACTTTGGTCATGTGACTTTTTAGTGCCCCGGCCTGTCTTTCTCGTGGGCTACGGCACTACCCGAGGCCAACGAGATAACAAGGCCTGGAAGCAAAAAAGTCACCTGACCAATTGAGTGCTAGCAACAATCTAAACTTTATTGTTTCCAACAAAAGGAAAAAAACTGATTGTTAACATCCAAGATGGAGACAATGCAAGTTGGATTGTTGCTAGCGCCCAGTTGGTCAGGTGACTTTTTCGCTTCCAGGCCTTGTTATCTCGTTGGCCTCGGGCACTACCAGTACGACGTAACAATGTTTTATCTTTTCCATGTTCAGGCCTGGTAGTTTCTAGGAGGCCGTGCTTCAATCAATATTGCCTATACCGTGACCACCGAGAGAGAAGGCCTCCTCATTGAAACTTAATATATTGTTGCATCATCATAGATAGTGCTAATTCAGGGCTTATTATTGATCGAAATACGAATAACAATGCACTATATATGGTGATGTAACAATGTATTAACCCCCGTATTCAGAATGAGCGCTCATGCTCTGCTCTTACTCAAACCATTGTTGAGAACGATTTCAACAATATGAAATTTGGATTCAACAATGGTCCTGAGTAAGAGCAAGAGCGCTCATTCTGAATATCGGCCTCAGTTTCAATGCGGAGGCCTTCTCTCTCGGTAGTCACGTCTATACTCTGTCCGACGAAAGTTTGACAGGGCGTGTCCAGTTAAATTTCAGCTTTCAATTATTTAGGCATTGTTGCAAAATAAAATTAACAATGTCTAACAATTGAAGTTGGAAATTTAATTGGACACGCTCATTCAAACTTTCGTTGGAGAGAGTATTGAGAGAAAGCCTGCGCACGGAAACTCATATTGTTACATCACCTACGGTAGAACAAATTTCGGGCTTATTATTGGTAGAAATACGATTAACAATACCCTACCGTAGGTGATATAGCAATGTATGATGTTTCCTTGCGCAGGCTTTCTCTCTAGGCGGTATTGCTTCAATCCGGCAATTCTTCAACAATGCTATCGGCACAGGTGTGCACAAAACGGACTGAAAGTTCGTAACATAATATCGGCATTATGTCAGCTAATTCTAATGCGGATCCATGTTGACAACAAGTCTTATTTTCGTGTATACTGAAATTTCATCCATAAATTTCTGATCATCATTTTTAAAATATCACATAATAGTCAAAAGCAGTGTTTTGATAATAGAGAAACCTATAATATTTCACAGAGCTCTCTGAGTTCTAAAATATATTTACACGCTTAATAACAAGAAAACTTTACCGCTATCTTATTTCATTCACGGGCTTTAAATTCTAATGAAAATTTAAACTCTTGTTATCAACAATTTTTTTTCTGATAAAAAATTTACCATAAGACGCCTTTTCTAATGAAGCCAGGCATTCTTCTAAACAATGTCGAGTAGGATTGCCACTGCGTGCATATACAAAGCCCTACAATGAAATCAATGTAATCACATTGTTAAATATATGATACATCATTGATGAATGACTTTATTACAGCGGTGATAAAGTAATCAATAAAATTTTATTACAAATAGCAATGATAATATCAATTAAAAAAATCTTCACAGTCATTTGACATGATCTTCTCTGTGAGCAATTTAAAGTAAATATAAGGTTTTGAAATTCTATATCAGCATTATGATTATAAATTCATTCATTTCTATTTTTCGTCATGTTATTGACTTAATTCAAACTTGGCCCTGTTAAATGAAGGATACACCCTTCTATTCCCCATTAAGGATTGCTTTTACTCATTACTTCTATCAAATGATGAAATTTTCCTTCATCAGCATTTGATCCATTGCCAGATGATGCAATAGAAGCTTAACCTGCATTCAACATTAAATCACAATGATATCAACTGAAATGGATTTAAAAAAGATATACTGTATCACAAATAAAGCCAGAGAGATGATCTGCATCAATAAAAGAAAGGCTTTTAATTCATTCACACGTGATTGAATGCTACTTTCTGATCATGCTCGACCAATAAATACGCTCTACATGAAACCTATCATGTGGCTTCTTGTATGGCAATTTAAAGTGACGTCCAAGTGAATAGTTACACGACCCATATGGTTATTACGAGGGCTTCCAATGCAATGAATGAGTTATAAATCTATATCCGCTTCGTAAAGTGAACGACTGCGTTGTGTTTATACATGCGCAAGGTTTTCATTGAGTTTTGAGAATATTTTCGTATATATCTATTCAACAAATACTTTTAGTGGAGTCAACAAAATGAATTACTTACGATACTCATAATATTAATTATAATGGACTGAGAGATATATGGAAAATAACGGATAAAATATAATAATCACGTAATAAGCTACTCATTTTATTATTGCAATAAACATTTTTTTTATTTGTGGTCAGGAAGTTAATCTGAAAATTTAAGGGAAAATAAAGCAATGATAATTGTACAAATGTACAAATGAAAGCTTTAAACAGTGGAAAAATTTCTTGCTATAATTAATATGTCATCTGTCTTTGGCGTTTCGATTAATCTTGACTGCCTATTGTTGTAAGGATTTCACTTATAGAAGTTTGCCATTGTAAATCATTAATTCTATACAAGCTATAAGGTGTAATTTAAATAGCATATACAGGAAAGCATTAATTTTTATCTATATTTAAGTTTGAGTATTGCAAGAGAGTAGCCAAATAAGAAAATTGGGCATTCACTTTTTAAACTCGCCGATTCAACTAAAACATTTTGCATCTGAAAATAAGTTCAATATTTCAAAAATAAAATAAATGTGCTCATAAAAGCAGATTACTGAAAAGTCTGCTCTTGATTAATATTTAATCGTATCCAAAAGAACGTTTTCCCCCCCTTTCAATTAACGTGATTGTTGCTTTTAGATTGAAAAGTCTATCTTATTTTAAAACAATGGAAGAAGAGCATAGGAAATGATTCGTTGTAATTTTTTTTTACCGCATGTTCTCCTGGCGCGTACTGTTTGTAAGTTGTAGCCAAGGATATCGGAGGCACAACCGCCATTGATCTCCATTGCTCGGGTTTTTGGCCCGCGTGGATCGCCTTTGTGGCGAATTGGTTGTCGATAGGTACCAGACACTCGGGCTCGTTAGTCTCTTCCATCTCGTGAACAATTTAGGATAATATATTTATGAGTATCCAAGTGTTCTTGCTGAAATGGTCTTATTATCCACCGTCTTTTACAAAAGAAGACACTGCTGAATGGGTGATGGACCACCTTAGAGAAGGTCCTATTTCTGGAAAAAACAACTGAATAACCATTTAGGGTAATTCTATCGCTGAGAAGAAAACGTGGCATTGCACTTTCAGCTAATAATATTTGCGTAGGTCGACCTTTTAGATTAAAAGTATTTTTGAAGATGCATTTTAATACTCTTTTCGATGAATAAAGGCTCTGACGGACTTAACAAATGTAAAATGCCAATGGTTAAGTATAATTTTAGATCATGTGATTTTTCTGCGCTTCAACCTGAGCAACTGTCTTTTATCTCGATATGTCTGGCCGTGAACTTAGTTATTTCAGTCTCTTGGGGCTTTAAATAAAGCAACGGTTCACCACAACGGAAGAGACGTTTGGCGATCGCGCTCGATTTCTCTTCCCTTCACTTCTCTCCGGCTGACTCACATTTTCAGTTCTTGTCTGTGTCGTTTTTAATGTGGTAAACATTTAACCATTTACCTTTTTTTTTTCTCTTTCTATTTTTCTTTATTTTTTTCTTACTTTTTCTGGCGCACTGCCTGTTGAAAAACCCACGTGTGGATAAACTAGTTGTGGAACGCTCCAAGGATTTCGTAATATCTAAAAAGTGAATTCTCTTACCAAGTTCGAATAGCAACGCTCGACTCACTTAAGTCTAAAATATACGGAAATTAAAATCGATTTCAATGCAAAATCAGCTATGTTTGATATCTCGCCCTCGTGTAAATATTTATGCAGATGCTGGCATATTTCTTAAGAATATAATAATATCCTAAAAACATACATATCGAACCAAAAATACTTCTTCCTCTAAATTATTTATTGAAACTAATGAAGGCTTGTTCTTCTAATGCAGGGGTGCGAGACGTTATGATCAGGGCATTTATATACCAAATAATTTACAAAAATTAAATAAAAATTTGATATTTTTGTAAGGTGGTGGGGGAACAAAATTTTCTCAAACTCAAGAGGTGTGAGCAAATAGAAAGGTTAAGAAACACTGTTCTAATGCATCTAAAGTGCATTACAATTGTTGAAACTGAATTTTAAACAATTCATATGATATACAGAGTGTCTTGCAAATAGGGAGAGATAAAAAGAATGTTAAAGTTTAACATCTATTATGGATAAAATACGTATGATAAAGTACACCAAAAACCTCTACAGAGACAATAGGGAAGTAAAGGAAATACAGTATTTAGCGAAAGAGATTTCACCCAAGAACCACCCCCCTTTGGAGTCTGAAGTTCAATGGGCAATGAATCAGATTTCAAATGGCAAAGCACCTGGTGCTGATGGCATGGAGATCGAGCTGTTAAAGGCAGCAGGAAAGGAGACATTGAGAGTCCTCACAACTCTTTGCCAAACCATTTGGACAACAACAAAATAGCCTACGGACTGGAAGAAATCAATCTTTATCCCCATCCCCAAAAAAGGAGACGCCCGTCTCTGCGAAAACAATAGAAAGATAGCGCTAATTCCTCATGCCAGCAAAATCTTACTCAAGATAATTCAGAAAAGGTTGGAACCTTTTGCCGTGAGAGAAATCCCGGATGTTCAGGCTGGATTTAGGAAGCATCGAGGTACTAGAGACCAAATTGCCAACATCAGATGGATTCTGGAGACAACAAGAGAATATCAAAAAGAAGTTTACATGTGCTTCATTGATTACAGCAAAGCTTTTGACTGTGTAGATCACAACAAACTGTGGAACATATTGAGAACAATGAGAGTGCCGGAACATATTATTATTCTAATCAAACATCTCTACCAGGACCAGGAAGCTACTGTCAGAACTGTCTTTGGTGAAACAGAAAGTTTTAGAATTGAGAAAGGAGTAAGGCAGGGTTGTGTACTTTCTCCTTTTCTTTTCAACTTTTATAGTGAGTATATCATGCGAATGGCTGACTTAGAGGAGATTCAAGCTGGAATCAAGATAGGAGGAAGAAATATCAACAATCTAAGGTATGCAGATGACACAACTCTCCTGGCAGAGAGTGAAGAGGACCTGAAGGATTTAATTCGAAGAGTCAGGGAGGAGAGTGAAAAGTGCGGACTACTGCTCAATTTAAGGAAGACTAAGGTAATGACGACTGATGGAACTACCAAATTCCAAATTGATGGACAATATTTAGAGATAGTAGACAGTTTTGTCTTTCTGGGCTCAAAAATTGACAATGATGGACAATGCACAAATGAAATAAAGAGGAGAATTCTTTTAGGAAGGAAAGGAATGATGGGTCTGGACAAAGTTCTGAGGAGCAGAGACATCTCTCTTGCAACCAAAATAAGAATTGTGAAGGCAATGGTCTTTCCTGTGGTTTTGTATGGATGTGAAAGTTGGACAGTTAAAAAGAGAGAAAGGAAAAGGATTGATTCTTTTGAGCTTTGGATGTGGAGGAAGCTTCTCAGGATACCTTGGACTGCAAAGAGAACGAATAAATCTGTTATTGAGGAAATAAACCCTGCATGCCCACTCGAAGCAATGGTTGTGAAGCAAAGACTGTCTTACTTTGGCCATGAATCGAGAAGAAATAATGGCTTAGAAAAGGCAATTATGTTGGGCAAGACTGCAGGAAGTAGAAGAAAAGGAAGACAAAGAACCAGATGGATGAAGGGCATCTTAGAAGTTACAAGCCTGCCGCTGAAGGAGCTGAGAGACCTAGTTCAGAATAGACAAAAATGGAGGGTCTACGTCCATGGTGTCACTAGGAGTCGACCAGGACTCGATGGAACATAACAACAACAACAACAACTTTTAAGAACTCTGCAAGGCACATATAGAAAGAAAAACTCATAAAATATGCTCCACTATCGATTTGGCACTTTGCAAATAGCCACCAAGATCACACGACCGGGCCACTCTTGGAGGACACTATCTACGTACCATGCCTGCCGAAAGATCTTACATTGTTTAAAAGAATTGGATTATCGTTTGGACGTTTGTAAAATTGGAATAAAACTGCGATTTTATTTTATCTTTCTATATATGTCTTGAACAGTACTTTACCAAGAGTACTGCATTTTATTTGTAATAAATGTTTAAAGGTGTAACATTAATTTGATTCACGGTGTATGATTTTCATAAATATAGTGGAATTGCAAGGATTTCTCATAAAACTTAAATTCTAAATTAATAATTTTATATTTGCGATTTACTTACAGCTTTCGTATGAGGAATACAGCACATTCTGAAATAGAGTCGAACCCACATATAACGTACTCGGTTATAGCGAAAAAGCGGTTATACCGAAGTTAATTGAAATCCCCAACTACAGGTTCATTGAAACTGTACAAATTTTCAGTGGTTATAACGAAATCTGATACAACGAAAATACATATACAGGGTGTAAATTTTAAGTTGACAAAGCAGAATAACTCGAAAAATAAGCTTCACACGAAAAAATGCGTAGAATCCAAAGTTGATTATTTTCGAGGGGGCATCTGCTGGTGCTAAAATTAGCCCACCCCCCCCGGCCCCTGGGGTGGGGCGGGGGGCAACTTTAAAATTTCAAATGGGAACCCCTATTTTTTATTGCAGATTCAGGTCCTACATAAAAAACTACGTACATTTTGTCTGAAACATTTTTTTTATTTTTGGTAGATGGCGCTGTAATTCAAGAAAATCCATTTTCTCATTTTTGCGTGGAAATGGTTACGGAGAAATAAAAAATACTTATTTACTTCGTAAATTTTGCCGCAAAGTTATTATTTTATTATTTTTTGCCGCGGATTAGGATAATTTTGTTTTGTTTCGTGGTCATGAGGCCACACAACTTTATAATTATCAAACAAATCAACTGATTAGCTAACTAACTAACCGAACATCCTACGTACTAACGAGTGAACTCATTAACTAACAGAGTAAAAAAGTAAAAGACTGTGTAAAGATGAAGTTATTCCCGTTTAAGATTTGGTGGTCCTTAAAAGGACCGATTGTTTTCGTTTTATTTTTTCTTATTTGCAAATACTTGCAAGTAAATGAATTTCGGGGTGCTTGTATTTCCAGTGAGTCCCCTCGCCTCTCACTTTCGGCCTGCTTGTTGTCCTTAAATCCCTTGCATCTCGCCGTTTTATGAAATTAAATGTTCAAATTGATGACCTCCAACTTCGATGCATTTATTGACTCGTTTTGTAAATTCCTGAACACATCTTGATAACATGTCTGGTGTAATTGCAGCGCAAGCATCTCTTATTCTTTGAATCATGTTTTCGCGAGTGGTTGGCGTTTCCTTATAAACGATATCTTTGAGGTAACCCCATAAGAAAAAATCTGGCGATGTAAGGTCAGGCGATCTGGCTGGCCAATTCACAGGACCTTCCCTGCCGATCCAGCGACCATGGTAAAGTCGATGTAGTACTTCGCGCGCTACTAATGAATAATGCGCTGGACAACCATCATGTTGAAACCACATGTGTTGTCGAAGTTCAATACTCAGGTCTTCAAGTAGATCTGGTAGTTCATTTTCAAGTAGGTTACGATATTTGTTGCCATTCAAATTACCGTCTATAAAATATGGACCGATAAGTTTATCGCCAATTATCCCACACCAAACATTAATTGACCAAGGTCGCTGATGGTTGACTTCTCGAATCCAGTGTGGGTTCTGTTCACTCCAGTAATGCATGTTATGTCGATTAACTTCCCCGTGGTTTGTGAATGTTGACTCATCGGAGAAAAGAACTCGTGCAAAAAAATGTTGGTTTGTTTGCATCTGCTGAAGTGCCCAGTGACAAAACGTTAGACGGTTTTGGTGGTCATTGCCATGTAGTTCCTGATGCATAGATACATGATATGGATGAAATTTGTGGAGCTTCAGCATTTTCCAAACACTCATATGTGAAATTCCTGATTGCCTTGATATTTCTCTTGTGCTCGCATGTGGATTATGAGCCACAGCAGCTAGGACTGACACTTGATTGTTTTCTCCACAAACAGTAGCTGCACGGGTTCTTTTTTTCTGGTTCACACTACCTTCCGCAGTAAATTGTTTAATAACTCGAACAAAAGAAGACCGTGATCGCGTTTGGCCAGGAAAACGCTGAGCATAAAGCGCGACTGCATTATCAAAATTTCTCCCACTTTCTCCATAAATGTACACCATCTCAATTTTTTCTTCCACAGAAAGATAATTCATAATGTAAATTCAAAAGCAATACGGCGTTGTACACTCACAAAAACAGTTGAAAAATTACAATCTTTTCTTCTAAAGATCAGAATTTAAAATGTAAACATTCTGAAAAAAATGCCAATGTTTACGTTATTTGTTTGTTGACGAAATGTCTTCAAATTACATTGTAGTTAAAACAATGTAGGAATCGAAATGAATAATAAATTAGTTATTTCCACGCAAAAATGAGAAAATGGATTTTCTTGAATTACAGCGCCATCTACCAAAAATAAAAAAAATGTTTCAGACAAAATGTACGTAGTTTTTTATGTAGGACCTGAATCTGCAATAAAAAATAGGGGTTCCAGCAAAAAAAAATTTGAAATTTTAAAGTTGCCCCCCGCCCCACCCCCAGGGGCCGGGGGGGGTGGGCTAATTTTAGCACCAGCAGATGCCCCCTCGAAAATAATCAACTTTGGATTCTACGCATTTTTTCGTGTGAAGCTTATTTTTCGAGTTATTCTGCTTTGTCAACTTAAAATTTACACCCTGTATAAAGAATCATTTTATGAGCTCTCACACAACTTTTGTTTGGATATAGCGAAATTTTGAATTTTTTTTTGTTATTGAATGCAGAGAGTTAGGAATGCAGTGGTAGAAAAATAGGAAATATTTGTTAAGGGATTACTGCTATTGCCTAGCAATAGCCGAATTGCACGTGAATTCGTGTTAAAAAATGTTTAGATCTCGACACCAAAATTAAGATCATAAAGAAAGTAGAAGCTGGGAAGTAGTTTGAAGAATCAGGAGATCCACTTGATCACAAAGAATTGACATTTATTGTGGTCAAGTGGATTTTGGGTCTCCTGATTCTTCAAACTGTAAGTAATCACAGCCACAGAGGTTTATTTCTAAATATTTCCGTGTTTGGTTATTAAAATCATTGAACAATCATACAGTTGAGTGTTTTTCTTTGTTGGACATAAAGAAATCCACTTTAAATAAAAATAATAAATTCGCTATACATGTATCTTGTATTAAATAAGGAGTAATAACGGTGTTCATGACCATACGAGGGGCATTCTAAACGTTTTTAGTCAGGAATGCTGCACGCATCCCAATAAATTAGTTTCACTTTCTCCAAATACTTCACTTTACCATAGTGTATGGTTGCGTGCAAGATTTGAGAGTGCCACCAGGGAAGAGGGACAACGGGAGGCGAAGTTCGTAACTGATTCAATGCTATTTTGGTGTTAAGAAATACAGCGCCACTGAGCTTCAACGTCTGGGACATGAGTTATCTGGCTGTTACGTCGCACCCCCTCCATAACGTGGCTCGGGGCTGTTCCAGGAGGAGGATGGCTGTTCCAAGCTCCACTCTTTTCCCTGGCCGTTCCCTCCTCCCTGGCAGTTCTCTACTTCCCACTTTAAATTAACTTTTCAAAATAGAATTAACTTTTTTAAACCTTCTTAACTTTTTAAGATAAAAATGGGTTCAAGTGTTTAAATTAATTTCTAATATTCTTTACTACATTAAAAATAAGCATAAAAATGACAAACACAGTAATAAATGCAAGCACTTTTTATTTTTCGAATTGAAAATTAAAATGGTTAACAATCATACAAATAATGAAATATGCATGTCATGTATACGTACAGAATTAGAACATTAAATTAAGCACGATTGGAATTTCTGCACGTTTTCGCTGCACAATACCTTGCTAAAAAATTTTTATCCATGGAAAAAAATTATAAAAATAACATAAATTCACCTGCACTGACAGCAGTTGCAAGCAGGCAGTCGCTTTGAAATTGAAAGTAAAAGTGTTCTTCATGTCTGGGTTAGAGGTTAAAACAGAAACTTTCTTTAACGCTCTCTGGGTTGAAGGTTACAGAGCCTAACGTTTCATGTCCCAGACGTTAGGATCGCTACGTGTATTTTTGTTTCAACAAAAGAGCATCACTTCGCTTCCCGTTGTCCCTCTTCCCTGGTGCCACGTTGCATTGTTTTCGCGTGCTAAATCAGCAAGCATGCAAAGGGATATATAGTAAGGGTATCGTCTTCTGTGGCAGCAGTTGGTAGGAATTTTTGTTATCTTTACAGAACACTGCGAGCGCTGATGTCGCCACTCAAGACGTGAAAGGTGAAATGGTATCCATTGTTGTGTCCACATAACAATGAGTTGCCAACTGCTCACGCCTGACACGTTCATGACCACAGTCTCTGCCGCTTTCATTTTCGTGCACGTTGTTTGCGTTCGGTAAATTTTATTTGTAAATTTTCCTGATAATTAGGATAATTTGTTTTATTTCTTTGTGTGTTTATTGCAGGAAGCCAATCCAGTCGTGATGTCCTTAGCACCAAGCAGTTATGCCCTCATTTTCTTAACCTGTATTACAAAAAATTTGCCGGTTTTTACTGAATTGAAATTTCTTTCCTGTTTTCATCAATAATTTAAACATCTGAGGTTTGGCGTGTAAAAAGCCTCACAGACCATTCTTTATTTACTTTTAATAATAATAAAAAAGTTAATAAAATAAAACAAAACTTAAAACATTTTTAAAATTACAAACATTTTTATGGTTCCTAGCTCCTTTTAACCCTAACAAAAGGGTTAATTGTTTTAACCCTTTTATTCCACGTGTTAAAGCATTTCTCGTGCATTTAATGATTGCGTCATGTTTCCATGGAAATTAAAGAGCCAATCAGCGAGCTACAGCGGCGACATCAGCGCCCGCAGCGTTCTGTGAAGAAAACAAAATTTCTATAAGCCTACTTGTATGGGAGACGACACCCTTATTATCTATCCCTTTGGCAAGCATGCCATGATTTTGTATGATTATTCCAAATGCTTAGAAATGTCGGACTGTTTTGAAACTTTACAACAGACATTTTCTGGCAGAGCTCCGAGTAAAGCCACAGTTTTGTCCTAGTTTCGCGAGTTTAAGAGAGGAAGACGATCACTTGAAAACGAACTTCGCAGTGGGCGGCCAGCCGATACAGTTAAGCCGGAAAACATCCGTGCTGTGTCGGATATGATCGCGAATGACAATCGGGTAACCTATTTACGGAATGAGGCAACCTTAGGCATACGATCATCAACGGATAAAACAATCTTGCACCTTTAACTCAGGAAGATTTCATCACGATAAATCCCTCTATTTGTTGACCTAAGAGTAGAAAGCAGCCCGAGTGCAGGGGTGCAAGAAATGATCGAAGGTTTCAACAACGGAGCATCAAAACGTGTCCACAGGTGAAGAAGCACGGTTCTATCAATACGACCCCGAAACTAAGGAACAATCTAATCAGAAGCTTCCCAAAGGGTAAGGACCACCGGGGAAATGGCAACTTTCTTCTGTTCCACTGGCCAAGTGTGCACTGTTGTGTTTGAAAACAAAACCATAGCCTAATAATACGAAGTCTGTACACTCCGGGGTTTCCTTTGATTCCTGATTTCCATCTGCGCATGCCCAACCACCTAACTGATGGCCCCACAATCACGTTTGAATTATGTCGCGTGTATTTTTCAAGAAACTTCGCTTTAACTTTGCAATCACAATATATTATGGCTTCTTCTTTTTCTTTCTTATATATAAGCAAGCTATAAACTAATTCTTTTTCGGAAGTTTAAATATTTTGCCGTTAAACGAAACATTAACGCAGTTAAAATAAATATCTCGGATCACTTACGACCGCTCGAAGCGAACCATAGCCAACTGACAAAGCGTTTTCCCATTGGTTGGAGAATTTTGACGTCATAATGATGCGTGTGTTAGTAGTAAGTTCCGGGGCCATCCGTTAGGTTCGCTGCATGTACGAGGAGCAGAAAACGGCACGTTTTTTACTATGGCTAAGGTCAAAAACTCTCACCGGTGAGAAGAGTTAGCGTTTGGTCGGTCAGAAATCCCGGTGAGAAAACTGTGACGTCATTTTAACGCGGTCAGAAACGCCAGTTAGTGCTGCTATGCCTAACCGGTTAGTCTCACCGTCCTCACCGAGAAAAAGACGGTTAGCCCAGTGAGAAATTACGTCATCATTCTCTCACCGGTGAGGGTTTTAGACCTTAGCCTTTGGGATTCGATGGGAGTGTACAGACTTGGTATTATTAGGCTATGACAAAACGACGATTAAACCAGAGTGGTATGTGGCATCCTGCGTGCCAAAAGTCCTAGAAAAATAGGAAAAGCGCCCGAAGATCGGAACAAGAGGTTATTGTGGTATCATGATAACACTCCAGCACATGCGCCGTTAAGACACCCAGTTTTTCTGTGAAAATCGGGTCAATATGTTGACCCTGTATTCTCCAGGGCTTCTTGTGGCTTCTTAAGAATTTTTGTTCACCGTAATCAAGAGGAAGCTCTGAGGGTTCTATTTCAACAGTGACGATAACGTCCTAGCAGTGTATAACAACTACTTTTTGGAGCTCACTGCTAAGGACTTGAAAAAATGCATGTCGGACTCGTTCAGTAGGGTGAAACTTTGTATAGAAGCCAAGGAAGAGTACTTCGAAAAGTACTAAAATAATGGTCTTCGTGAGATGCGTACGGCGTTCCTGGCTAAAAGCTTTTAGAGTACTCCTGGCACACATGGTGTCAACTGATAAATTGTTAAAATGCATTTTTAAGGCATTATTGATAGCCGTGGTGTTGCATCAACTCAACTCTAGGATACGTTTAAAAACACATCTATAGCAAGGATAATCGTTTGATTATTAAATTGCATTTACATTCTCAGTGTAAATATTTCAGCTGAAGAAAATCAAAAATAAGCTAATCTGTTAATTATTTTTTAAGCTTAATACGTTAATGGCGAAAACGTTCCAAAATTTTATCGCATCTTCTCTCAATAATAATTTCCTTTATCTGAATTCTTAAAATTACATATAAGTAAATAATGATGTTGGATTTAACCGAATCAGCAGACGCTTATAAAATTTTGTACAGAAAGCAGATAGGCAAAGGCATTTGTGAAATTCAAGAAGCGTGGGTGTTTGAAAAGATGGCTGATAAATTTTTAATTCTAGCTTTTAAAAGAAAAAATTGTGTACGCCGTATTTTTCTATAACTTTAGTATGTGGAAAGGAAGTCAAAATCCGGGGTGATTTTATTTAAATAATAGTAACAATAATGCTATCTATTCTGACCTACATGTAAGTTTGCATGACGCAGGTTAAAAGGCGTATAGCACAAATGCAGATGATTTTTATTTGGTTCAGGTTATTTAAGGCGAAATATAAACATAAAGGTATACATGTCTATTATAAAGGGTATGCGATGAAAAAAAAAACGGTCCAGCAGAGTATAAAAACCAAATTTTAAAATGCAAACATGATATGCAAACTCTAGATATCACGATCGCGAGATTTATTTGTTTAGATTTCTTAAAGAAAATTAATATTGTAATAAAATACTAAGTATCTACAGAAGCTATCTTTCATCCTTGTTAAATGTATGAATATGATTAAAATTTAAGTTATACTCCGATAATGGTTCTGTGTATTTTCATTATTTCTTAATAGAGATAATGCAAAATTCTACTCAAAATCGAATATTAAACAGTATCCACATATTAAATACTTCATAATAATCAAACATGTGTAACGCACATTTTTACTTTCTGTGACATCGACTCCCATGTCAATGTGCCACTATAGCCTAAGAATAACATTTCTGCCCCCTTTTGATTAGGTCATGTTCTGGGAACCATTCACTCGAAACAGGGAAATGTCCGTTCCTCGTTTCACGATGTTTTAATTAATTCTGGCATTAACGTTAATCCATCTTTCGGAAATGAAAACTAGAAAAATGAAATTACATACCATCAAGTATTACTCCATTCCAAGTTTAAATGTAATTTTTAGATCAAAAAATCGGCAAAAATAATTAATAAATCTTATCAACATCATATGTCTATTAAATATTCAATTATATAAAAAAAACAACTGGGGCTGTTGATATTTCTAAATGGGTTCAGTTATTAAAAGTAGTTCTGATCAATAGAGCTTCTCCCTCCCCAGCTCTCATCAATGAATTAATCTTTTTACTCTTCTTTTTTTTCCCCCTCCCTATTCTCTTCCCGGCAATCCAATGTAAATGGAAAGCGGGCTTTTCTGTCTGTTAAGCCTTTAATTCCTCTTCGCGTGACATTCTTCGATTTTTATAGTTCAGAAATTGAAAGGAAAGATGAGTTAATAGGAGGATTATGAAGTGGAGCATCCCCAATTTTAATTTAGGCCTCGTTTATGTGTTTCCATATATTTTCCTCGTTAAGTTTATTATCTTGACGAGAATAATAATATTCGGTCTTCTTCTTGAATAACCTAGATTCAGTTATAGTTCAAATAATATTATAGTTTGAATGCTCTATAATTCTAGGAAAAGAAAAACCTGTATTCATTTTAAAGGAAAAATTCCATGTCCTTGTATAAAATCATTCAAACTTGAGCAATTATTAGATTAAATGTATTAATATATACGCTTATCTATTAATTATAAGATAAAAGAATCCATGTGATGCATTTCATCTATCATAAAACTATCCTTATACATTAGACTATCTTTAAGAATGAAATGAAAATGCAAATAAATTATTTTTGTTTAAAAGAAAGAAACATAAAAGTAGGCTAACAATTTTACTATTACATTCAATAAATACAGGCACTCTGGCAATATAGTTTGTTTATTTATTTTATTATTATTATTTTTGCAAGCAATTATTTCTTGTGACTAATAGTCCTCTTCACTGAATTCAATTTTTTCCTGGAGAATTTAATTATGGTGACGGTTGGCTTATTAAAGAATCTCTCAAGTAATCAGATAACACGCGTTTAGATGTTGAACTGATAACAAGAAGTCTTAATATAGGCTTCTGAATATTAAAAGCCGAAGGGAGGGGTTTCTTGAATAATTTACAAAAACATGTTATAATTTTGTGACGATATCGCTCTTATTGGATATTTGTTTGAAATATGTTGAAATTAAGATATTAATAAACAGCTAGTTATAAAGAATATTTTTCATCTTAAAAAGTTGGTAAGGGAACGTAACTTGTGTGGTTTTAAAAGTTCATGTGAATCGAAATTCTCTCTAGAATCATTTAGCCCCAAGTAGGGAGGAAGATTATTCCTGGGGCCTTAACCCTTGAAGAATTCAAGAACCCCAATAAGAAATTCAAATTGCATTAAATGTTAAAAACAAAAATCGAAAAGGGCCCCCCAAGAGAAACGTCAGCGAGAGATGGCTCCAAATTATTGACGTTTGTCAAAAAAAAATAGGAAATAATCATCAAGAGTGCTGAATCAACTGTGGAAAGACGCAAGTGTTCAAGTGTGTGAGCGTACAGTGAGGAATCGACTTCATGAGAAAGGCTATTTCTTCCACAAAGCGCATACCAAACCAGCGATCACTGAAAAGCAAAGGAAAAGCGAGTCACTTGGGCACGTCAACATTCCACATGGAGAAAGATCAATTTTAGTGATGAGGCGTTGAAGGTGGTGATGGTGCTGGACGATTTTTTGGAGGCGTTCCTCTGAACAATTCATTCCAGAATGTTTACAGCACAGGTCTAAGTTTCACAATTTCAGTGTGATGATTTGGATTGTATGTTGACTCGAGGATTAGGAAAACTGTGCGTGTTGTGAACAAACGTGACAGCAGACGTTTATTTTGAGATAGTTGAGAAGTTTTTGATCCCAACTTTAGAAGAACAATTTTCAGATGTTAGTGACATAACGTTCCAAGATGATGTCAACGGGTCATGTCGTCGAGCAAAAAAGGTTAAAGAGCTCTTTCTGGAAAAAAAAAAAAGGCCATCAAACATTCCAGATCTCGACCCTGCTATAGAGGCTGTTTGGTGCGAATTGAAAAAGCGTGTAAGCAAGCATAATTCAACATGCAAAGCTGAGCTGCTGATCGCCATCAGAGAATCATCGAAAGAAATTGGCCAGGATTTTTGTGAACACCTAATTGACTCTTTTCCAAAAAGAATAAATGCAGTGATCAAAGCTAAAGGTCATCCAACTAAGTAATAACTATTCTCAAGTGCTTTTGTTTTAACTATTATAAACATTTTTTCCAAACATTTTTTGTATTACATATTTATTTCCGGGAAGGTCAAATTTGTGTAATTTTTTAAAAATTAATATTTTGTTTTCCGAATACTTTTTGTAAAGTGTTATTTCAATCTCACAGGGGTTTTGCTTTAATTTTATCATGTAAATAAGTGTCATTTCTCAGTTGAATAAATATTTATCAGTAACATTTAGGGCTATTATAACATTTTCCTGGAGTTTATTTATTTATCCAGATATTTATGTTTATGTCGTTTCCTTCTCTCTCATATTTGACATTGAAACTTCTTCCCTTATCAATGAAAAGATTAATTTTAGATCTTATCAGGCTCTCATAGATAATAGGTAGATTTTTCCGAAGTGAAAAAAAAAATTCACCTAAAAGATTCGGAATTTGAACAAGATGGAATTAGAGATTTTTTTATAAAGGAATGATTGATTGCTTTGTTACGCCGTTATAAAGATGTTGCATTTTATAGAATGTTATCTATTAGAATAGTTTATTAAGTTTATACCATTATATACCCCTGTTTATAATAATTATATACATATAGCTTTTAATTTTTTTGATGTTACGCTTAGCCAAAAAGGACGTAAATAAATTTGAATTCCTTATTATTCAAAGCCCGGGAAATCAAAGAGTTTCCTCTCCTTTGACAAGAATTACAGTACTACATATGCATTTTTGCTAGCAATAGCTTCTTCTGATTTAGATCTTATCATAGATCTTGATTCTTATTTGCACTTTATGTTGATGATATTTTAAAGTCACAGTTTTTTATGTTTTTTTTTCCACAAGGATGATGTAATAAGAGCCGATTCAGTATCTAACGTCACAACAAGAATATGGTGTTAAAACTTGTTTAATCAAGGAGATCGACACTTCAGATTAGACAGAGCTTAAGAAAATGCACAAGAGCAAAAGTTGCTATTGTTTTGAGCGTCTGCCTGCCAACTATTGGCACGAAGTCGTCACAACACTAAGCTATTACAATAGATCGGCAAAAATTTTCATTAAGATAAAAAAGAGATTAACAATTATCTGAGAATACAAATAAAGTAAAGCGTTACCTCTCTTTTTAAAGTTTATAACAATCATACAAACAGGCTGCAAACAGGGAGGCCCAAACGTTACCTATCAAAATTAAACGTCAATTTCTCAGCTAGAACTAAATGTAATTGCTTGAAAATTGCGGGATATGTCTGTAGAATAAAGGCATTTTGTTTAACGTATTTTTTTTCTTTGATTTCGCAAAAAAAAATTGCCGTCTACACAACCGAGCAGCGGGTTTTCATCACCGAAGAATACATTTTCTAGCCCAAACTTCGTTGGCCCAAGAATGCTTATCTCACGCGTTCCGGACTTTCAGCTATCCGAATGTATTCTTTAGTGATGAAAACCCGCTGCTCTATGGTGTAGGTAACCATTTTTTCAATTCAGCGAAATGATACAAAAACACATTAAACAAAATGTCTTGATGCCACAAACAATTACACTTACATTGTTAGCGGAGAATTTTAACATTTAATCTTGGTAGGTAGGTTTTGGCCACCCTTAGGACTCCTTTCAGTGGGTTTTTTTTTCGTTTGTTTTTTGTTTGTTTGTTTTGTTTTTCTCACCGAGATAAGGTCTAAGTAAATATAAACCCAAGGCTAACTGTAAAGTACGCTCGAGAACCCTTTTGATATCAGCTATGATGTTTACAGTAATGAGGTACATGCGGATAGCGGTAAGATAATATACGAATTTATTGGATATTTTAATGCCAAATCTACGTATATATAAGATTTTGGCCGAAAATAAACTTTATAAAAGATTTTACTTTAGTTGAAAAAAAAGTTTTAAAGCGTAAAAATTAAAAAAACAAAAAAAACAAAAAAACAACAACAACAAAGGGGAAGGAATTGCAAGAACTCTTTCAGGCAGAGAATTAGTTTGTTGTCAACATTCTATGAAAGTATAAAAAAAAAAACCAACAACGAAGTTTGCAAAATGAACAAATAAGATTTGTTTTCTCTATTGCAAAATGTTATTTTTAGAACGACTTTTTCAGAGAAAGTGTTTTCAAAATTTTTCAAATATTGTATTAACATGGGAAAACATTTAAAAAAAGTTGTTTTTTAAAAATTGTGCTCAAATGAATCAAAGAAGCTTACAAGCATCTTGGAGCTTATGAATTTCAATTTTGAAATAAAAAAACATGAGAAAACAAAGCAAATTGCTTTGTGAACATGTTGCTTGGAAATACTGAGATTTTGTATGTACCTTAAGGCCGTGAAGATGTAAAATGTCGAAGAGGAATGCCGATTGAATATGAGAAATACGTTGAAGAAAAACGTACAATATTCTTTTAACAAAAAAAAGACAATAACGCTATTATTTTCCAATTATTTTGTTGAAACCTTATCGCTTAATAGAAACAAAAACGCCTTATGTTAATAAAATGTGTTGGAGAGTTTAGTTCTTTATTATTGATGGATATAAATGAGTTGATAAAGAAACAGCAAGGAAATATAAAACATTGATTAGGAAATAGCTAAGCTGTTATTTTGTGAAAATACTGTAAGGTCCACAGCGATCTTGGTAGGTAGGTTTTTCTAGATAAGAGGGTTTTCTAATAAATAAGAGAAATGAGATTCCTCAAAGAAAATCTGAATCATGTACAAAAATTTAATTCTCGATTTGACTTTCAACCATCTTATTCACGTGACTTTCCGTTCCTGTGCTACTGTAACAAAATTTAGATATAAAACATTGACTTCTCAAACAAACTATAACTACTTCCGACATTTCATCATTATACCTCACTGCTGCCAACACTAACATAGTATTTCGCCATGATAGTCGAGGTTCCTGGTTCGAATCCGGGTCGCAGAATGTTTCCTTCCATTTTTCAATCGAAAAATTATTATAGTATTTCGCAGTTGGTCATCCAGAATCACCAATCTTAATCCCTGTGATTTTTTTTCTGTTGGGGTATGTGAAGGATGTTAAGAAAATCTACTCAAGTTAAGAATTGTTGCTTCCATTGAAATCGTCGGTGGTGGCAAGAATTAGACAAAGGCCTGGGCATTTGCCACCATGACACGCAACTCTTACATTGAATATTTGTGATTCATTGCAGCACAGATATACTTTGAGATTTTTCTATTATTTGAAACCTTGCACATTGTTTTGTAATATCTTTAATGTACTCTTGGTTACTTTGTGCTAAATGCGCAGTTTCATTCATTTCGTATAGATTCTGAGATAAAAATGTTCCGTGAGTAAAATAACCGTAAAATAACATAGAAAACTTTGCTCTAGAGGAGTGTTTCTCAAAGTGGGCGATATCGTCCCCCTAGGGGCGCTGGAACGATTCGTAGGGGGCAAATGTTGCGGAACTCCAAGTTGTTCTGATGTCAAATGATGCGGGAACCAATTGCGCACAGATTTTTCTGTAGCGCAGATGGTTCCTGATAATGGAGTGAACAGTTCCACGACTAAGGTCATGACATCGATTGTCACTGTTCTGTTTTCCTTTAAGGCAGCGTCAATTTTGGCTTTGGAATCATCCGTGGTGGCGCGGTTTGCTTGTCCAGATCGTTGATCATCTTGCAATGACGACCGTCCCTCCGAAAACCTCTTGCTCCATGCCCAAACACGAGTGAGGGTTAGGCAGTCATTTCCATAGACGCTCTGCATACGACGATGAATTTCAGAAACTGAAACATGTCAAAAAACGAATTACTGCTCTCTGTTCCTGTTTCGTTGACTCTATTTTATTATTTGGACGAAGCGATCACTCGCAGAGCTTCGAAGCGCGAGCTATCGTTCTTTCTCACATGATGCAACCTTGTAAACTATTGTTCAATTCGCACCTGAGGTCTCGCAATTGTTGAAAACAAAAACTTACGATCCTACACGTCATCTTTTTTTTTCCCACACAAATTTTCGTTTTCATTTGTACGACCCTTATAGAAAGTGAGTTATTAACTTGTTGATCTTAGTGGCGGCATTTTTATTTCTGTTCATATCTCAGTTATCGTTCAAATTCGGACCCATATTCATATGAACTTTTTTGCTTAGAATCGCATATTCCATCACCCCTATCATTTTTGACATGAAATTTAACAACACCCTATATAACTATAAACTGCATTTAATAGCTTCCAGATATGGAGAATAAGTAAAGTATACAAAGTGTGAGGTTCGTTCTCGGAGGGCGTTGCGTATCGGTTGAGTTACCTAGTTGAGTATATTCTGGAACCACAGTGCATTGGTTCCAAAAAGTTAATAAACACTGAGTATAAAACAAAAATAATGAATGCAAGATTCAGATCTGAATAATAATACACAAGAGACCCAAGACTTCCTTGTCTCAGGCCTTGGAGAAGACAACTAACTTTTGCATTCTTATGTTGCAAGTTGGCCTTTTGGATTTGGTCATTCTGACTTTTTCTTACGGATAACCGGACGAACTTTATAATAGGCAACGTCCCAGATTATTTACGAGTTGCATCTTCAGAGATTATGTTTATGGTTCTTCGATGGATTCCCAATTCTGATACTATTGAAATCTAGATATGCTTATCATGATTTATCTCTAAGCATTACTATGAATCAGCATTTCGGTGCAACGCGTCGTTCTGCACTCTCAGTGAATAGGAAAAAAAAATACTTGATGATGGCTGAAAACTGTTTAGTCACATACGTTACGATGGAGACTTATCTGACAAATATTCATTACCAGATATTTTCTGTAACAACGCTGATACCCTTAAGAAGATCAGCTTTAATTTATTAAACCTATCCGTAATTATTTTTTTTCATACGTTCAGATTTTTACCAGCTTTCGTTTATTTTTATTTTTTTATTTTTTCACTAAATCCATCTTTAATTTCTCTACTATTACAATAAATAAATAAATTTTTGAAGTTCATTTCAATTAAAAACTGACCTTTAATATTAATAAATCCACTCTTCTACTTATAACACAAATTATATATTTATAACATCACTTATAAGTAGTAATGCCTTAAAATTAATGAAATAATAACAAGGGAGCCAACCGCTAACGTATTGTTAATTTTAAAATGATATTTTGTTATATTATATCATAAACATCGTTTATTTAGCGTTCACCCCTGTGTTTACCTTGACATTTCAAGTTCGTTACTAAATTTCCCTCTGTCCGCACTTTTTAAAGGTGCGGGACATATGATAAGACTTATATGAAATGAATGCGCTGATTACGAATATCGCATCCAAGTTTCGAATGCGATAGTTCCCGAGATATTGGCCAAAAATGCTCTATCTCGCAAATGATGAGTTACAGCAAAATGTAATGAATGCAGTTTAATAATACACCTAAAATCAATAAATTTTTGTATTGACCAGTGGTCAATATTCTGACGGATATTATCGAAAAATCATAATTATCGATAATCGATATTCAATACCTCTGTATAGGACAACCGAAACCGATGTGATCTATATGTGTGCATATAGAGACTCAATAATAAGCATAACTATAAATATAACCTGTTTTTACCAAAAAGCATGGACTGTTAATAGATTCCTAGCATATTGCATTATCTGATCCTTTTATAGCTATCTCTTGCAATATTGACAGTCATGCCCCCTTTTAAAAGGAAAAACCAAATTAGCATGGGGCACATATAAGAAACTTCAAGAATCTTGGATGGGCCAAGTTATGATTATTATTGATCAATACGAGTTCGGATTGCAGAATTTTCCCTTCTCTTTTCTACACTGTAATTATGAAATATTTGAAGTTGCTAGTAGTAGAATAGTGGTAGAAAGAGCAAATGGGAGAACAAAACTTTTCACATACTAGATCCTGTGAGTCCTTTATCGCCCAAACTTTAACCCTTTAATAAGCATAAATTTTAAAAAAATTTTCAAAATTAGACCTATCGTTACGGAGATATAGCATATCCATCGGATGATATGATCTGTGGTATTCAGCATTATTCAATATGGGGTTTAAATTTAACAGCATAAACTCTAGAGGAATGAGGTACAACTTATCAAGTCAACAAATGAGATCCATATTGCAACAATGATACAAAATAAATCATTTCTCATGGTCAAATACTAATTGCACATAGTTTTGTTGTTTTTATGGCTTTACACTTTATTCATTCATATTTTTCCATATTTAAGTTTCCCTCTTAAACTTTTTAAATTCGTTTTGGTAATGATAGTTTGCTCATTCTTATCTGGTTTAATTTTGACTTCAAATTCGGATAGAGGTTCAAAAAGTTATAATAGGCATACATGTCCTATCTATTCGAGAATATAGCTAAAAGGGCGGTTAATATTTGGTCAAAATTTTAAGTTGGTGATATTAAATATGTTGATCAATCAAATAGTATTTTACAGTAATGCCTATTCCGGTTAATGAAACGACATTTCTGGACCATCGTTCTTACCGCGAAGATTATAAGAATTTAATTTGAGCTGCATATGTTTTCTTAATAAAGAATTTTCATTTAAGTCACAAATTAAGGGCCGAAATGCAAATCATGTTTAGGATTTAAGTGGATAAATGTGTAAAACTCCGAAATACTCGCACTGCTACTATATCAGTATATGATAATCTGATATCATATTAATATGATACGATGCGCGTTTGTTTTATTTACCATGTTATCTTAACTAAAGAGCATTTTCAAGATAAGCTTTATTTATCTGGGAATCATAACGATTTGTTTATTCTGCAAACGATTTTTTTTTAGCGGCATCCTCCCCTACACGGACTGATTTAGAAACTGTGTACTTGAACGTTATCGGTAAACTAAAAGAAGTCCTTACTAGTAACTACCATTTAAGAGAGTTTCACGGCGGCAATGAAAAAGGGATTAAGCAATTTAATATTTTTCTGTATTCTTAGAAACGTTTTAAAAAGTTCGCAATTTTGTTTTTCTGAAGAGAAACAAAATATTTACAATTTTTTTTTTTAATCAGATTAAGTAGCGAAAAAGATAAATTTAAGTGCAAACGTTAAAAAACCCCAAGCACTTGTTAATATTTTTAATCGTTAAATGAAATTGTTCAATAAGCCTTTATTTTCGCTTTCCACTTCCTCGTACTGTTGATCAATGATGCACGTGTCGAGTCCTTCCCATTTTGATTCGAAGAGCGTCTGGTGTGCAGACGAAGCCTCGCCGCTGTTGCCCCACTTCGTTCGTTGAACTTCTATCGGAATACAATTCCTGCCATACGACCACTCAACGTACCATGTGCGTGTGTGGGTAAGTGAGTGGGCGTGCACGTGTATGGGTACGAGTGCATTTTGTTTTTTCCCTACTAAAAGTTGAGAAGGAAGGGGCGATTGACAATCAATCGGAATGATCTCTTCGATACATATTTAAGGAAACGCTTTACAAACCTAGTTCAATTTGTTTACGATTCGCATGTGTAACTTAAACGATAATGACGAAACTGCATCAGAAAAAAAAACAAAAAAAAAAACTTGTTAAATGGTACAATCCAAATGTGCCCTTCTGGCAAAGTCTATTTATTGAATTAGAAATATCTGTTTCAAAACGCGCGTTTAGACAATTCAATTTTTTGCGTGAAAAAAATTTTTCCAGATGCACGCCAATAAAGTTATCCACAATGATATTTGTGCAGTTTTTCATATGGCACGATATTCGCGGATATGTGGCATTTTCAAAGTAAGGGGTCACGGAAAAGTTGTCTTTCTGTGATTATAAATTGAACTTCATAAATGTTTGTTGGGATATAAGTTTTATAGGTAAATATATTACAAAAGCCAATTCAGTATTAAAATTCTGAGTTCTCACGAGACTTTACTCAACAAGCAAGCTTTGCAAAGAAACCACGTTTCGAAACAATTTCTTCTTATCAAAATGCACCTGAGGGGAAAAGAATTGAGAAACAACCTTGTGCGGTTGTATATGTTGTTTAATATAAACTTATCACTAAAGAAAAAACAACTGTTCAATCATGAATTAACACTAGCGATCGCTCATGTAAACATAATCTCTTAAATTGCATTCTGTATCTTCATTTCAGTTTAATAAATATTGGAATGAATTCTACTTCGTCCTCTCTTGGATTTAATAATCTGCAAACATGTGCACAACAACAACTTATAAAAATGTCAAAAGGTTTCCGGGTATTCTTTTCTCTCAACTGTTGACTCCAATATTGCGACAAAGCGTCTACTATTTGTCTATGGCTTAAATCTTATGATTCATACGCTTGTAATAAAACTTCGGTTATGCCAAAATCGTTTACGTAGGAAATTCTACTTCGAGGAGCCTTGGATGGAGGCACGACTTGCTGGAACGCAAACAAATTGATGACGTCAGTGCCGAACGTCTTTCGCTGGGAAAGGAAAAGCGATTTCGCTTTTTTTTTTTTTTTTTTTAACTAATCTTGTTGTAATTTATATTTATTCTGATATTTTTGTACTTCGATATAGTTTTTAAGGTGCTATTTATACGGGAAGGTCTTTTATTTCGTGTTTGAACTGAATACCAGTTTCTATATACTTTTGGTCCTCTTGTGCCCGACCACTCACTAAGAGTGAAGGTCTACTAGTATGTGTTCGTTTCCCCAACTCAATTTTCTTTTCAGAAATCGACTCAAAAACTCATGATTCGAGAAGATCCGTTTGATATTTTGAAAAAAAAAAAAAAAATTCCAAATGTACATATGTGACCAATTTTGTGCAGCTTACTCATCGGAAACGGCAGAAACAAATGAAATATTAATAAACTATTAGAAAGTACATTAACCTGTGCCTTAAGTATTTTTTTATGACAATTGGTTATGCTTTTATAGGGATATTAATTTTTTTCTAAAAATTAAGAAATGGTTATAGTATTCATATCAACGAACCAAGACTCCTTACATTAAAACGAATATTTTTTGTAAATCCTTGTTTGGCCCTGATGAGCGATTTTGGAGTTATTAATGCACCCCCCCCCCCGCCCACGCACACACAATAAAAAAAAAATTAACACATACTTAGAGGTTCCTTAAACTGTGCATTGGCATATTTTTCATAAATATTGGTTAAGCTCTTTTAGAGAAATTAGTTTTTTTATAAGAAATGGCTGAAATATTCAAACTAGCGGACTATAAACAATAAATTCGGCATGAATGGACTTCATTCTCAGAGACGAATAATTTTTTATTTGTTCTAATGAGTAAATTTTGTGGTTTAAAGGTTTTTAATAAACTCTCTCCCCTTAAAAAGATTTTTTTTTTATGATAACGTGGGAGGCCTGTGCAAATGTACCATTCCACCATTATTAAATGCAAAAGTATTTACTTCCAACATACATTTGCTTCTCAACTTCAGAGTAAACATATTTAAAAGGAAAATAATTTATAATGAAAGTGGATAAACAGATTTTTTAATAATAATTTTAAATAATAATTTTTGCTTATTGGAAATAATTATATTATTTTTTGTACAATATAAAAATATGCTGGTTATAGATTGATATCTTGAAGATTTTACAAGCTGAAGTTATTAAAATTTTACATGCTAACATTTTTTCCCTTTGAACTACCTATGCCCCCTATGCATTTCTAGTAATACTTTTTTAAATAGTGAAAGTGTTGAAAATTGTATTTAAAAGCCTTAAATATATTTTATTATTTAATATATGTGTGTGTTCATCATTAAAGTTTCTATCTGTCATCATTTCAAGTTATATCAATAAATTTCTTTTGATTTACGATAGTTTTGAAATAATTTTTAATGATTGCTGTATGCGTGTTTATTTTATGTCAGGTTTATTTATGATATCGATTAATGTTCCTTAATTAAAGTATATTTATAAAAATATTTTGCTTTCATTATTATTATAATTGGAATTTAAAATAAATAAATAACAAAAAAATTTCCCCTGGGAAGCAAAACAAGGACTGAAAAAATGTTTCAGGATTAAAACACGATTAGCAATGATGTTTCGCAGGGAAGCCTTGCTCAGCCCGTCCTCGCCGACGAAGGAGGAAAGTGGACCGGGTTAGGGAAGCGTTTCGCCACGTGATGGCGTTCTCTTTTATCAATTCAAAACCGTAAACTAAATGGATTTTATATGCACAAGTCGATAGAGCGATTCACTTTTTGCAGCTTAGAGACGAGAGACCGTCTCTCCGCGAATTTAAAAACCGAGCGAGAGTCTTTTACTTTTCGCGTATTTCCATATTTTTACACCGTCCTCTTATTTTTTTCGCCGTCCTCTGCATACTGACAAGATCGGGGCCCATCGCAACCGTGACTCGCCGGTGAGACTCGCCATCCGATCGGGGCGACGATGAGCCACGATGTCGCCGAACTGACTCCTCCTCCTGCCCGCTATTTGGGGATGACGCTGCGTACTCTGCTCGAAAACTCCGAGCTACTCCAAATGCCAGGTAAATCTTTTACATCAAAATCTCTACTCATACCAAATTGCAAGCGCGCGTAGGGAAATTTCCGGATCGGCGGCCGTCTTTAATGGCTCGGTGAAGGAAGTTTTCGCTGAGAAGGAGAAGTAGGCGTCACGAATGTGGTGCGTGCATCGGATACCCACGTGTCGTCGTCGTCGTCTAAAATGAATGAAATGCAAAGAACATTTTTTTTTTTTTTAAATAACATCCTTGATGTTTAATTGAGAATGAACATAAAGGATATAAAGCATTTAAAGTTCTTTTATGCGTAAATTTATGGCTTAGAAAAATTGTTGCTATATTTATTATTGCTTCATTTATTTAAAGCGCACTTGTTGCTAAAAGATTTTTGAATTTTTTTTTTTTGTTTGTTTATTTTTTATATTGTTAAAGTTTATATACAAAGTGTATTTTTATAAGGTAATGTAAAGAAAAAAAATTAACAAAAGCCCACTTTCAATTGTTCGAGTTGGATAAAGTGTTGCGCTTTTGTATATGATTGTTGCGCGTATTGATTAATTTGTGTGTCACTTAAGCTGGTCTATGATTAAAAATATAGCAACAATATAATTTCTGACAACATTTATAAACAATCTAAAAACTTAATCGAATTTTTATTTTATTTTATTACTTTTTTCTGCAAACAGGAAGGTGTTAAAACCGTCTCGTATAAATAAGAATCGCACATCTGATCACTTTATCCTTTCCTTCCACACTACCAACAAAAACTGCACTGGAAACTTCCTTGAGATAATTCGCTGAATTTATGATTTCACTTTTTTTTTTTTATTATTATTTTTTTTTATTTCTCTTCGTCTTCTAAGCTCGATCGTATTTTTTTTTTTGCTTTTCCCAATCATGTTTCGCTCTCTCTTTCCCCTTGAACACAGCCGACTTACTTAGCTAAGATTTGCATTAGCCCTGAAGTATAACATCATAATTACGGCAAGAAACTATTCCCGCTTGTAATTATTATTGTACTTGACTTTGAATATAGGCTGCGGTTTTTTTTTTTCCAATGTCATTTTTACAAGGTCATCTTATTCAGAGTTCGTTAGAATGCTTGGCTGTTCTGCGGTGGAACAGAGCCAAAGGAAGAGATAAAGAGAGAGAGAGAGAGTCGAGAGAGAGAGAGAAAAAAAAGCCGAGCGCGTGTGGAGGTCATCTATTGTACCTCGAATAAATGAAATAATAAAAACAATCCAAAACAATCCTTTAAGTTTTTTTTCCCTTTAAAAATATTAAAATAAAAAAGGAAAAGAAGAAGAAATGCTTTTGAACAAAAGAAATTATTCAATAAACTTAAAAAAAAAAAAAACAATATAGAAATTGTTCTACATATAATTAAAAATCTTTTTGATCTTATTTTGGCATAATCTAGAATATAAGCGATTTTATAGAAAAACTTGTACAACACTAAAAAAAAAAAATTTGTTTACTTGTTAGATTCTCATTACAATTAACGTTTCCTCAATGAATATTCTTATTTCCTTCGTTTGTTGAGTAAAATAATAGCACCTGTCGCCGTCAACGAAGAAATAATGACAGGGTTTAGCAGTGCAGTGTATACACACTTTCCCTGTATTTTTTTTTTTCTTCTTGTTTGTACCATCTCTCATCAAAAGAGCCTGTAGTCGATTTCACTTGAGCAAAAGAAGGTCACTACCAATGAGAACACGCTTAAGGAGATGAAAAAGAAATGGAAAAATAAAAACTTGCTCCCAACAAAAGCAGACATACATATTACAGTCCTCCAACCACTTGTTATTGGAAAATGTCGACTTCTCGTAAACAGAGTTATTAATTAAAAAAGAATTCTTTCTGAATTTTTTGAGCTTGAATAGTACTTAATAAGAAAGTAAAAAGTAAGAAAGCTTTCTAAATATTACTGTAAAGTTTTTAATCAAAAGATGGAGAGAGAGAAAAAAAAATGTGGTTCTGTCTCCTTCCTCAAGGTTTTAGTCATGAAATAAATATTTTTTTACCATGAAATTAAGGGGGAAAAAATCTTCATTGCCAATGATAGTAGGGTGAGGCTTTATCATCTGTATGTATGTGTGTGAAAGGCCTTGACCATTACCTTCAAAAATAAGATTTTTAAATAATATGTAATGCATTATTATTCATTTAAAAAAGCTATGAAACAACAGAAACATTACCTAAGATTTTTAATTATCAAATGCATATTTCTCTATAAATTTTACAACAACAATAATAATAATAATAATGATGATATCCATTTTCTGATACAGAGGCATCTATCAAAAAATGTTTCGTCATGTTTGTCTAAAATTATCGCATGAAATTCTTTTCAAAGGGTTTTAATTTTATTTTGGCGTTGATTTCTTTTGACTTTGAACTCCACGTGGCACAGATAATAGATTGGAAGTGCTGCAGGAAGCTCCAAACTGACTCGGAGCCGCCTCGCACCATCCACCCTCCTCCCTGTGCAGTTCCAGTCTATGGAATATGAAATGGTAGTGGTATTGGGCGCATCAATCACTTCGAATAAATTTGTAAAGGAAGTGATGGTGGTAGTAGTGAGCAGAGGAGAGAAGAGGTTGAAACTCAGTGAGATAATTATGGCCATCACAAATTGCAAATAACTTGTAATTAATTTTTTTTTTAAATGGATTAAGCTTGTTATTACTCTCTTTAGATTTTGTTTCTGTGGTAGAGTTGAAACAAAATGCAGTGGTTGCTCAGTTTCATTTCTTTTTAAGGTTAGAAACCAATGCAATGGTTACTATACATTTTTTTAAAAGTTAGTGTATTTTGAAAATCTTTGTAAACCTTTTTAAAGAGAAAAGTAAATATCAAATAATATTAAAAACAATTAAGAAAAGATTTGTGAAAGAGAGGAATAATATTTTTAATTATTTTATTAATTTGTGCATCTTTAAAAGAGAGAAGAATTTCTATTTCTCATCGCACTCTGAATAAGTTTTCCATATCAAGTTAGCTTCAGAAAACGGGAAAAAAAAATTTGCCACGTGCTTGCCCTTACCTGCCTGTTATCATGACTTGTCAGAGAAAGAAAGAGAGAACGAAAGAAAGAGAGAGTAGTAGTAATCACTCTCTCTCTATTTCTCTCTCTTTCTCTCTCTCTGCTGAAGCCTTCCCATTATTCATTGGGTAGAGAGAGAGAGAAAGAGAGAGAGTCAGCTGATTATCATGGGCCAAGGCCACCATGCGTGTGCTCTCTGACCTACTTTTCCTGCTCGCAGAGTCAATGTTGGCGTTCAGCCCAAGAGTAGGAACAGAGGAAAGCAGCGATGTTGTGTGGCTATCACTCTTCAGCCGTGTTTACAAATGGTGAGTTTTCATTGCCACTGGGTTATCAGCATTCTCATTGAGGAAAGGGAGAGTTGTGTGTGTTTCTGATATTTTGTTAAAATAGGGGTATAGAAAAACAAGAGAAATTGGATCGCTTTAGTTCCTATTCCTAAGAAATAGAAATTTAATTCTAAATCCTTGCTTCTTTTTATAAAAAAAAAATTGCTTTGGTTGATTCAAAAAATTATTTCCTTTCCTCCCCCGTTTCATTTAATGTTTTAAAGGAAGTAAGCTCTTAAGTATCAAGGCTACCTTCATAAAATATAGAAGAAAGAAAGGTAAACAAAGAAAAAGAACATTGTATGTCGCTTTTTCATGTTTAATAGTTAATATGAAATGGGGAAAAAACTTGTTTGCCAGTTCTTATTACAATATTAAATTTGCTTGTAAAATGTTCTCAAGGTGATTCACAAAATCAACTGATTCTAAAGTTTGATTTATTTTAATAGTGAAATGATACCATTTACAATTTTTTTTTTCCTTTTTAAATATTCATTTTTACGGCTTCTTCATGTGAGTAAAGAAAGCAGTAGATTGGGAGAGGTTGGGTAAACATCTTACTTTGCTACAGAAACTAGTTGATTAATTAAATATAAAACTCAAAGCTTGTAAATTATACACCCACTGACCCATGCACAAGCACGCACAAATAGACACAAGCACAACACCCACACTTACACTCTACACGTGGAAAACTAAATGGAATTGTGTGCTTATAACAAAAGATAATTGATGGATATAAATATAACCCATATTAAAAAAAAAAATTCTTTTGATATCTGTCGTGTATTCTTTACATTGCTTTTGTATTCCATAAGCTCGCCTTATGATCAATATTTAAAAAGAGCATTATTGAAATTAGATTAATAGATACTGTTTGCCAAAAATTCTATACATATTTATTTAAGTATCTTTGTAAGAATATGTGATTATTGCTAAAAGATTAAACACAATAGTTTAAATAAACAAATTAAAGTTTTAAATTTTTATTGAACGGCAATACCAGAACCACATCAGATATTTTTATAATCCTTACTTTTTTCAAATGGAAAGTGTAGTTTTTCAAATAACAATTCCTCTTCTCTTTTTAAACAAGTTTTTGTTTGGTTTGAAGAACAAATTTCATCAAATTTTATGAAAATCATATTTTAGTATTTATATTAAAAATACAGTTTATGCTGAACAACAGCTTTCATAATAGGCAGATATCAAATACTTTGTTAGAAATGCATTGAAATCCTGCCTACGCACAAACCAGCAACAGAAATACAGGAATAATCTGAAAGAAATATTTGAACATAAACTTAAAAAGCAAATCCAGTGCAATGCGATTAATTCTAAATTGTCCTTTAAACCAAACACAAAACAAGCGTAAGAGTAACTCATCTTTAAAAACTGCTTTTTAAAGCTTTCATTACAAATCTGTTGTTATTTTATTCTTCTAAAGTACCACGGAACTTTGTCAAGGACAGCCAGAAAAAAGATGGCAACTGGGAGGAATCCTTTGATGCCACAGCAGCCTTTCTTGGCCCCACATTATGGGATAAGACAGTTCCATATAGTGATGAATTCAAAATGGAATACATGGACTTGGATGAATTTTTATGTGAAAATGGCATCCATGTTCCGACCTCAGAAGCGGATAAACAGAGACCACCAGTGTCTACGGCTAGTAACTCTGCTGCTGCTGCCTTGGCTCTAGAAAAATCCCTACCTTCACAGCCACCACCCCAGCCTCCACCTCCTCCACAAACTCCTGTTCTACAGCCACAACAGAGGCAACAGGATCCACAGCAGCAGCATTCTTTTCCAAAAGCTACTATCAAAGAAGGTAATCATTTTCTCCCTTAAATTCACTTCTCTATTGAATTCTTCAGTTGTTTTTTTTAAATTATTATTTTTGACATCCTAAAATTTTAATTTAGAAAAAATTTAGTCTATTTTATTGAAATTTAAAATTAATTCAGTAGAAACAGATTATAAATTCACATCATAAACTTATAGATCAGGACTTTCTTTAGCTTTTTGAATTTTTTTTTTTTTATTGTTTGAATGTTCTTAGTGTTTAGGTTTAGTTATAGATTAAAAATATATTTTTGAGCTTCAGACATTTTCATCCATTTATAATAACAGTATGAAATATGAAATAGATTTAAAACAAAATTATTTTGAAATAAACTTAAAATACACGCGCTTTTTTAAAATGTTTTTAATTAATAAAAAAAAAAATCTTTAGAAGTAAATCAAGGTGGAAAAAATAAGTTAAAATTATCTTAAAGTAATAGTACATTGATATATTTGTAAAATTAAAGTTAAATTGAAAAAAAAATCAGATATTAAAAATAACTTTTAATTCTTTAGGAATGCAAAATACATTTTTTATGAATTTGCGATAATGTTTCCTAAAGAATTAATATGTTCGCTGAGGAGTCGGTTTCTTTTCAGAACCTTCTTCAGACATAAATAAAAATTATTACGAAGGAAAGTATGAAAATGGCTGTTCATGTAAAGTTCAAAGGAACTTGCGGGCCAACACTGAGTTGAAGTTTTCTCCTGCTGATCTAGCATTGGCTACAAGTCCAGGACATGACATCTTTGATCCCAGAGTCCACACCTTCAATGAGGAAGAACTCAAACCTCAACCCATGATTAAGAAATCTAAGAAACAGGTAAGAAACAATTTAATCAAAAATAAATAAAAAAAAAAATTTTTCTTGATTGATTTTTTTTTTCTAATTATCTTAAAAAAAAAAAAAGAAGTCCATAAACAAATGGTAAACTCTTGTTTATTTGATTATAATGGCTGGATATACTTTGAGCTTAGGTTACTCAACAATGTACAGTGGGTGATCAGTTAACAAATTTAATCCAGAGTGACAGAAAAAACAGTTCTGCAAATCCTAAACACATCGTCACTTCTACTTGTGTTTGTTTTGTGAGGCGTTTGTTTTCCGAACATAAAAATCTCTGGTGAAAGTGTTCGTTATCCGATGTGTTCGCAATTCGAACTGTTTGTTAACCGATCACTCACTGTATGTGAAATTAGTTTTCTTACTGTTAAAATAACGATAAGAATGAATTAGTTTCTCAATTTTGCATTGTGTAAATAATTATTTTAGAAGTAAAAAGTAATAAATAAATAAAAAAGATTTATCACCTTTGAATGTGTTTAATTGTTATTATGCATAAAAATAACGAAATTGATATTACGATGTCACCAGGTTTGTTCATCTTCAAATGTCACTACAAAAATTCTCTTTTAAAGAATAATTTTATAATTTCCTCAAAATAGATATTCCTCCCTCCTAAATATTATTGTATTGCAGCATGCAGCATGCATGTATTGGAAGGGAAAAAATCCAAGATATGAAACCAACATTTAAATATTTCATCATATGAAACCAATATTTCATATTGTGGATGTTTTTTTGTGGTAAAAAGTTTTTCCTTCCTACACAGCAATTCCACACCAGCTTTCCTTCTTTGTAGCATGCAAATCACATAGCAACGCTTCCCACTAGAAAACTCCCAACTGTCCCTGAAGTCTGTATATTGAGGCAAACCGAGGAAATTTGTGCTTCCAGCTCTTCCTTCCCAGTAAATAAATGTATAAGATGATTCAAAAGAAAACGTATCTCAAAAAAAATTCATGTATCTCAATCAATTTTGCATATATGAGGGCAAGTCTATAAGTATCTGCACAGTTTTTATAATCTACTTCAACAAAGACCCCCTTCTACCATGGAATTCTATCATTTTTCAACACAGTCCCTGTGTTTTTCAATATACTTTTCCAGCATTCCGTAAACTTCTGCATATCTGCAGAAAAAATTGTCTTCGACTTAGAAGCAAGCCCTTCATGCACCATCTGTTATGAATGATGTCATATACAGAAGCATGACTAATTTGCAAATCGTTTGCAACATCATCAGTAGTCATTCATCAGTTTTCCTGCATATTGCTTTTTCCTTGTCTTTACACTGTCCAACTGTTTTTGGAATTGCTGCTCCATTCTTATACACTTTGCCATGGTAAAGCACTGCCCCTATTTTGTGCTGAAAGTCTTTAGTGGATTTCCACTCCCGATATACCTTCGGACTATAAAAGCACAGATCATGACACACTGTTCTTCTCTGGTGCAAAACAACAAAGAAGAAAATAAACTGTGTGATGATGCTGAAACTTTCCACAAGCTTAGATAGAGTTGTTGGTATGCACATGTAGAAATTGGCACTGTCAACCCACAGAACATTAAACTGACATTCAGATACTTATTGACTTGCCCTTGTATTTATCATGTTTCTCAAATATTGCATCAGCAGTTGATCAAGCCATAGATTCTGTAACCTGTTTAACTGGAAAGAGCCATTCTTATGCCAATTTTGTTGTTGTTCATCGGCCCTCTTCCAGTGTCCCGAAAAGTCAGTAGTCACTGAAGTTAATCCACCCTCTGAGTTGGAGGATAGGCATCATGGTACAAACAGGCTCTAAGAGATGCTTGTCCACCCATACTTTTTTTAAATTGATTCTGTAACAGATCACAGTACTGTACATCAGCTCTTTCTCCTGTAAATCACTTTCGCCTTTAAAAATTGAATAAAACTTTTGTTTGTTAATTAATTTGATTTATTGTTTGTGATCATGTTAAGTACAAAAATGGGATTTTATTTTTTAGCTATTTATGAAAAGTGATGTCATGTAAATAATCTCCATTTTCCGATTCGCAAGCACTGGCTCGTTCTAAGGCATTTTCCATGACAGCCTTTAACATGGCTGGCTCCAGCACCTGAAGTTCTGCTTGAATCGTTCTTAAGCTTGTTGATAGTCCTTGGCTTGTTGATTGTCCTTAAGACAGCCCAAAGAAAAAATGTTTGATTTTGAGGGTAGATTTCTGATTTAGAAAAAATGCATAAGTGCTCTATGAGTTGAAACAACATAATGATTCCCAAAATAAAATTCTACAATTTTTACATGTTGCTTCATCATATGTTTTTCCATAATATGAGGTGCTACCCAAATTTTCCAAGAATTTCCTTGTAAAAAGTAGAAAACTTACCTAACACCCTAGTTTCCGCCATCACCTTCAAAGTAGCCACCTCTGGCAGGTATGCAGCGAACCCAGCGATTTTCCCATTTTTGGAAGCACTCCTGGAAGCCTGAAGGCTGTTGAGTGTTCAAGACCAGTTACAATTTCACTTGGATATCTTCAATGGAGTCAAAACATCACCTTTTAATTTTAGGGAAAGGGTAGAAGTCTCAGGGTGCTAGGTCAGGAGAGTAGGGAGGCTGTTGCCAAATTGGTTTTTGCCTGAAATTCCTTCACAATGAATGAGGTGTGTACGGGCGCATTGTCAAGGTGAAGCAACCAGTCTTTGTTCTTCTACAACTAGGGCCATTTGGTGAAATTTTCCCTCAGTCTCTTTAAAACATCGCAGTAAAACTTCCTGTTGACAAGGTCGAATAATTTGGAAATTCGCAGAAGCACAAGAATACGTTGAAACACAAACAGCAATAACTCACAAAGAAATGTGCCTGCAATTATGAAACTTTGCAGAGCAGCAATCTATCTAGAATTATGATGGTGCGCTAAGGGGCATCTAGCAGCAGACCTAGTACAGTTTTGGTTGTTTGTGCTTGTTTAGCTGGAGCCACGACTGAAATAACGAAGCAACTGAGTGGATTTGCAAAATTTGAGATATCCAGAATTTTCAGCCATTGGAAGAATGATTCACAGTCTTTATCTAAAAGGGTCAACTGTAGCTCAAAGACAACCAATCTTGACGAGACTGCCATTGTTAAAACAAATTTAATAGGAAAACGGGAGATCCACTGTGCAAAAATTGTCAAATGATTTTAATCAAGGCTCTTCCTGACCCTTATTTGGCAGAACTATGTGCTGGGAATTGAAGCATATCCAAATCAGCATTTGCATGTCTGTTCAAAAACCTCTGATTTTTGCACAAAATAGGAAATTTCGTCTACAATTGATGTCTGGAATGTCGTGGTTTGACGATCACAATACACATTGTTTTGTATCAATGGTAGGCAAAGGATTTGATGGAAGCAATGATTCCAGCTTGCCTTATCAAGATAACTTAAGGTTCTGGTGAAGGTGTCATGGTATAGAACTTCTGCTAGTATGGAACTGGTACTCTGATATTCATGGAAGGTCAGGTGCATGGATTACCTGAACATTGTTGCCATCCAAGTGCTTTGTTTAGTGAGTCCCAGAGCCCAGATCTTAATCCCATAGTGAATTTTTGGAAAATGTTGGAATGACATATCCACCAAAAGATCTTCTTCCTAAGGACTAAGGAAATGTTTGGTGAACACCTATTCTTCCAATGACTTACAAGTGCTTTAACACCTCATTGATTCTAAGCCAATATGCTATAATTTTGGCCAAAGGGTCCAATACAGCATTAAACAGATGTTTCTATATTCATTGGTCATTGTGTGTATGTATGTCTCTTAAGATAATTTCAATGTTTATATTAAAGTAGTAAAAAGTTAGGAAAAAGTTTAACATTTAGCTAATTTAGATTTGAATGAAAATGATATCTCTCTTAGAATTTATCTCATTGGCCAAATATATGAACATATAATGTTGGAAGAAGAACTGGATAGATGGAGTTTGTTCATTTAAATCCTGATTTATATTTTGTTTGAGAGAATGATTATGTTTTTATTAGGATAATTTTTAATTTTTTTTAAAGATAAAACCAGGAATAGATGAGAAGGGAATATGACTCTCAATAGCAATTTGTGGCAACAATCTCATGATCGTTTTTTTCTGAGAAAGTGACACTTGCAGTGGTTTTATGGCTCATGAAGAATTAGCTGGAAGAGCAGAAAATTTCTGTCCCAAAGTGGCCTGGTAAAGTCCGTGTATGAACTAGAAATGAAAGATAAAAACTCCAGTTCTTACACCAAATTTCTGTCCCAGAATTACGCAGTATAGTTGTTGGAGTTCAGAAAACTGCCACAGGTTTCGCTTTTTCAGAAAAAATGACTACGAAGTTGCTCCCATGAATTGCTTTTCATAGTCGTGTTCCCTTCTCATCTATTCCTGATAAAACCTTTTCAATAAGGGAAGGCCTTAATAGTTCTTGTTACTATTCTAAACCTTCCTATGCCATACCAACTGATATTACACTTTTGGCTTATCTGTTTTCTCTTATTACTTCAAAGGTATAGGTATTATTTGAAATTCATACTGAAAACATACTTTATATTAATTAATTTCCCTAAATTTCTTATGAACAAATATTATTATACATAGTAAGAAGTCATTTTACACAAATTAAAATTACTTTACACGGTTTCAGTTGTAAGTGATTGGCGAAGGAAAGAATGGTTGAATTTTTAAAGAAAAATTCTAAATTAAGCACAAAATCTGCTCCATTTAAAAGGGTTAAGTCTCGCAGCATCTTATGATGTAGTTTTCTTTTTCATTCTGGATAGCATCTCTGTGAGTCACTCCATGCCAAATATTCAAGTCACCCCTCACTCTTAATATTGTTATATTTCAAAGTATTATTATATTTCACTTTATTGATTGCTACTAGAATATTCATTTACCTTATTTATAGAAACAAATGTGTAATATGTATTTGTTTATTTATCTGAGACATTAAAAGCAACAGCCCAATAACAGAAAAAATTATTAAAAAATACAGAAGAAAAAAGAAAACACAACACAAAAAAAGAAAAGACATTAAAAACAAAACAAGAGAACATTTAATAAAAGACTAATCTTGTCGTTTACATTTTATTATAAATGGCATAAAATTTATTTTAGTTTGAAGTTAGACATGGTATTACAAAGCTTATACATTCAGGAAAAAAAGAGGATTACTAATAACAGACTTCCCTGAGGGAAAAAAATAATATAAATGTAACAACAAACAACAACCACCTGGAATCTTACACAAAAAGATAACATTGTTAGAAGGGACCTTCTGGTATTTCAACGGTCCACTGCCCTGTATGGTGTTAATGAAAATTAAAGAAAAGAAAAAAATACAAATAACCATTTAAATCCCATTGGAAAGAGTCAGCAGGTGAAATTAGAAAATCATTATGCAGTTTAAAATCATAAATCAAATCTTCATATTTTTTTCATGCACATTATGCACAGACACGAATTGTTCCAAAGCAGATAAAACAAAAGAAAATAACATTTACCAGTAAAAGGCAGAAAATTCTTTTGCCAAAGCAGAAAGTCTCTTGTTATACACTTCTAAAAGACAAAATTTAAATTCTTCATCAGACTTATGCAAGGGTCGTAAGTTGTTAATTAATTTAGCAATGGAAGCTGCTTTCAGTTGCAGTTGATGTATAAGGTAACTAGAAAAAATACACAAAATTTAGTGGCTTAAATAATTTTTGGATAAATAGAAAGCTAAAAATTTTCTTAAAGACAGTAAAAGAGAATTTTAAAAATTTCATTCTTCGGAAAATTATGTTTACTCGTGATAACTGTAAGAGTAACTTTTTGTTATAGGGTTGAAGGAAAGATTGGACATACAAACCAACCTAAATTTCTCATTATGCCACTTTCATTAATGAATTGACAGGCAATTTTATATCTTATTGAAAACAATTTTGACTATCATTAATTTTACATTTATATTCATTCATGGCACATCATTCCAAGTCGTTTGATGTATTACATGCCATATTTTAGCGTTAAAAGTTCCATTGAACCATAATGGTTCCACTAAACCAGGTCCCTTTGGTAGGCTTTTTCTATTACAGACGTGAAATAGGTTTTATTTTATTTTATAGTCGTTCCATTATTGCTTAATATTTATCTTTTTTTGCAATTCAGTCAAATCATCCAAATCTCCATTAGTTCTATAAATCTTTATGTCATCTGCGTACATTAAAACATCAATAGAGTTCAAAACCAAATAATATTACAAATCATACAAAAAATATACTAAAGAATTGTGGTCCTAAGGGAGAAATTCCACTTTTGACAGATTTAAGTTGAGTACAGTTAGTATTAAACTTCTGCTAAACTTTTTATTATGTAGTATATTTTCTAATAACTTTATATCATTATGCTCAATCCATATAACTGATAATTTATTTAACAAGATTGTAATAGATACTGAATCAAAAGCTTTTTTAAAAACAAAAAAGAAAGCATCGTATTGTTGTTGATTGTCCAAATATTTAGCAATCGAAGTAGTTATAATACCAAGGTTGTGCAGGGTCAGTCGCTTTTTAATGAAGGGTATTGCGAATTTGAAGCTAATTTAAATACATGTATACACATATGTTTTTTAAACATACGGCAAAAATTCAAGGGGCGATTCTTTGGGTTATTTTAAGAATCTCTTGTCCTTTGATGATTTTCGGAATCCCGTTTTGTTTTGAAGACATAGGATGATAAAGGTTTTTCGACGAAAACAATCTTCTATTACCTAATATTATATATAAAGCTTCTTAATCTACAATAACTGATGAAAATGACTATCACCAGCTAGGATGCATGAATCCAGTCTTCTCTTCATTGACTGTCAAACTCTTTCAAAAACACCAGGGTTGTTTCTTATTGCATTATACCCATCAACTATTCGATTTCTCAAAGCATAGTGTGTAAACTAACGATTTCAGATAGTCCCATAGAAAAAATCCAAGGGGTTTAAGTCTGGGGATCAAGCAGGCTATAGTGAAGTCCACCTCGACCAATCTAGTGTTCTTGATATGTTGCGTTTAAAAACTCACGAGCAACTACACAAAAATGCATTGGTGCACCATCGTGCATAAATCACATTACATTTCTAGAAGAACAGGTAATGAATGTTCCAAAAATTTTGATTACACCTCACCTGTAGAAAAAAACGAAAATTCTTTGTCGTCTTATATCTTCAAAACAAAGCGGCATTCCAAAAATCATCAAAGGACAAAAGATTCTTAAAAGAACTCAATGAATCACTTGAATTGAATTGACAAATCAATTGAATTTTTGCCATATGTTTAGTAAACACTCTGTATATGGGGTTCACTTAATATACATGATGTTCAATTTACATGATGGTGTCGAAGCATGTTAGTCATGTAAAAAAGATGTACTGTGTAGTAAAGGATGTCTCAAAACGATGGGAAATTTTGAAACTTGAGCTCCGATTCAAAATTCCCCATCTTTTCTGTATGACTTGAGACACACTTTTATGTATGAGATCCAAATTACCAGTGTATAGGTTCAGCAGAATAAACTCTGACAGAATGCTATCATATTCGGCAGTATACACAATTTAAGCATGGTTCCCATATGCGTAAAACAAAGCAGAAATCACAAAGCAGAAAAATTTTTTGACATCACTTCCTGCTCTTTTCATTCTGCCTTGCAGAAAATTTTGTTATCTTTGTAGGCTATGACTCAGTCCAACTCGAAAAAACCAGGAGTTTTCTGTCGGGCAGAAAGACGAAAGCAGGAAGTGACGTCAGAGAATTTTCTGCCTTGTGGTTTCTGCTGTTGTTTTTATGCATATGGGAACCAGGCTTAAGACTGCGGCGAAGAAATGTTTGAAATAAAAAAATGCTTTCAAAAATTGCCATCAGGGGAAGTAAGTGCTGAAGGCATATTCAGACAAGGTCAAATCAACATGCTTTGAATAACATTTTCAGCTACTGTAGCACATTTGTATTATAGTCGCTTTATCAAGCCTGTTTCATTTAATTAAACCAATTATGCAAACAAAACTAATTGTAAATATAATATTGTACTAAATTATAATTTAAAAACTAAAAGCTGCTGCTTGATGGCAAGTTTTGATAAGTTCTGTACCATAATGAAGACAATACTATAATTTCGGTTGCCATTTCAAATTTCAGGGAAACTAACCAGCTTGAGGAAGGCTGGCTTATAGTAACTCTCATGTTAGTTTTCATAATTACTTTCATGACCTTCATTAGGAAATTATAAAATTAACTAATTTCTAATGCTTAAATCATAATAATGTCACTGATCTCCCTTTTGTGGGCAAAAATTGCTGATTGGAAGTTATTGTCTGCCATTTTGGATTTTGGAGGAAAAAAAATAGCAGACTTGTAAGAATTTCCTGACTTGTGGATTTGGGGATGGATGTCTGTACAAAACTTAATAAAAATTTCTGAAATTTTTCTTTAGTCTGCTTTATTTTTTGTTTAAAAATTGCTGTAATGTACATAATAATATTTACTGTAGAGTATCGTTTCTCTAATCCACCCTTTGGGTCGTGAAGTGATAGAAAAATTATATAACACTCTGTAAATCAGAAGCAGGCAGGTATCGAAATTGGACCTGATATTGGGTCAGAGTACTTGCTCAAACAGTTTTGTTGGGTCACAGTGTAAAAAGGTTGAGAAACGATACTATGGAGTATGTTGGAAGTTAGAAAAATATTGATGATTGTATTGAATTTTTTTTTTATTTTTTTAAAATCTATTGATAAATGTTTTAAAGATTAAAGTAAGTTAACGATTTAAAGTTAATTTTATCATAATTATGTAAAATAAATTAAAAAGTATGATAGTCAGGGGCGTATCCAGCACATTTTTATCAATATGTACATTAGAACAAATTTCAGATATCATGTATGTTTAAAAATTATTTTAAAATCACTAGAGAGTGGACAATAAGTCAGATTCTTTATTTTAACTTAAATAGTTTTAGATTGCAACAATTTTATCAGGCCTTATCAGTCATAATAATTTCGAAAAATATTTGAAATAAAATTGTTATTTATACTGATTAATGAAACTAAGTAATTTGCTAAAACTTTTCAAAATTTTCAGCTTTTGATTGGGGAAGGGATAACCAATTCCTCTACCCTCTCTCCTCATAAAGCCCTCAGCCGACCCTTCCCGGTAAGTGTTTAAGCGATGCTGCCTATGCCTCTGATTATCATATATGTTTTTTGGGGTATTAAATTTATGTAATTTTTAAAGAATGAAAGGACTGAATCATCTAGAGCCTATTTTTAGATTAATTAGAATTTCTGTTTTTGGTTTCTTTTATTCTTTAAAATATAAATGCCTAAACCTTTCATGAAACAGTCTGTTGGTTTTTATGTCTTGAAATTATTTGTTAAACAATATGGGATGGTAAAATGAAAATGGGTCACCATGCATAAATCTCAAGACATACAAGTGGATAACACAGTGGTTTGATGATGGACATAACTTGGAAATCTCATGTATTTGTCCGACACCAGAAATGGAGGCATGTACAGAAAAACAGAGGTGTGGTTTGCTCTTTGATTGCTGAGGGAATTGATAGATTAGAAATTCACCATCGCATGTCAACTATATACTTCAAAACATCCTGGAATATATCATATGGCATTATTCTTCACCTGTCCACAATTGTCAACTTTGTGAAGATACATCTCAAAGATTTGGTTGGCAAATTCTTCACTATCCTCTGTATATGATTTTCAGATTTTTGGACAGCTGAAGAAATGTTCGTGAACATTGGCTTGCATCGGATGAAAATGTGTGACTATATAAATATGTGGGTTTTTTTTACGACAGCCAACAGGCTTCTTCAAGGATGAGATTAACCGTCTTATCTACTAGTGGGATATATGCATAAACAGTTTGGAGAATTAATTTGAGGTAATCAGTTTTGGTGTCTGACCCACTTTCATTTGACTGCCCCTTATATTTTATTTTGGCTGTCAAAATTATGATCTTTAATTTAACGATAATTAGAATTTTCCATAAAAAAAGCATTTGAACTAAAAATATCATTAAATTACACTGGGGAACAAAAAAAATTTTTTTTCGTGGTGCCTGGAATGTTAGAACTGATTTTGATTATATTTGATGTGTTGATTCAAAATATGAAAACAGTTTCTCTCTATCAGCTATAGTTTTTGAGATACAGCACCACTAACTTAATGCGCTTTTGTTATTTGTTATGGTACAGAGGTGCGACGTTGATATAATAAGTCTGGGAAAAAGTTCGTGGCGTTTTTCCTGATAGATGGCCACGAATTTTACTTAAAAAAACGTCATGATTATCAGCGCCATAATTATCAAAAAAGAGCGTACCTTGGATTCTTTGGCGTTAAGCTTGGTGACCAAGACAAAACGTGGGCACCACTTGTTGTGTGTAAAATTTTTATGGAACATTTATGGCAATGGACTGATGGACAAAAGAGAAGTCTGAAATTTGGTGAGCCGATGGTTTGGAGGGAACCCAGAAACCACAATGATGACTGCTATTTCTGTATTGTGCAACGTTGCGACGTTAATATCTCGAAAACTAGACCTGATGGAACAAATATAAAGTTATTTTTGAATTCTGCACCCTAAAATTACCTAAGAAAAATCGCCGGCACCAAAATGTGTGTTGACCTGTGTTATTACTCTTTTTTCTAATATTGTATTGATTTAATTATCATTCTGAAACTTTTCTTAAAATAATGTTAATCATCATGAAAATGAAAAGTCATTATCAGTACCTCTTTGATCATTAAAATAGATATAATTTTGGAACAGGAGGATACTTATATATACTTGTTTGACTTAATTAGGTATCCTCCTTTTCTATTTTGCTCATAAATGGCTAAACAGTTACCTAGATTAATTTTTATTTAATTTAATGTTTATTACACTCCTGTGAATATTTTCACTTAAAATTCGCAACTACTAATCCATATTTTAAAAGTACATTTTCACTGGTTAAATCTACTGTATTTGTAGCTAGTAACTGAGATGAAATTGGAAATACTATACTTGTATAAAGCTTCAGGGCTTCAAAGCAATAAGAGAGATGAAGGGCGGGACTGTTCTTATTCTCTGTAAATGAAATTCGTAATGAAAAAATACTAAGTGTAATCAGTAATTGTAAAAAAATGTTAGTCCATAAACACAGAGATTCAAAGAAAGAAACACGGTTGTATCCCATTACGAACTTCAGGGAACCAAAACTTTGTTTGTATTCTCTGGGAATGAAAGAATAGCATTCACAGGGATGACCAGAGAAACAATTTGTATTAACCAGATTCGTAATAATGAGATTGGACTGTATAAAGAAGAGACTCGGAGGTTATTTTTACTTTGAGGCTAATTACAGAAATTATAGATTGGTTTTGGAATTTCAGTTCTGAGTTTGAGCTGCCCAATTAGATGATTTTATGTAATCATTGAAATTTTGCCTAATCAAAGAAACAACAATCAATGATTTGTTAATGTGAAAACCATGTAGCCCCCTGGCAATAACATTAATGTCTTCTCTTTATTGGTTCTTGTAGTTAATTGTACAATATTAAAAATGCTACCTCTTATAATACTGAAAACTTATAAAACTTTTTATTGGCTTCCATTTCATTATTATAAAATTGTTAACGTTTGAAATTAAATAAAATTTTTATTATCATTCATTTTGGCTGCTAATTTTTCAATTTTTTTTTTTTTTTTTAGTTTGTTCCAGACAATTTAAAAGATGAGAAGTACTGGTCAAGAAGAAAAAAGAACAACTTGGCAGCCAAACGATCGAGAGATGCACGAAGAATTAAAGAAAATCAAATTGCCCTTAGAGCATCCTTTTTAGAGAAAGAAAACAATTTACTAAAGAAAGAAGTTGACAATTTAAAAAGTGAAAATGCTGCATTAAAAGATAAACTAGCAAAGTACGAGCACTGCTGATATCATTAACTCATAATTTGTCATTTTTACATATTAGGATTTTCAGCTGCTAATAAATATAATGCAGGGTTGTGCAATGTTACATCGTACTATCACTGTATACGCAAATATTATATAAAATAATTCTACAAAGTAAGTTTGTCTTTTACAATGGTCTTATTTACTAAGTAGATTGCAATCCTTTGTTAAAAGTTTTTGTAAATATTTTTTTTTCCTAGCTTGGAATTTATGCTTTAGAGCTTGTTCTTTTTTTTTTTTTTTAGGGGGGGGGTATATTTTTTTGTTTTATTTTTAATGATGTTGAACTTTTTAAATTTTGATACAAATCAAGAAGTTGTGTAATGCATCCAAATGCACATGCTTCTTAACTCATTCTTTATCATGTCACTATTATATGAAATAAGCAGTAAAAGACCACAAAATTCTTGCATCAATTTAATTTCACTTTCATATAAACCATGAACAAAAATGAGGAGCTAAGAACTCTAAATTTAGGTTTTTTCAACAATATTCATTTTATCTGAGTATTGCTTTAAGCACATTATAATTTTTGCTTAAAAATGATTTTCCCAAACAGTATGTTGAAATATTCTAAGTTCTTGCACTTACTGTTGAAACATCTCTAAAAAAGAAATGCAAATTTTATAATGGTATAAATAATTGTAACATTATTCCTAATTATGAATTAGGAAAATACACATAAATATATGTAAATCCCATGTTACCAATTTAGTGTGTAAAAAATAGTATGCCAACAAGATGATGTAACAGATCAATGCTATCCAAAGCCTATAGAAAAAAAAAAGAATTTCATCTAATTTGTCATTTATTTATACAGTAGAACTTCAATAAATCAAATTCCTCCCTAATTCGGAGTTTCAGTCTATTCCCTTCCACTAAATCTTTATAATTTGAAGTAATTGAATCTCCATAAATCGAATTTAACAAGCAAATAAATTCACTAACAAATTGAACTTAGTCAATCTGGACCTCTATAAATCGAATTGATGTAAGTTTATCTCTTCCCTATTGCAAATTTTCATAAGCAGTTCTGATCATTTTCATTCATAAGCAGTTCTGATTGGCTTTACAAGTGTACTCGATTCCAATTGGCCAAATAATCATCTTACCAAATAATTTCCACTACAAATTGATTAATCCGCGCTAATAGACAAATGTACTCTCCACTGTCTCTGAACCTCAATAATTTGAATTTTGATTTACTTAATCGCAATAAATCGAAGACCTCTGTAAATCGAAATGTTTTGTTCTTCCCTGGAGATTAATTTATCGAGGTTCTACTGTATTTTTTTTAAGAGCCTTGACTTCAAGACTTCCAAGTAAATACTTTATCTGAATATATCTTTTTCATTGACAATTCAAATTTTCATGTGAACTTTTAATTTCTTATTCAGACATCAAATATAAATTTAGAAAATTTCATACATCCAATTGAAAGGTATGTACAATTTAGGTAAAAAGAGTTTTTCTTGAGAAATTTACTATAATTAACTATGCTCATGTTGAACTCGTTACAGTTTGCTTTAATATAATGGCAAGTTTGATTTGCAATTTCTTAAGATTTACAAACGAAGGAATATATAGTTAGTACAGTTAAAGCTCAATTTGAGGCCCAGGCTTTTATGTGTAAAAACAGTCTTGATCCCCTTGGCTATTAATCGAGACAGGCTTCTATTGAAGACCTGGCATTATGAACAGTGTTGCCACCTGGATGATGCAAAATTCCTGGACACAATCAAAAAACAAGGGGAAAGTATATCTTTGACTATTTATGAGTATTGCCAACAAGGAGTCAAAATACCGGACAGATGGCAACAGTTAAGAACAATTCCCAACAAATTTCATTAAATTTTGACATGCATTAAATTTTAAAGTTTTTACATCATAAACTAAGGAAATTTGCTAGTAGATATTATTGCCTTCTGTTTCAGAATTGCTGGTGTTTGTATAAAATCAGCTGCCAGTCAGAGACTGGGGACAATTTTGCCAATAGATCAGGCCTTTATTCGAGAGTGGCTTTTAGCTGAAATTTTTAGATAAATACCTGGCTTTAATATATGCCCCTGGGCTCAAATTTAGCTTTTATGGTATTATTCATTTGGAACTTTAACAAAATCCTTATTTAGGAACAAACTTATTGATTATTTAGCTGTAGTAAATGTTTAATCAAAATAATTTGATCCACTATATAGGTTATTTTGGAGCCATTTATTACAAAATTTTAGCCATAAAAATATTGTTTCATTAAGGGTTATTTTTAATAAGTACATAGTAAAATATAAATTATTTTTTTATAAATCGCTACTTTTATAATGTGAAATGAAATACTACAATCTACAAAATGCTTAATTAGTATTTGGACTATTAAGGTATGATATTTTTTATTTTCATTGCTGCTGTATAATTTTATTGGCATCTTTGCTAATGGGAATTTCATTTATTGTGCTTTTCTACCTGATAAATTAGCATTTGACCATAATACAGCTGGATTTCATTGACTTATGCTGGCATGCTTATATTGCAAGTATTTTTATGTCTTTTTATGCCTTTAAAAAAAAAAGGCAGAATGCATTGTTGTTTTTTTTTGTATTACTATATAAATTTTTGCATACATAAAGATGGACAAAATGTGATCATAATGTTGATGTCATAGCCCATTATAGAAACATATTCATACATAAAGAGCAATATAAAAGTCATACAATAGGGCTGCAAGATATTAAAAAAAATAAAATCCTGACACCAAAGGGATCCTGTGTATAAGATAGTGATTTGCAAGGTCAGTATATTTACAAGAACTGCCATTTGAAATGATTGTCTGTAACCTGAATACCATCTTGCTTACTTATCAAAAGCTGCATCTGAACATTTTATCTGAAAAGTTCACCTTACACTTTCACCATTTGCCAGCCTTGGTTCTTTGGGGTAGAGAAGATTAGAATGTCCATTATGATTTTTCATAAGGATCCCAAGAATCATTGTTATTACGGATAAAGATTTCTCATTTTTAAGAGTTAAAAGATTCTTCAATATTTTGTTTCCACTTTTTAAAGTAAATTCTAAGTCAAAATTTTTTTATAAGATTTCAAAAAGAAAATTTATATAGTAATATAAAAATAAATATTTTTTTCCTTTCACAGGAATGCAAAGGGAACTATTTGCTTTCTTTTTTAATCATAAAGAAAATTTCTGTTCAAATAATTATTGGCTTTAGCTAATTCAGGGTTCTTATCTGCTTATTTCATATTAGCATCTGTAATTTAATAATGCAGCATACGCAAAAGGTATTTCTGCATTTTTCATATTTCTAATGTTTTGATATAAAGAAGAATTAAATCCTGGCCAAATACTGAAGTTCCTTTTTTTCCAGTGACGATAGAAATTTACAAATTTTAAATCTGATTTAAAAAATTTTTTTGAGTAGACTCCTACCTCTAGGTAACAAGACAGAATAGAAAATGAAGTAAGAATCAAATCGAAGTTGTCAATTTAAAAAAAATGGTAGTTGTTTAAATCAAATAAAGACAGCTTATTTTTATTTTTTTTTTTTGATATTTTCTAATTGTTGCTTCTAAATCTAAAATAATTTTGGGGGAAAACTGGGGAAAACATTTCTATTTTTTTAAAATCTCTCACCCACTATCATGTAATGCCACTCAGGTTTATATAGCTCTAAACTGCCTTAAGGATTTTTTTTTCTTTCTTTATTCCCATTTATTTTTTGCTGTTTTCATTCTCTATATATTTCGAGTCTTCTTTATATTATTCATGTTTGTTTTGAAATATAAAAACTTTATATTTTTGATATTTCAGTAAATTCATCCATTTTCTTTTAATGTTCAAAGAACGAAGACTATATATATATAGAAACACACATATATCACTCCTTACTTATATACATATATATATGTAGATATATATGTTTATCATTTAGTATAGAAGACTGCACACTGCATTTCTTTTTAGCCATTTGTCACTGTATCATGCTACAAAATTGTAAATGAAACTTTTCTAGTACAGAAATTATTTCATTAAAGCCATTTGTTATCTTGTACATATTATTATTATTATTATTATTATTATTATTATTATTATTATTATTA
>JAHWFO010093982.1:2321808-2339232 GCA_023313115.1 Rhysida immarginata
TATTATTATTATTATTATTATTATTATTATTATTATTATTATTATTATATTTTCAGTAAATTTATAGACTTGAACTTTTTAAAAAAAAAAATCAGAGTATAAAGGATTGGGCATTATATTTTCTGTTTTTTGTAAATTTAATTGATTTTGTACAAAATATGTTTTTAATATACTTCAAAGTGTAGAATATTTACTGGATAAGAACTGACTGTGCTTTTAAAGTTGATTCTTAAGTCAGTGATGAATTTGGTAAATGAATGTGGAAGATATATCTACACAAAAACACATATACACACACACATAACCACATACACGCATCGTAAAGAAGGTATGTTTAAAAGGATTGTATGTATATAATTTGAAAAGTTCACCAAAGGAATAATTCGTCCGTATGTAATTAATTTGCTGTGAAAAGAAATGTACATATTGTTGTTATTCATTAAGAAATAGTAATGTTTTATTGTTTGTTATTAGTTGTTATTGCTGTTGTTGTTACTGTTATTAACAGTGAATATTTGGAAATTTTGTCCTTAAAGTGTAGAGTTTTAAAATAGTTAAAAAACTTCAAGTTTCTTTTATATATAAAGCATCAGCAATTGTCTGTTTTATGTATGTGTGTGCTTTAAAAGATAACATAATGCAGACATTTTGATTTCTTTAGACTCGATAAAGTTTAGAGGTAACAAAATGCAACTGCCAGGGACCAAAACTTCTCAGGAAACATTAAAGATTTATTGTAAATTTTGTTAAATGTTTGTATCATTCAACAGAAAAATCTGTATAAAATAACGGTGAAACATATGAAAGAATTAAAATATTTTATTTGTAAAATTAATATAAAAAAATATTTTTCATTTAAACATTCATTATGGGTTTATCGTGAGGTAGCTATAAGCACTGTTTACATGAGTTTGAGAGAAAATAAAGAAGGCATCTGTGTGAAAGTCTTACTTTGCCGGTAAGAAAATTTTACAACTGTAAATGAAGCAAGGACCTCCCCAACCATTTCATCTCAACCGGCATAGTCAAAATCTTATATATTTTTTTTTTTACATTGTTGCATTCTTTGTTGCCCTCTTCCTTTCTACATACACATTGTTTAATGTAAACCATTCTTATGTAAATAAAGATATTTTATTTTGTGTTATTATTCAGTGGGTTGATTATCACTTATTATCAATTTAATTCTGTACCCTTTGGTTAAATAGGTAATGAGATAGAAATTAAAATACTGGCCATGTATACTGATAATTTTTTAGAGGATAAATAACGAATTCATTGAATTTCTTAGAAATAATCTAAATCTGCATCCCATAAATGAACATCCCTAAGTTGCTTATTGAAATGTTTTTGATTCTACTCAGGGCTGCATATAGCGTAAGGTGTAATAGGCAGGAGCTGGGGCCTCATATTCTATAATCCTATATTTTGAAAGAAACCATGTTTTTTGTAATGACATTGTGCTTAGAGCTCCAAAGAATAAATGTGGTGCTGATCAGGTTAATATTTGATGATTGCAACATTGGGAATGGGTGGTTCAAGTAAGCCCTTATGTAGGTAGTTTAATGTCTTCTTTTCCCCTAAAAAATTTATTTCCTATTTGTTAATATTTAAGAATCTTTTTCTCTGCTTTTCCTCCTAGGAACCTTATTTCTACAACTAGCAAAAAAAGAAACTGCCCTAGAACCTTTCTAATAAGTTTTTAATTAATGAAACTATTCATCTTGATGCCTTTTGTCTTTTTCTAATAACCATTCAGTATTATCTGCATTTTCATTTTGTTTCCTTTCAACTGTAAATATTTGTTTTCCTTACTATAAAAGTTGACAAAGAAAAGTTGGGAAAAATACGTAATAAAGGGGCTGTGAATGCAGTGCTGAAAATATAACATACATTTCAAAAACATTTTAATGTTAAAACATTAATGAAAAGTTGAAAACCATAATGTGTGGTTATTTAAGTACAAAGTTTATAAAACAACATTTGCTGCTTATTTTACTGAAGCAGGATAAAAAAATAATTTTATCTATCAATGTATAATTTTTATATTGAAAAAAGGTTAATTTCTTGCCTGCAATAATGAGACATTATCAGCCTCTGTTTTCATGGTTTAAGAAGTGAATTTGCAATGCAAAAATGAAAAACATAAAAGACTGAAGATTCATATTATAAATATATATCCTCAGAAGTGTACATAGATTTATTTTAGAACCCTTTGTCTTTGTGACTGTAAATATTATGTCTTTTTATGTATTATATGTATCATCTATAAGAATAAATATGATCAAATAATCATAATCAAAATGTAAATTACTAACAAAATTTGTGAATATTTTTTCTGTTATTGTTATACTGTTGCTATTGAAGTGAATAAAGTTTCATTATATTAAAATTCCTTAGATAAATTCTATCGATACTTCAAAATACAGTTTCTGTTCTACACAAAAATAATAATAATAATAAGGTGACGTTTAAATATATTTTCCCTTTCCATTTGTGTATCTTCAAACCTATACGCTCTGGCGGAGTTTTTTTAAGTGAATTATTTAAGCAAAATTCTAAAGTCTAATCGGCATATATCAAATATTTTAATTACCTGCATTTATTTTTTTAAAATCCTGTTTAAGATCTTAATCTGCATGCATTGATATCTATTGAATGAAGCCATATCTTGGTTTCAGTATACCAGGAGTACCGCTTAATAATGTGGATTTTTTTCAATAGATGGATTTACTATTTTGTTGTATTGAAAATACGCTTCAAAATCTCATAATTCAAATTATCTGCAGATGTTAACATCATAGATATTTTTACGTTTCAACATGCCAAAGTTAGTGCCAAAAAAGAACATTTGTGGGAAGTGTTAATTCATTACTTTATCTTGAAGAAAAGTGCTGCTGAAAGTTATCGTATGCTTTGGGAAGCTTATGGTGAACATACTCCATTTCAAGATACTTGTGAATGCTAATTAAACGCTCTAAAAGTAGTGATTTCAATGTGAAAGACAAAGAACGTCTGGGTCGTCGAAAAAGTTTGAAGACAAACGATTGCTTCTAAAACCAGGTGAAGTCGTTAATAGTCATCGCTACCGACAACAAATAATCAGTTTGAACAAAGCTTTGATCGCCAATTGACCATCGTAGGCCAGAAGACATGGCAAAGTAATTTTGCTACATGATAACACCATCACACACTTCTAAAACAATTTAAAGACATGTTAAAAGATCTTTCTGATGAATGCATGGAAATGCACATGCACATTCTGAGCAGCACTTCTAAACACACGAAGAAGTGGAAAAAGTGGGTCTCTGAATGGCTTGCCTCAAAACAAGAAAAGTTCTATTGGGACAGTATCCACAAATTACCTGAAATTTGTAGATGAACATTTGTTTGGGGAAATGTGTAGCTAGCGATGGACATTCGTTTGAATAAAGCATTTTTGATGTTTCTCTTGAAATTATCATGTTTTCTTTAATTACAAAATCCGCATTATTAACCAGTATACTAGATAGAGCTACCTCTTTCCATTAGCAGAAATTGACATATTGTACTTAGGTATATTGAACAAAATACATAAAAAATTATTTTTTTGTGGAATAAATTATAATATTAGTAAGTCATTATAAATTATATCCCAAGAAATATGTTCCAAAATTCAACAACTTGTAAATAATGGTCGAAACCCATTATTATAAAATTCAAGAGACCCAAAATTTTTTTTCATATTGTCCGGTTTCATATTATCTGGTTTCCGGATGAATCAAGTCTGAAAATTTTTGCCAATAATTTAATTCCGAAAAATACACATAATTGGTTATAAAAGTTTGTTTACATGAACAAATATAATTTTTTGTAATATCATAGTTCACAGAACTATATAAATTGAAAAGATTCAATGGTTGGTTGGTTGGTTTGATGTTAACGTCCTTTTCAACTGCTATGGTCATTTCAGGACGGCGTTATAAGGGCCGCAAATTTTGCCTCGCAAGGAACGTGCAGCCGGCAAACGACTACACGGGACCAACGGCTTTACTTCCCCTCCGAAGGAAGTGCGTGATCTCAGGATTTTCCCCCTGAAAAAATCCTCGTCAGCCTGGGTCGAACCTGCGTCCTTGGGGAAAAGATTCAATGGAACATCATTGTCATACAGCATGTACAGTTTAATCTCTTCTAAAATTGACAACTGAATGTTGGTTAGATAGGGTGGACTTTTTCTATCTCATCGTTGTCATCACTGCTTCTTCTTCAGAGTCGCCATCTCGTTTCATTTCTACAATGCTTCGCTATGCCATGCATGCTTAAGAGATCTTCAGTGTGATCTTCATCGCTTCTGACATTTTCCTGAAATGTCAGAATGCCCAGCTGCTTCTTTGACTTTGAAGGAGTTCCCATTCTTCCGACCCTTCCAATTCTGGCTCAGTAGGTTCCTCAAAATCGTCAAAATATACCTGTGTAAATCCCACTTTCCTAAAGCATTTTGCAATCATGCTTGCTGGCAGTGCTGGCCTGAACAAAAGCGGGGCTCGGCGCAAAACTAACAATTTTTTAATTTTTTCAGTAGTTGGCGCAAAATTAGTCAGCGGCGCAGGGCCTTCAGATGCGCGGGGCCTAGTGTGGTTGCACCGTTCGCACCACCCTCGGGCCGGTGATGAATTGCACTTCTGATGAATGCATGGAAATGCACCCGTTATATAGACACTGAAAACCAATCAGAATTCCCACATGCTTTGCAGTTTATTTATGCTGAGAGCCAATCAGAATTCACAGCATAAGAATTAAAATTATTTTCACCCTTTTTTTTTCCTTCTTTTTTACAATAAAAATCTCAATAATGTTAGTTTCTCGGGTAAAAAAAAATTTGTTTAAAGAATAAATCATTAGATGGTCAACGAGGGATTTAATTGTATGCCAACCTCAGCTGTTCAAATTAATGATGAAAAATAGGAAAGAAAATTTGTGGTCAGCAACCAATTTAACATAGGAACGTTATACACTTGACTAGGACCAGAGAAAATTTCGGATTTAGTGGGATTTCATATTAACAGGTTTCATAATAACAAAGTTCGACTGTAAATAAAAATCTGCAATTTGAATTTGAACCAGGGAAATTAAATGTAGAGGATATATTAAGATACCAGTTTAGTGGCAATCAAAAATGCATGCCCCTATTAGAAATGTTGAATAGTACTTGAATTGGCATACAAAGATCATTACAACAAAATATTTATGATAACTAGACTACCAAAGAACAGCAAGGTTTTATTGTGCAACATCATAAAATTATAGAAGTACACCAAGCTAACATGTGTACTCTGATAAGGGCAGGAATAAAAGCCAAAACGGTTGGTGTCATTCTCTACCAAACATGCTGTAACTGTAAGATCACAATCCGTTACGTAAGTACAGTATAGAAGAATCTTACATCTATGACTGAAGTTATAAAAAAACAAAGCTCTGAGAATGTTCTGTAATAAGATGATTCTGCAAAAAAAATTCGCATTTTCCTGCTGCTATCAGAACCAAATATCATTTGATGAGGAGAGATTCACCACCCATCCTATAGTCCAGATCTCTCTCATGTGATGTTTGTGTTTCTGTCCCTTTGAATAAAACTCCGCAAAACGAAGCTTTCATCGCTTAAAAAATTTGGTTGGTTAGTTTTTTGGCTGTCTTGATAACTCTGTCATTTTCACTCTTTCACATGGTTATGCTGATCTCATATCCAGGACCAATATATGCCCTCAACAAGATTCAAACCACCGAGGCTAACCGGAGATGAAAAATAGCTGGAGACAATCACAGAATTGTTTTATTCGTGCCCAAAGGAGTAGCATGAACAAAGAAAATGCCAATTAGTGATGGTGACATGTCTTCAATCATATTTTATTATATACAGGATGTTTCACAACTATATGATCAAACATTTAGGGGAGGTAGTATGGATGATTCTAAGCAAAAAAGTTCATATGAATATGGGTCCGAATTTGAATGCTAACTGAGATATGAACAGAAATAAAAATGCCACCACCAAGATCAACAAGTTAATAACCCAGGTTCTGTAATGCCCAGGATAATGGATTTTGATGGAATAAGAGGGTGCATAAAACTGTGTACACCGTTAAAATTTGATCGTATCCCAACAAGTAGTGTTTGAGTTATACATTAAAAATTGTAACAGTGCTCACATGTGTTATTCATATAGTTGGACCATATAGTTGTGAAACACCCTGTATAGAAGGGGGCACATTATAGCAGGTCTTATACAGCTGCAAATCTGGAGATAAGAATAAAAAACAAAGCAATAAAACATACCAAACGAGTTTAATAATTGGCTGTGTTTTGAGATAGACTTTGATAAAACCAAGGAAAAAAAGAAATAATAATGCAGCACACTGTGATAAAAATTGTAATTTTCACAAATTATATTTTCATTTCAACTTGAGCAAAATTTCATTCATAACTTATAATTTTCCAATCCAAAGGAATCACATCGCCCCATTTTTGCTGGCCTGCTCCTGAATGGGTAATCTACTTTGTTTTCTTATATACAAAGTGTCCAGTAAGTATCCTTCCATTTAGTTTATTCAAAGGGTAATTATCAGGTTGCTGCACAGGAAATGTTGGATTTGGTAGATTCTTGCAATATCAGCTCTTAATTCAAAGTATTGCCATTTCAATAGGAACAATGTTAGAGATGAAATGACAATTGCATAAAGGGATGGGGATCATGGTCTATTTTCCCCATAAAAAAAATTAATTTTTAATTAACCCATAATAAAAACTTATGGTAATTCCAACAAAGTTTGAAACACTGAGTATATTAGACTAAAGTGGATGAAAGAGTACTTTCTAGACACCTTGTGCAAATGCCCCACTTCTCTAATTGGTTCTATCAAAGAATTTCATTTTGAAACATCAGTCAATTATTCAACTCTTAGCATCACTTTACCCTTCCCTGTTCCTTGAAAGTTTTCAGCAGACCACCCATCTTCGAAACTGCTGGTTCTTGTTATACAGCAGGACAAGCATAGGTCAGAGTCAAAGCTCTTGTCAGAGAGCACACCACACATGGGCAGCGCACTATTCAGGCTCTTATCACTGTCACATTTTAAGCATCTGCTATTTTTTCTCCAGAAGAAGTGAGAATCAAGTCCATCAAGCCACATATAAACTAATAAGAGTGTCACTCTCTTCTCTTCTATCACATAGCAAGTACCATAGTTATCAATGGTTTATTTTTTTCTTTTATTCATAGAGGTTACTTTTAATTACAACTCTTATGAAGTGAACATGGACGTTTCATTTGATTACCTCTTATACACTCACCAAAAGTCATGACACACCTGCCTAATAACGTGTTGGGCCCCCTCTGGCCCGGATAACGGTGGCGACCCGTCGTGGAAGAGAGTCTACCAGTCCCCAGAACACATCTACAGGCACTGCAAGCCATGCCACCTCCACTGCACTCCATAACAATGCTGCATTTACTAGTTGTGTTGATGATGTCCCACAAATGTTCAATGGGATTGCAATCTGGGGAACGTGGAGGCCACATCATTGTCGTGAAGTTGGTAGCATGTTCCTCCAGCCACTGCCGTGTCACAAGGGCCGTGTGCGGAGGCACATTATCTTGCTGGAAGATGCCGTCACCCACGGGGTAAAAACGGTTAATGAAGGGGTTGAGTGGTCCCCAAGTAGATCGACGTAGGAAGTAGCACGCAGAGTGGATGTCAGATGCACCAATGGACTCATTGCATTCCACAAGAAAACACCCCAGACTTGTATGAAGCCTCCACCTGACTGAGTGACCCCCACCTGACAAGCGAGGTCCATGGTTTCGTGTGGCCTGCGCCAGACATGGACACGACCATCACCCCGATACAGCTGAAACTGTGACTCGCCAGACCAGGCAACCCTTCGCCAGTCCTCAGCGGTCCAATGTCGATGTTGGTTGGCCCAGACTAGGCGTTGCCGACGATGTGCAGCTGTCAAGAATGGCGCCTGTCGTGGCCTCCTCTTCCCAAAGCCTGCAGCTGCCAAGGTTCGCCGAATTATCGTCACGGACACAGTTGTGGGACATCCCTGGTTGTACCGCATGGTGATTTCGCCCGCTGTCGCCCTTTGGTCAGCAGTTGCAAGGTTACTCTTCATAGATTCGTTGGGTATACTCTCGATAGATCCTTGCAGCAGTTGGCTACATCTGATATTGAGACACCCATCCGTCTGGCACCAACAATCATCCCCCGGTTAAATGTGGATAGTTCTTGGCATGCTGTCATTTCTGCAGCTAGTTTTGCTTCCAATGATTGTGTGATATCAAGAAGTTCTGTGCACCTGCATTCTGAGAATGGAAGCAGCGGGATCTGTCTCATTACGGACATGGAACCTGATTGGAGGGGTGTGCCATGATTTTTGGTGAGTGAGTATATACCGATTCAATAGCAAACGATCAGCAATATAATTGTATTTTTCAGAAAAACTATACCAAGGATCCCTGAATTACATTATAAAACGAGTTGATGTCAGCCCTTTTCTTCTGTTATACCACTTCCACTATACTTGATCCAATGAACAAAGACTCATGGCCTTGACATGTTGCAGGCGAAGCCAGCCAATCAGAAGTTTCCCTATACCCTCCATGCAGGACCTAAAATAAGCCACGAGTCAGAAAGCACATAAAAAAACAAACAAATAGTACACAGTCGGCCAGCAAGCAGACTGATCTTATCTGTTGTGTTTCTAGCTGTGAAAAATGCCCCGTAAACTTATCAGGAAAAAACAAATGGAACTACATTGAACAATAAAGAGTGGTACTACAACACTTAGGCTAGCCTCATTCCACTTGTGGTGTATCAAGGACATGTGCCATCATCGTTCGATGGGGGAACTATAAATGTGAAGTGTTATTTGACCTTTATGATTGTGACCACCTGAAAATTTTGAGTTTAATTTTGTATTTTTTAGGGATTCCATCATTTTAATTTGTTACAAGGGATTATTTATATGCCTTTACTTTGCTGATAATCTTTCTTTTTTAGCAGCTATTCTAGAGCCTTCTTCTAGTTCATGATAAAAAAAAAAAATGAAATGTATTTACTGTATCTTCATATCAAAAAAATTATTTTTGCATAGCTACTCAGTCTTTTTAATTATTTCAGGGTTTTTTGGTTTTTTTTTTGATCATTTTAACCTTTCTTTAATTTTAAGCATTCTCTGTTCTTTTTCTTGACTAAACCTTCAGTTAATAATGATTGGTACACTGTTCCTTATTTCATTAGACTCTGTTGCACACAGTACTTAGTTAGGGTACAACTTTGTTATGACCAGATAGTTGTTATAATTATATATTTAAATTATAAAGTCTATTTATAAGTAGACTGTCATTCTTTAAATTACAGCATGTAGGAATTTTATAGGTTTTCAATTTCCTTTTTCCTCATCGTGGGATTTTATTAGGCTACAAGTATTTCACCTATGAAAAAATCACGGGATAAAAAAAAAATTTATTACGATGCAGTAAATTCAAATGGCACTCACTTCAACTGGTTATGTCCACTCGAAATTAAATAAAGGGTTTTATAAAAATGACTTTAGGATGTTGTTCTTTTATAAAAATCAATCCACTTGTGTTTACTTCTGATTGCCACAGTCAGTGAAGGGAATCGTACTGCCATTATTGTTACGGGACATTTGTAATTATCATTAAGATTTCCTAATTGTTGGCAGATTTTTACAAAAAAATACACCTGTAAAAATGAAGAAACATATCTTATCCAGCCTTCAGCAGAAATACACTGTGCCCAATGCCATGATGGCAGAAGCTAGCTAGTATCAACGTGGTCTCAGAAATCGGATGAATCACAACATCCTGGTTAATAAACAGTTTGCCCCTCAATAAGCGGTTTGAATGGTAAAACATGCAAAAATCTGATGGGGCTAAGTCTGATGGATAGACAAGGAAAGAGGATCTTATAACCCGTGGATGATATTTCACATGCTTCCAAAAGACACTGGCTGTGCTCCATCATAGAAGAGAATGGAACTCAAATAACTGACATGTTGGGTACTGCTTAATTTCTGGTGACATTCAACCAGCTTATGGCAGTTCTTGTCAGTTGTGATTGTTTGGCCACACAGCTGAAACTCAAGTACCACAGTCTTGATAGTCCATCAGACAGATCAGAATCTTCTGTAGGTACAAGTTGGGTTTGTACATTTGTTTTGCTGGTTCCCCCTTTTGTTGAGACATTGCTTTTTCTATTGTCATAACATGTCCATTTTTCATTAAGGGATCCAATGCAGAAAGGAAGCATCAGGCTTGCATCTTTGGAGGGTAATGCATAGTTTCAGATGCTGCATTTGCTGCTGTTTGGTGAGTTCAGGTGAAACTTTTCCCCATAGCTGCCAACTATCACTGTCGATAATGCTCTTTCATTTGTCGTGCTGACATCTCATGCATTATTGGTATTCACAATCATTTCAGACATATATCCAAGTTTGAATTAGTGAAAAGTTTGTGAAAAATCACAAATCTCAGCTGGCTTGGTAGTCGAGAGCACTAAGGCACAGATCTTGCCACTCTCGAGGCCACTGAAGGCATGGATGTTTGTTTGTGTTTGTCCTTTTACTAACAAGCTTGGAAGAGGAAGCTAAGCCTCAGTAGGCTGATCCCCTGCTAGGGTGAATTTTAAGCAGATCCAATTGCTACTTAACATCCTCAATATTGAAATGGTAAAAGAGGAATAGAAAACGGAGAGACTGCTAATTTTACATGTTTATCCATTGTATCACAAATTTTGATCTGACTGAAAAATAATTTATTTAGCACATGGATTGAACTTTGCAAGGGTATTTGGTAGTTCCTACATGAAAGAAAGAATAGAAAGTTTCTCTCTTATTTTTTCAATGGTTCCTGCTACATTGCCTGCTTAGAAGAATTGGCCAGTGTTGCCAACAGGGGGGAAATTCCAGCAAATTTAGGGTGCAATTAAATTTTAATGGAAAATCTAAGGTCATTCTTTTTTTTGGAGCGAAGATTAGTGTGTATCAAGCAAGGTGCCCTGACAGCTGAGATGATTTGCTCAGGGACAAAATGAAACTGAAAATAAGTAAATTATTGGTGACTTGATGTGACTGAAGATCTTACCCATGCCTGCACATGGCGATTTGCTTTGGCGAAGCTAATGCAGATTAGCACAGGTTACTCAGTGTATCACAAACTTTCATTTTAGATATCAGTAAATGACATTGTGGATGCTGCAGGAGAATGCAAGTTCTATAACGACTTGCTATAAGTCTGCTGAGTTTTCCAATGTCGAATGCTGATATGGAGAGATTATTTTCAGTTATGAACAATGTGAAATCCAGATTGCATAACCGACTGCAATTATAAACAATGGAAGAAATTATACAAGTGAAATATGGCTTAAATATGAAAAAGAAAACTTGTTGCATATTATCTTACAACTGAAATGCTGAAAAATATGATCCTAATGTGATTCATGGTTCAATTTATGACAAAAGACAAGACAAATCAAACAGCTACTATGCAACAAGTTTGCTTTTCTCCCAAGGAAAATGGGAGCTATGAATTGACTTACGATTTAATTGAATCAATTATTACTGATTAATGAAACTTTTCTTGTTTAATTTATGTCTTTTTTTTGAAAATGTATTTAAAGTTTTTTTATTGGTTTTACTATTAGATGGGGAGGTGGGGGGGTAATAGTGATCTTTCTACAGTCCAGAGCTGTGCCATTCTATGATGCAGACAGACAGCCGCATCAGGAGGCACCGTAAGGGGGGTCATAAGCATCAGCACATAACGGCAGCGTTTTCGAAGATTTGCATCATACTGAGAAAATCTAGCGCACGCCCCTGATCCAATTTGTTCAAGGTCGTTTGATCTATTTTATCTTGGCGACTGATCCAATATGTTCAAGGTCACCCTTAAATCATGATAACCTAATCAAAGTCCCTTAATCCATGCAGGCTTTGACTCTTGCTTTGAACTAATTTAACTTCGTTTTGCATCTGGAAATTATATTACATAATGCACTGTGAATTACTAAAACTGTGAATAAAATCACTAGTAAAAAACGCACTGGCTGTTGGAGCCTACTGGTTAATGCGATTGGCTGAATTTGGACTATGACATTTATTGTTCAAACATGGTCATTTGCCTTCTTATAATAGACGGACTGGATATCAAAGTGTTAGCAACATTTGAATTTGCCAATATTTAGGAAACAACCCGAACATCAACAGTATATAAATCTTTTTCATTATTTTAAATTTTATAATAAATGTTTGAACTTTTTTCCACTTTATATAAATAAAATAATGTTACACTTTTATTGCTTTCATAAAAATTTATATATATATTTATGTATTTTTATATAAAAATTACAATTTATTTACACAAGAAACATTTGTTTCATAACATGAAAAAATGCTTTTAAAGAGATTACAAATAATTACATAATTACAATAAAATAAATACATGTAAATGTTTTTTGAAATTCAGGAACTATCACAGGTTACAAATGGAAACAAATATTCATTTCTTTACAAAATGTGACAAAAAACTGAAGAAAATTTTTTTTTCCTTCAAGCTTGAAATATAATGGAATGCTATTGTTAACAAAATTTTCTTCTTTTTTTTTTTTATATAAATAGCATTACACAAGCTATAGAACATCTTATGCAGAGTTATGTGCCTAAGAGTGATTCAAAAAAAATAAAGAGAAAAATCAGACCGTTCACTCTTTTACACATGTACTTTCAAATACATTCAATAAATTTGTTGGCACATTAAATACTTGTGAACCTACATATATTTCAATATATGTTATTCACATATATTCAAAATACGCAAATTTACAAAAGTAGGGGATACACTCAGAAGAATATTAATTATTTTGATTAAAAATTCACAAATCAATCTTTTTTTCTTTTTTTTTCAATAATGTATCTCACAAAAGTTAAATAGTTTATTAAAAAAAGTTTAAGGAAACTACACTGACTAAGCAAATCAAAGATGGTCAAAATTGATATAAATACATGCATGAGACCAGAATATTCTTGATTTTTTATTTTCACTGAACAATATTTTTTAAATTTTTTATTGACCAATGTTGTGGAGCTAATATATTGTAATTGATAGAAAATTATTAATCAGAATATTCAAAAATTTGTTTCCTGAATTCAAAATGATAAAAATAAGCATATTGAAAAAATAATTTATACATCCTAATTGAAGTATACGATTTTCTTAATTTAACAAACACAGTAGAACCTCGATTATCCATCACATTCTAATGCCCGCCACTCTCGTTAAATGGCTGGCAGAGGAGTTATGAATGCCTTCACCAGGAGCACGACAAAAGTTTCCACTTTCGCACAGTGAAGCCAAAATGATATTATCAAAGTGCATTGCTTGACTTGAAAATCAAGCAGAATCAGAAACAATACAAGTATTATAACAGTATTTTTCTCGAAGAAGTTGATGGAGCCTCGCAGTACACAGCGGGAAAGAAAAGATACAGAATTCTGGCTGGTTTCGCCTTTTATATACCTGGTTTTGTCAAGGATGTATCCTTGCCAGGAATAAAAGGCAAAATCTATCAGAATTCTGTGTTTTCTTTCCTGGTATGTATTGCCATGCCTCCATCAACTTCATCACGATATTATTTTACGTAATATATGCAATCAAGAATCTAAAAAAAAAAGCCAGGAAAATGACTAACTTTCTCAAAAAAGTAATGAACAATATGTATGTATAAATAATTTTACATATTAAAACTGTCAAAGTGTGTTCACGTTCTATTATACATTATTTCTTGTAATCGAGGTTCTACTGTATCTAGTTTAAATACGTCATCCTTTCTATTATAACAGAAACCACAAAATAACGAACAAGTAAATTTTGAAATGTAATTCTAATCCAATATCTAATTATCCAATTTCCATATTGGAAAGCGAACCCTCTGTCTCAATTAAGTAAGGATAAAATTTGAATTTTCTAAAAATTGAAAATAACAATGATTTTATCATTGTTGAGAAATTATTTCCCTAGAAATCAAAAGATTATCTGCAAAATTTAAAACTGACTCACCAAACTAATTAGCATTTAAAACATAAATTACTCATTTAGAACAGAGAAAAAAGAATAAAGATGTTTTACGAAAGAAAATAGTAGTCAAAGAACACTAGAGGAAGACCAAAGTTAATGTGGATTATTGTATGATGGCAGTGAGACAAAAACAAGAATGTCAGCATAGAAATGACGGAATTTGGAAAGGATTATGGTTACAACTATTTAAGTAAGATAGTTGAATAACAGGGCAAGAAAGCTCAGTGAAGACATGACGGAAAATTCAGATTGAATATAAAATGTCAATGAGAGTTACATGGTTTCAACTTCATTTCACAGATATTCCGACTCTAAATCAAATTACTGGTATCAATAATCATACTTCTAGTAACACATATTGGTGGAATAAAAGAAGACAAAATACTTTCAAAAGTTAAGTAAAACATTATCTTTAGAAAAGGGCAAAAAAAATTATCAATAAATTGTAGGAAAAGAAAAGTAAAAACCTCATTAATTCTGAAAACTCTATGATTCAATTCATTTAAAACTCATTACTGCTAATTAACAAGATAAGCTTTTATGAGGAATATGCTGGGAAAATTTTATTTAAAATTTATTATAAATACAGTTTTTTTTTTTTTAATGACATGAATAATAAAAATATAAACAATAATTACCATATTTTCCGGACTATATACGTCGCTCCTTTATATAAGCCGCACTAGTGAAAATTGAAGAAAAATTGTGAAAAACACCTATATAAGTTGCATTTGTGATGTAAGTCGCACTATACAAGTGTGTTTTAACGATCTCAAAACTGCCTAAAATGTGCTTCTTTTATAAATACATTGCATTGCAATAAAAATGTAAAATTATCCACTTATAGTTGTTTGCACCACTTAAGCCATAACAATGATAGCTCTGTCTGTTCTAGGGTATGTAGAGCAATTTTGCCTTTCTCTTAGCAGCAACATTTCGAGTTTTCTCATTAGCAATTTAAAATGGCCACCCAGTTAAAATGTTTGTCAACATAGAAGTTTGGCAAACTTTTTTCCATGTGAAATCCATAATTATTAAGTTCAAAATGTAAAACAACTATGAGAACATGAATGCGACAGTCTTAATTATAGCAGTTAAGGAAGTTAGGGGATGGTATTCCGCACTTTTATAGATTTTGGCTACAAACTGAGCTTTTTAAATTATCTAATAAACTGATATTTTTGGATCACTGGATTAAAGGAACCCTAAAATTAATGTTAATATTAAGTGGAATAAATAATAAATTATAAGTGGAGTAGATTCTTGTTTGTAATTCAGAGATTCTGACAGGTTTCCAGATCTGATTTGGATAGACATTTTGTAAACATGGCCCAAACACATGTTTTTCATACAGGATTGCATTTTCTTAAAATATTTATGTGAACATCTACTCATTTTATTATGAAAAAGTGAACACATTAAATCCGTAAATAAGTTCAAAAATTTTCTTATAAATTTCATTGCATTCACTGTAAAAGTAGCAAGGAGCCAAAACTTATGAAATAAAATGAGACTTGTAGTCCAGAAAATACAGTAAAGATATTGCAGTCTTGTGTTTATGGTAAAACCATCCTAAATTTATGTCATAAAGGGAAACAAAATAATTCTTACTCATGAAAAATGAAATGGGAATATGCTAACATTTAGCTACAGGTTACAGTATACTGCATCAAAAAAGAGTAAGTTAAGGAGAAAAGAAAAAGTTAAAATTTGTTAGTAAACAAAAATTAAAGCATATTTTATATTAACAGAAACTTGGCTGACATGAAACAGCCAAGGATTAGAAATCTTTAACAGCATTGCAGATAGAGCTGAAGATTTCTCTGCCATAATAAAATGAGATCACCTTATAACAACTCAACTGTTCTGCATAGGTAATTAAATACAAAAACAGAGCCCAACTCATATTAGCTTTGTAACAGTCATCTACTATTTTCAGTAGCCTGAATTCTGAATTATTTGAATTTTTCAGAAAACTATATCTTTAAATTATTTTCTGTAAACATTTTATATATGTTCTCAATTAATGAGGTTTCATTAGTCTTCACTTTTTTAATTCAGATGATAAAAAATGTGAATTAGATTTGATTATTAACAAGTACAAAGTGATAAATCTTTCATACATTATTAAAATTTGAGCTATGTGATAACTGAACTTCCATTCCATATATCATCGCCATTAAGCAAAAAAATAAAATAAAGAAAATAAAAAAAATATAAAATATAGCATATATGTACATAGAATAAAATACTGAAACACAGGTTTTCAATTTCATTTGAAAAAAAAAATTATTTTGCTGTATTTATTCATATTAGAATTATTTTAATATTACATGAAGATATTTTTTTAAATTAAAACTGCTATTTATTTATGAGGTCAACACTCTAATATTAAATATCACTCGTATAAAGATTAAACTCTGCATAGCATATCCACAGAATTCTTTGTATTATTAAATTCTATTTAAATTATTGCAAGTAAACACCAATCAAAACAATTTGATAAAAAATAAATTAAAAAAGGTTTGTGAAACTTCTTGGACACAGACAGAAACAGAGGTACAATGTGGTTACATTTCTTTGGGAGTTTTCTTAACCACTTATAACAAGGAAAAATGGTTGAACATTTGGCAATTACTCTTATGTTAGGATATTTAATGTTTGTTGTCTGACATGGTAGTGCAATCTCTTATCTCTTTTTTGATAACTTTAAAATATTAATTTATTCAGGTTATTCATTATTAATTTTTACCTAAGCACAGAGGCAAATCAAAAGTCCATGATACATATTTATTCTGCTGTATTTGAACATCATAGGAAAGAGGCAAGGTTACTCATACCTATCAAACCTTTCTTTCCAAATGGATCTACAAGTAATAAAGCAACAAGAGAGGAGCAGTTTCATATTGAGCACTCTCAGTTTGCCAGGGGATGGTAGAAATATGATGTAAAATGAATGCTGTAAGATTTTAAATGCAGAATACATAAATAGTCTTCTTCAAAGAGTTTTGTAAATTGACATATTGCAAGCATGAACACTCTGTCCTTGGTTCAGGATTAACAGGTGTAACATCTTGAAATAATCATTTTTTTTTTTGGTTACATGAAGTTCAATCAAGTAAAATAAAAATAAATTTTCTGTAAATTTATGGCAGTATCTGTATTATTTAAAAAAAAAAACAAAAGCACATATATTAAAAAACAAGATGAAAACCCCAGAAAATGGGGAAGGGGGGGGTCATCGGGGGCTGATTTTTGGCGATAGAGCAGGTCATTTATTGATAAGCCTG
>JAHWFO010093982.1:2339632-2358876 GCA_023313115.1 Rhysida immarginata
TGGGGAAGGGGGGGGTCATAGGGGGCTGATTTTTGGCGATAGAGCAGGTCATTTATTGATAAGCCTGCCCTGAAAATTTCAAGTCGCTAGCTCAAACCGTCTAGGAGGAGATAGAATTACAGATAAATAAATAAATACACGCAAGAGTTTTAGTATATAAGATGAAATTAAATGGTTAGGTTCAGGGAATGGCAGATTTACGTTTCAGAAAATTTAACCGTGGTTCTATGTACTTTTCTAAAAATTTAACTTTATGACATTTGCATTGTACAAATTAATAAATTCAATAAGAAAAATTAGACAAGTTCATTTGGTTCTTCAACTATCAAATCAGTTAAACAGTTATGATAACAGCAAAGCCTAGCCAAACACAGCAACAGCATTGCAAAAAGATAAATCCCAATGACCATTACTAAGGGTTTATTATCCTAAGCAAATTTAAAATTTCAAAGAACAACATATAGTTCATCTTTTTAAAATAATTACCATAATTTTTGGAATATGTGTTCTTGTATAATATGCATTTAATTTTTTACTCATTTTTTAAAAAAATTCCCGTATATAAGAAACAGTATATTATATGCACCTAGCACATTGAAAATGAACCAAACAAATGAACATATAAAAAAACAAACAGTGAATTCAAGTATAGACTGTTTAGTGTACTGTAATGTACCTGTATATTAAATATATGCTAGTTTTTTTTGAAGTTCGTCGGACCGGATTTCATTTGTTTTCGAGATTTAACTTTTGCATAATATGCCTCAATCACCCTAGTATACAATAGCCAACAATTACAACCAACTTAGCTTCATCACCTTTATATCAATTGTTAAATTCTTATTTCAACTGTTTTCACCATTCAAAAATGTTTAATCCAACTGATGATGAGAAATATTCTCGAAAACGTTTTTTTATATAAATTTTATCCCAAATATTTGGATCACCCTCTTCAAAATTTCATCCGTATTTCAAAACCAACACTTCCTTCAAGATTATCGTTTTTCCCCTATCAACATTATCTTCACAAGACTTCATCTACATCCTCAATAGACTGGGTTTATTTCTATTATCAACAACATCTTCAATAGACTACATCCTTTGAGTTTTCTTCAATCTCACAAGTTTCTTCATCGTTTTTCAACATTGGTGACTTTATTTATTATTTATTTTTTTGTTTTTATTAATTTTACGATTTTCCCCATTAAAAGGAGACTGAACACATTTAAATTTAAATTAATCATTTAAACTCCTTAGATCAATAATAAATATGATAGCATCGTTTGAAGTCCTCCCCCCCCAACCATTTGGTTGATGGGGTGATTTGAAGACTTTCAACCATGACAAGTCATCAACGAGTGCTGGGAAATATTCAAAAAATGAAAATATATGAATTATCAGTTTAAAGGAAACTGATGACCATTAAATTAAATAAAAAATAATCTGAAATCATTGCAATGTCTTCAAGTTTTTTCCTTTTAATACATTCTTATGGACTTGGTAAGCCTGTTTATTTTTAACACATTTACATTGGCTGCCACCTAATATTTTTTTCTAATTTTTAAATGGTAAAATTGAATGTGTACAAACTTCATAAGTCCCATTCATTAAAGATATCAAAATTAAGTTCTAATTAAACATAATAAAGCAATTTGAACTGGGCAATATGCACTTTTATATTGTTTTTTTTTAAATATGCTGTAACAAGATGCAGGGATGCAAAAGAGGGATCATTTTACATACCTGAAAAACCTCAAAGATAATTTATACAGAGGTGTAAGCAAATCTTTAAAAAAATTAGTAGTGTTTGCCGAGGGTTTGTTCTGTAGTTTCAAGAAAATTTCATTAAAGAGTGGGATAAACTGATGGGAAACCCCTTTAAGTACCAGGTGATCCAAAACTATTACATTTTTTTTACATTGTTAACAACATTTTCAGTGTTTGCACGTGCCTCGTGATTCTTATGAAAGCATTGAATTGCTGGAAAGCAAACACTGAAAATGTCGTTAAGAATGTAAAAAAAAAAAAAAAGTCACACACTATGAATAAGTGTATTACATAAAATGATTTCTACTGATGTAAGATGGTTAAAACCTCAATATCAAGATGTTATCAACCTCTAAGCATATTTAAATAAAGATGAAGAAATAAGATTATAATCATATTAGATATGGGAATAAAGTTTCTGCTCTTTTCAGAAAATGTGGTAGTGGTACTAATTTCATGCTTGATGGAACACTTGTGCTTTGAAGATGTGTTTGTGAGCTTTGAATTGCATTAATAGACATTAGTTTGAAATATAATATAAATAGCCATTTTTTCCCCATGTCGAAAATGGCAACATTTATCCCAACCAAGCAACATTTGCAGGAAGTGTTACTCCATTATTGTATTCTGAAGAAAAGTGCTGTGAAATGCATCGAATGCTTGTTGATATTTACAGCAATCAAGCTCCATTGAGTATCACATGTAAAGAGTAGTTTCAATGACTTAGAAGTGGTGATTATGTCGTGAACCAGGTCCATCAACTCTAAAAACAGAATATCCATGGTTCGAAAGTTATGTTATGCGTCTGGTGGGATCAGAAGGGCATTATTTATAATCCGTTTCTAAAACTGTTCGAAACCATTACCGGGAATAGGATAATAGGCACAATAGGACAATGCTAAACCATATTTTTGGAAAGATTAAATTGGGAAATCTTGTCCCACCGCTATAATTTTACCAGATATTGCTCCTTCGGATTTCCATTTATTTCGGTGCTTGCAGTCTGCCCTTTCTGGAGAGCGGTTCACTTCTCATGAAAGTGTCAAAAATGGCTTAATGAATTGATCGAGTCACAAGAACCCGATTTTTTTCCTTTGACAAATCAGTTTACTAGCTGAAATATGGGAAAAACTTCTAATGGGCATACACTGAATAAAATAAAGTTCTATTTTTTTTGTTTAAATAAACGATTAATTGGTATGGGTGGGTGGGAAACTTATTCCCATATCCAATAGATTATTAAAAACAACAGCTGCAGTATTTCCTAGAATAGATATATAATAGACACATAATCGCTTAATACGGTAGAATCACGGTTAACTGAGCCCCAGTTATCCGAGGCTCTGGGTCAACTGAGCAGAGGCATGCAATCAATCTAAAAAAGAATGATAAAAAGAACTTCTGTACCAAAAACTACGGTAATTCAAAATTTTTGTTTATCTTACCAATGTAATTACAATGCGTATATTGTTTTGTACGTATTAAAAGAACACTGTCCTTACAATAATGCAGCCAGTTATCGTGAAGTTTTTTTAACCCACTAATCTCTATATTATCTGAATTTTTACGTATCCGAGGTAGTCTCGGTCCCAATTAACTCTGTTAACTGTGGTTCTACTGCATTTAACAATTTTTTTGGGGGAATTAAAAAAAAAAAAAGTTAACATCACGTTATTTATTTAAAAAAAACATTACTGGCATTCATATGCAGTGTGAGCAGTTCGTGGATTTGCTTAATAACTGATTCAACACATTCACACATTTTAATGTTAACCATTTCATTCATGGTTTATTATGTTCATATAAAAAAACACTGAGAAAGAGATTGCACTAAATCAGTCCTTTTAGCATGCTTCAATGTTTCACCATCTACAAGATGAAACCAATATTGTCAGAACTTCAAAATTTCACAGATCAATAAGTGAATAAAATTTCACATAATTTTTCAATAAAATATAGAATTATTTAACATAATATTGTTGCTCTATAACATTGGTTCTCAACCTTTTTTTTTTTTTTTCCCTCTTCTTTTTATGGGCTTGTCACATACACTTTTTGTATTGATCAAACCCTTAGTGGCACACAACCAAATTATTAAAACTTAACAAAACATAAAATGCTGCTTCAGAATTATTCTTTATAAAATTTCAGCCCATGAGCATGCTGCAACATGCAGGTTGAGAACCAATGCTCTACGATTTGAAATAAAGAAAAAAATTAAATTCTTTCATTTACTTTATATAAACGTTCTTTTTATTTTCTTGTAAATATTCTGATATCTAATATGAGATTAGCACCATGTCATTTTCATTTTTCCATTTCTTTAAAATAATCAAATTCATAATCACATATTTAAAAAAAAACACGCATAATGATGGATGAATTTGGAGAAATGATTCTGATGCTTATTTGAAAATTACTTTTATCTTCTTGTTAAATATTTCTAGAAATGCAACTGAGATGCAAGTCAAAATAAATTAAAAAATTAATTATTAATATTTCTCTCTTCAAAAAGTCCATGCAAGGCATTTCTTATAAAATGAAAATCTTATCCTTGGAGAGCCAACCATAAGAATATCAACTTAAAACAAAACAATAATATGATTTAAATTAAAGAAAAAAGATTCTATAAAAATTAAGAAAAGTTCGTTAAGTAAATACATGATAATACACTGTAGTTCGAGTCTATTAAAATTTTATCTTTCTTAAATTTCTGTATATATATTTTCTTTTAAAACAGATTATTAGAATAGCAAATATGACTTCTAAAGCAAAATTTGACCTTAAAAAATACAACAGTGTATAGGGATGAGTATTTAAGGTTATAAATAATAAAATGACTCTTTCAAATGTTCTGTATTATGCAACATTGAGCTGAACATGAGAAAAACAGGGATGGAATATTAATAATCAATTTTTCAAAATTTAAGGCAATTTAAGTTTTACCATTTTAATGCAAATAAACCATTCAACTCATGAATAAACATATAATGAATTAAAGCATACTGTTTTCAACTGAAATGCTAAAAACAAAAAACAAAATCTATGGCAAATACTTAATAACAAAATAATGATTCAATATTGAGGCTTTATACATGAAGTTCTGCAAATCATTGAAAATTGCAGAATTTCCAAACATAGCATAGAAATTAAGCACTTAAAAGAAAACATTTAAGTCCAAATTAATGAGAAAAAAATGGAGAGAAACCAGCTCTCGATAATTACATGGCATTGAACATGGCTTCCTTCACTTAAATTATGTGTGTTATAATCTAAACATACATGATCTTTCTGTAAAATAATCTTGGCTACGGAAATTTCCATTTCACCGAATGGAAAAAATTACATCCTCGTCTATATTGATTTAAACTTATTCTCTTAAGAAACGGAATCTATACACAGGATAAATTATATAAAGTTCACTCAATGATAATGCTAATGATCAAAGTATATGAAATAACAATAATAGCAACTGTAATAATAAATCTGAGAAATAATCTCTTACTAGATTATATAATAAATAAACAAGCAAAAATAAAAATATAATTTGTTTAATAACTAAAGGCAAATTCTAAGAAATGTAGTGGACTTAGCAGTATTCAATATTTAAACTTAAAAAAAGACAACAAAAAACCCCCAGAAATATAAGCCTAATTAAAGAAAATTAACTACAGATGAAATCGTTTTATAATGACATTGCTTATAGTGACCAACCATATATAATGACCAGATTTTTTGCTCTTAAATTTGGTTTCCTATTTAAATGACAACAAAAATTATTGTTATAACAACAGAACCGTGTATAGCGCCAGAAATGGGGATCCACTACTGGCTATAACGACAGATTTCTGGTGATAGCAGAGGTTCAGGTCTCACTGGGAAAGTTCTCCCTGGATACGGGCTTTACAGAGTTTATTCTCAAGCTCATGTGCTCCGCTGCCATTCTTTTTCATCAGTCAGTCAGTTTCAATGTTGCCAACTCAGTAGATGTTCCCAGGTTTTCTGGGATTTTTGAATAATGGATTTTGCAACAAAATTATTCAAAAATCCCATAAAAACCTGCTGAATTCAACTGCATTATTACAATTGAAATCACCAGATTTTAGTGGACCTTTAGCTCTATTTTAACAGGATAAAATTTTTTAAGTTGAAAAACTAACTCAGTTTTTAGCCCAAACAAGCCAAGCTCGTGTATTAACAAGAATGGCTTCTAGAAGAAAGTCTGTAATTGTGGAAATAAAAGCTAACATTACTTGACCTCTGGAATCTGGTGCCAACATCTGCAATGTGTGCAAAGAATTGAATATATCTCACTCTACCGTGTCAACGATTTCGAAGGATTGCAATAAAATTAAGAATGGCTTCAAATCAGACAATTTCAAATCAAATTACTTATGGACCAGTTAAACAGCAAAATCTGTTATATAATGACAACCGGATATAATGACCGATTTTTCATGGTCCCTTGGAGGTCATTATAAACAATATTGACTACTTTTTTTCCTTCCTAAACTGATAGTCATATAAAATATACATACACGGTGTTTAAATCTTAGAGGAATATTAAATTTTGTTATGTAAAAATTTTCAAGTCTACTTACTTTACTCTTTTTCATCAATGTTAAGGGTAAAACCCTTTATTAAGGCCAAAGGAAAAAGTATATCAAAATAAATTTAATAAAAGAGGAACTGCAAATCATTTTCTCCCGTCCAAATTCACTGCATATGTTCTTAATAAGTTATCTACCGTAATTCATTGCTTATTAAGATGAAGTAAGTATTAAGCCTTTTCATGTGCTAAGTCCACTCTTCTCTTATTTATAATTAGGATACATGAGAACTAGGTTTACTCACTGGAAAGTCAAAAGCTTTTAAAAGTCTTATGCAATTACAATATTGTTATTGTTGTTATTACATGTACTGGTGTTTTATTAATATGGCAGAATACAATTATAAAAGCATAATTCTCTAATGAAAAAAAAAAGAAATGATAAATTTTCAAATAAAATAACATTGAAGAGACTTAACAGTTCGAAATTAAAAGTGTAAAGCAGAAAATAGCACAAAAAGTAATCAATGAAATTCAATTTGTATGAGCATCAAACCTTTTTTTTTTTTTTTTTTTTTTTTTTTTTTTTTTTGTTTAAAAAAAAAAAATATTAAAAAAAAGAAAAAAAAAAAAAATAAAAAAAAAAAATTTTTTTTTTAAAAAAAAATTTTTTTTTTTTTTTTTTTTTTTTTTTTGTTGTATGAGTAAAACTACATCTTATTAACTTCCTGAGTAACAGCAATTATTAACCTAAAACGTTATTTTTTTCCACTTTCATTTAACTTACTCTACAAAAACTCAAATATACAAAAAATAATAACAAGTTACATTGTGTATCAACTTGTATAACAATATTCAACAAATGTTTCGTGTTTTGATAAATGCTTTTATTGTTTTAATTTTTTTTGTCTTTTTATTTATTTATTTATTAACAACCTGAATATAAGAAAGGGGAAAAAGTAAGATCACCACACTGTTAATAAGATCATCTTTCCATATATTAAATACTTTATAAAATAGTAAAAAAATAATTTTATTACAATTGGCACATATAACATTATTTAAAACATTATTTCGGTCTTTCATCAGGAATAGAGATTATCATTCAATGTTTAGTCTGTAATACAGACACAAATAACTACATCTGTGGGGCAAAAGTTTCCACAGATAACTTGAGTTTGATAAACAAATAATAAAACAAAAGAGAATAAAAATTAAAAAAGTTCTCTGAGAATATCAATGGAAGAATTTTTTCACTACACCTCAATAAACACCAAATTTCAATTACTACTATCTGATTAGTCGTCCAGTTTTTTCATCAGTGCCCCTGATTTCAGCCTTCGCATCAGGTGACAGGGAGCTCCATGATGTGGATGAACAAACGTCCAATTCTAATGAAGGGCAGCTGCCTTCATCGTTAACGTAACAAATGTCTTGTATCACATAAAACTGTGACGTCAATTTATCAACCCAATCTAAAAGATCCTTACCATATCTTAAAGAGTATGCTAAAGCCTGACGCTGAACAGCTTCGTTTTTCTTTAGTCCCAACAACTTTTCAACAACACTTACATCATGATTCACATATGGCCGACCAGGTCCATTGTGAATAAATCTATTATAAAGAGACCAAATTATAAATAAAATTAAAATTTAAATAACTTGATTACTTTTCATGATTCTTCTTCAAGAAAGAATAACTGATCCTAAATTAATTATTTGTATTTAAAAAAAATAAGATATTTTTCTTACACTAAAATGCCAAAATGTCATGGGAGCATTGTATACAAATTTTCAGGTGTCGCTTGCATTGCGTAAAAAATTTATAAATAGGTAGAGCAATATCAGCGCTGTCAATTCAACTATTACCAGTAACCTGAAAAACCTTCAAACATGATTATGGCCACACCACAAGAATTATCAGAGTTTGAATGCAGAATGAGAGTTGGGGCAGGATGCATGGGACATTCCATTTCTGAAGTGGTGCAGGCATTCAACGTTCATCAATCTTCAGTGTCAAGAGGGTACCGAGGTACCTTGTTTCAGGCATTACTTCCCACCAAGGACAACGCAGTGACTGCCATGGCTGCTAATCATCATGACCAGTGACATCTGAGCAGAATACTCCTTCGTAACAGACACATGTAACTATGTCAATCAACAGCCACATTCATTGAGGGCATATTAGAAACATATCTATGAGGACAGTGCAGTGAAATTTGGCACTGATGGGATACGGCAGTAGAAAACCGACAAGAGTGCCTTTACTCACAGCACGCCATCGGAGGCTGCGCCTCACATGGGCTTGTGAACATATTCATTGGTCCTTAGATGACTAGAAACAGATAGCTTGGTCTGATGAGGCACAATTCAAGTTGATGCAAGCTGACGGAGTTAGGAGTGTGCTGCAGACCCCATGAGGCCATGGAACCAAGTTGTGAGGAAGGTGCTGTACGCTGTTGATGGCTTAATCATGGTGTGGAACATGTTACATGGAAAGATTTGGGTCATCTGCTCAAATTAGACTTACCACTTACTGGGAACCTTTATGTCTAGCTGCTCAATGTTTTCATTTACTCTAACAATGATGAGATGTTCCAGAAGGACAATGCACCATGTCACTGGGCCAACATTACTCATAATTAGTTTGAGGAAAATTCTGAACAATCAAGCCAGCTAAATCACCAGACAGAGTCCTATCGAACATATTTAGGATATTATTGAATGATCTATTCGTGGATAAGAGCCTGCACCTGCAACACTCATGCAATTATGGGCGGCTATCGAGACTGCATGGTTGAAGTATCTCTGCAGAGGATTTCCGCCGACTGATAAGAGTCCATGCCACGTCGAGTTGCTGCACTTCGCCGGGCAAAAGGAGGTCCTACATGATATTGAAGAGGCATTCCATGACTTTGGCAGTTTAGTGTGTGTATGTATGAGGCGCATCCAGAAAGTAAGTTTCCCTATTTAAAAAAAAAAAAAGAACTCACACTTACAGGAACATATTTATTGGCAACAAGTACAGCAATGTTTCAGCTATTTTTCAACATAGCCACCACCAGAATTGAGACACTTGTCGTATCGTGGGATCAACTTTTGTATCCCCCTGTCGTAGAACTCTGCCGCCTGAGAATGGAACCAGCGTGTGATAGACGTCTTCAACTCTTCGTCGTTGCCAAAACGCTCACCGGACAGGAATTTCTTGAGGTGCAAGAAAACGTGAAAATCGGTGCTCAGCTCCGTAATTGTGAAGCGATGGTTCTCCATCACGCACTGCCGCACAAGCTCAACAAGATCATCATTGATGAGGGATGGTCGCCCACTGCGCTCTTCATCATGGACACTTTGACGACCTTCGGAAAACTGCCTACACCAGCGACGCACCATCTGCTTACTCATGATGTTCGGCCCATAGACCTGACAGAGCTGATGATGAATTTCAATTGGCACAATGCTTTGTGCATTCAAGAACTTTATCACCGGCCGAACCTCGCAGGCGGCGGGAGAAGAAATAAGAGCTTCCATTTCGGACCATTGCTACCACGCTACTGGCACGAGGCGGGACCTGTCCGGCTGGCATATGATTGATACGTCATAGATCTGTTACGCATGCACAATTGACACGGCTAATTACATTTACTTTAAAGGGGAAAACATCGGGAAACTTACTTTCTGGATGCACCTCGTATATATTTTCGGTATTTTCAATTTATTTAATTACAGTATTTTCACCCATAAATGTATTATCATATTTCAGAAGATCAAAACCTTTAATACAGGATTATTCTGAAAGACAGCAAATTTCAAATATTTATTTCAAACACATTGCACACATCAATGAATAGAAGAAAGTTAAAAGTTTTAAAAGCCTCCTAGAAGTTCCATCTGATGCCAAACAGCAATGCCTATTGCTTGTATATAGGAAAAGGTTACCCCATTTAACGCATGGGCACTTGCCCACAGACCCTGCAAGTTGTTGTTATAGGGGCCCTAGCACACTCAATATACCTAATGTCCTTTGTCCATGGTTGCCCACAGGCCCATAATGCTCTTAAGATTGCACTGCACTGGAGAAGTTATTTTGTTGTGCTGCAGTTGTGAAATGTAAATTCACTGTTCAAGTGCAATGTAAATTCTGCTATTGGTTCAAGAACAGCTGCTTTGTCATAAGCAACTTTACAAGTGGCATAAAAAAATCGTATATCATAGGGTATAGTGCAACATGTAAAAATTGAGTGTATACTAATAATATTTCAATTTATAAAGCCACAGATTAATAAGAAATAATAAACATATTAAAGGCTTTTGTTTTCCATTAGAATATCTTACATTTATTTATGTATTTAATTTTATCACTCACTTGACATGATCTGAAGTAATTTCTACTCCATTCATGAAGGTTAGTGGAGTTATTAAAAATTTGGTTTCTGCAATTTCTATCCATGTATACAACAATTTTACTGTCCAAATTCCAGGTCGCAATGGTTGTCTGAATGTTGGCTTATGTAAATTGATCTAAATAAATTAAAAATTCATAATCATAGAGCTAATCAAATAATCCCTCTTGAAGGTTCCAAGTCAAAGTCCGAGTGCAACAAAAAAAATCTTACCTGTGGACCGGATTCAATTTTAACTTCGTAAGAGCCAGCCACTGTATCGGCTGGATCAATCCATACAAATGTAGCTGCAAAAGCACCACCAGGTCCCCATTTGTGTAGAAGACTAGGTTCTGAGAAAGGTCCTATAATATTTCCGAAATTACGAAAGAGTTGCTCCTTCTGATCATATTCTGTTCCCACCTACAAAATTTTTTTTAACAATACAGCTAAACTTATTTAAAATCTAACTTCGAATACAAAAAAGTTAAATGTAATCTACAATTTTACCTGCATTTGTTTCAATCTTCCCGTTGGTCCAAATGTTTTGATAATTGTAAAAACCTGCCGTGGCCTCGCTTGAGTTTCAAACAAAATTGTCTTTTTGTTCCGACCAATTGAGGCTTCAAACAACACCAGAGTTCCCTAACAAAAAAAAATATGCACTTTAAAATCAAACAATTATCACCATTTCATTATGTACCATTTGAAACGAGATGTTTTTATAGAGGTAAAACGTTTTTTGAAAATAAAAGAAATAAAACATCACAAGGAAAAAAGTTAATTTATAGCTTTTAAAAAAACTGAAAATGATTTTACTCGAAATGTACAAGAACTTGAAATATACACAAAATCTACAGACTCTTAACAATGACAGTTATAATAAATATTATCTTTAGTCCATTTTTGGAACTTTTATCATCCTTATCACGAGCCCAATCCAATCCCTGATTTTGATCAATGATTTCAGGACCACCTTGTACATACTATTTCACAGAGAAATTACAACATTGTAAAAAATTGCTACAAATAAGACAAAACCTGGCATAAAGAAATATTCTGAAAAAGGGTGAAATTTTAATTTCAAACAGTTACATGTGCCCAATTGGCTGAATATACAGAGGGTTTAGTCCGTAGTAAGCCTACTATATTCAGTGATACATTTGTTTATGTAGCATGTCTTGAATCAACATGTACTCATATACCATCCTGGCATTTATGGTCCATCAGAATATATATTTGAAAGCCTTTTGGATATGCTTCTGACTGCACCAAAGTAGTCTGGGTCAAATTAAGATGTCAGGAGGATGTTGAAAACTCATACTGGAAGAAGAATTGTTTGATAAAGAATTATAGTGTATGACAAACACAGTAATGAATGCAAATTAACATCTATCAAAATAGTCTCCACGATCACATAAACTACGATGCTGAAGAATATTTCAATGAAAATTTACCAAAATAAGTAAATAAGTGTTGGGCATTACTAGTCCAATTTTTGTGGAGATGGCTGGCATAGAAAATGTGTTATTAGCCCACATGTTGCGAACAAAACTTGATGTCACCACATTTCAAAGTCATTTTTCTCGAAACGTTTGCAGTCTATTAGGAAATTTCCAAGAAAAATGACTTATTAAGTACCGAAAGGTGCTTTATGCTATCAGTGTGGGGAATCGTGTCTGGGGAATCGTAACTAACTCCTCCAAGGCTATGAAAGATTTTCAAAATCTGTTTTTGTCAGTCGATGAATATGGTTCATGGCACCAACCAATCACAATTATTATCTAAATCGGTTCATTGGCACGTGCACAAATGGTACCTCAATTTTCCCGCCAAGCAATTTTCAATGGGAAGATATATTGAGGAATATATCAAACAAATCGTAATGACGAGATAGAAGCGGTTATTCATTACTATTTTTCTCAATCAATGAATTTGATACATGGCACGAACCAATCACAAATATTATCTAAATCGGTTCAATAGCACGTGCACAAATGGTACCTTCACGACCCCACCTAGCAATTTTCAATGAAGAGATATATTAATATATCAAACAAATCGTAATGACGAGGTAGACGCGGATATAAATTACTATTTTCGACAATTAATAAATATGGTTCCAGGAATGAACCATTTAGAAAATGTTTGAAATTGAAACAATGGCACGTGCTCTAATGGTACCTTTATGACACCCTCAAATATTTTCAATGATAAGATATGGCACGAAATATATCAAACAACTTGGAATGACGTGTCATGAATGAATATAATGTAAAATTAATGACAGTTGAAATTGATTTCAAGGAACCTGTTTTAGTGGAACCCTTATGGTTCATTGGAACTTTCAATGCTAAAATATGGCATGTAATGTATCAAACAATGTGGAATGATGTGCCATAAATGAATATAAGGTAAAATTAATGATAATCCAAATTGGTTCAAAGGTACATGGTTTAATGGATCATTATGGTCCATTAGAAACTTACAATATTAACATAGGGCGGTTTAAAATATGGTTCCACGAATTGTTTAGTTTAACCTTTCGGTACTTGGTTATGTCATTCCTTAATGGTTTATCTTATTTGTCCTCAGGAAACAATCCTCCAAGTAACACCCAACATTTAATTTACATTCTGTATATATTTATCTTAACATAAAAATTATTGGTAAACTTAAAAAAAGCAATTATAAACATGTATAAAGCCATATCTCGTGGTGGCAGTACAGAAGCTTCTAACAGGCTTTCAAATGTGTATTATGGAATTGCAAAGGAAAGGGATGGAAGGAGGGGGGGGGTCTAATTTTGACAGAGCTGGCCCCCCTCAAAATCAATTTATATGGTTTGTGTTTCCTGAAAAGTTCCACAAGACGGATTAAAATCAGCCACCTAGCAGTTAATAAGGATGCCTAATTTGTCAAGATTGTCGGGGAAATCCACAAAATATGTGTAGTGGCTAAATTAATTGTTAATAAATAAATAAATAAATAAATAAATAAATAAATAAATAAATAACAGTTTCTTGATGTTTTCAGCAAGTTATCAACTTTTGAAAGACAATTTTTATCTGATGCAACCCAAAGCAAAGACATCATTCATGGCCCATGGAAATTGGTTTACCCAGTCCCCTGCCGGTAAACATGTGTCTCCATGCTTTCTACCACCTCTTCATATGGAATATCAGAAAAAATATTTTGTAAATTGTGTTTATTATCTGTCCTCTATTAATAAAATTGGTAGATTAGTTGTTCATGCTTAAATTTGTTAAAGCAGAAAACTTCAGGATGTAAAATGAAGAAAACATAAGAAAATAATTTATTTTTTTTTTTTTAGTTTCTAGTACCTTTTAGAAACAATCTTAAAAAATTTAAGCCACTAAAAATTTTAAGAAAAATAATATAGAGAAATGCTTACTTTATAAATGTCATGATCATTGTAAAGTGATGCTTCCTGAACTTTACTGGGAATGATGTGACATTTCTCTTGCACTTTTTTTAATAACTGAATGCTCAACCGTGCAAAACTATGATATAAAGTGAGATATGCATCATTCGCACGAGGTGATTTATCAGATGAATGATATTCATTCTGCCAATAGGATGTCATCCCTGATGTCTCTAAACAGCAATAGTCAAATTATAAGATTAATTTCCTACTTATAAAAAAAATCGAGGCACCATTAAAAAAATAAAAAAATAAAATAATGATACATTTAATATTTACAAAATAGGCAAATTATAAAATCTTGTAAACATTCCAAGAAGGAGCTTTAGCTGTGAAGCACAAATACGTTTATTAATTCATTATGAGCAATTGAGCAATCGTGCATCGACAAAGCATTGTCACGTGCACATGCTTTTGTCAAGAATGCTTTAAAGATAACAGAAAGTAACAGTGTATTCATTCTTGACGAATTGATTGTTATACGACATGCCATCATCTTGATATTCTTATACGGTCATTGTTTTAGCACATGAATTCGACTTGAAGGGGTCCACGAAAAATCCTGAAAAGTTGATACAAGACCTTGATGGCCATATTTCTGAAAACAGAATTTGAAAAAGTTAATCCGTTTTCAAGTTATCATGCAAACGTGGATAGGCAGCTGAACATACAGACCAAGCGTGCATTCTTAAAAGTAGCTTTTTGCTAAAGCATAGAAAATTGTTCCAACTTCTGTATTTCTTAGAGAATAAATAAAACGTGTATGCTCCAATGTAACAAATAGACGTTTTCCAGAATTTTTGAAGATCTTGAGCTAATAAACAAATTCAGCCATTGATATCTTATAGGCTAGTCTACCCCTTTCCTGTTTCATATAATCTGTGATGACCTCACTTTATCAAGCCATTTGGTCCTCGTGACCCCAACCCAACAAGACCTCACTTTATGTAAAATATTCAAAAACAACTTTTGTCACACTTTTACCCTTAAATTTATTCCAAATGCAATTTTGCAATAGCTGTTAATGTATTTATTTGAAACAAGGGATTTGACAAATCTAGAAATGTTTTAGATAATAAGTCTGTGAAAGTTATCAAATAAATATTACTGTAATACAGCCAGAAACATTGGATTCTAAAATATAAATGATTTAATGACAAAAATCTATTCTAAAACTGTTTGAATGAGATACACATTAAAAAATTTTTGAAATTAAAGTTATGAATATTAAAGAACTGTTTCTTTTCCATGGATTAAGAGAGAAAAACAAAGCAGCTCCTTTCATTTAATATAAATCTGGAAATAAATTTAAGTCACTCATAAAGTTAAACTAACATTACCTTGATCAAGAGGACCATACAGCCAGGCTTCAACTTGATCAATTATTTGCTGATTTATAAGTGGTTCAAATTTCCGTGCAAAAAAATATGGACGTTCTGAGGTGGACTATATGAAGAAATTAATGACAATTTTAATTTTTTAAAGAAAAATTTTGTATATTAATTAATTTTAAGGGTAATTGTGAATAAAATTATTAAGTATTAATTAATTAAGTATTTTTTCTGCCTTCATCTCACAATAAAGATAATTCAGAAAGGCATTCTGTCCATTTTTATTTTTTAGCATGTAACAAAGAATTCAGAATGGATATAGAAAATAAAAACTATTTTTTTGCCACAAAAAAAGGATGAAACAAACCTTAAATATATTTATCAGCTGCAAATTAATCAGCATTGAGTAATAACAAAGAATAGAGAGGCTGACTATATAGGGCAACCTCTAGGATCAAAATCAACAGTTTGACACATACTGATTGAGGTAGTCACTCTATATATTCTTGAAGTAATGTGACACTGAGCTGAAATATACTAGGTACGGGAATACACCTGAGTGAACTGAGTTTTAAATCACAGTAGCAGACATTTGCTTGAAGCGTGAAGATGGGAATACCCCAAAAAAGCACCATCTGCGGGAAATAATTACTTCATTACTGTATTCTGAAGAAAGTGTTGCTGAAACGCATCGAAAGCTTGTTGATATTTAGTGATCATGTTCCATCGAGTACCACTCGTAAAGAGAGGTTTTGACGATTTCAAAGTGGTAATTATGACGTGAACCAGGTCCATCAGCTCCAAAATGTAATATCTATGCTTGAAAGTTGTATTATGCATCTGATGGGATCAGATGGGCGTTATTTATTACAAGCCTCTAAAACCATCTGAAACCATCCCTTGTAAAGGGATAATAGGCAAACCACAATGACAACAACCTAGGCCCCACATTGCTACAAGGTAATATGTTGCAAAACCAGGCCAAAAATTCTTAGAAAAATTAAATTGGGAAATCTTGGCCTCACCCGTCGTATTCACCAGATATTGCTCCTTTGGATTTCCACTTATTTCGGTCCATGCTGTCTGTCCTTTCTGGTGGTTCACTTCTCATGAATGTATATCAAAAAATAGCTTAATGAAAGGATCGAGTCAAAATGATTTTTTTTCTTCGAGAAATCCATAAATGACTGATGTATATTTAAAACAGCTAGAAACTTATTCCCATACCCAGTATAGTGATTACAAACAATTTCACTGGACTCAATCCATCATGCAAGCTCATATCAGAAGTGCACAAAACAAATAAGAAAAAGCCTAGATTATCCAAAATTATTTTAAATGTTTTAAAATTACTTTAGATTGCCAGACATCAACTTCTAACAAATTCACTCTAGAGATAATGTAAAATAAATAGGATTTTCTCAATGGGGTTTTGCAAAAGGTTGTTGAGGTTCTGAAAGATATTTTGATAGGAAGAAAAATCAATATTGTAATGGAAGAGTAAAAATAAGCACTCGCACAGGGCGAGTGAATTTCTGATGTGTAAATTTTAACAAGTGTATTTGTGGGCAAGTAAATTTAAAAGCGGACGAGTACAGTTTCAGACCTTATTTGCACTAGTGTCATAACGTATAATGATTTTTTAAGTAGGAGTGCTCCAAGATCTAAATTGTTTCAAGGCTAAAAAAAAAATAAATAAAGAGAGCCAGCTTGGTGGCCGAAGGCACTGGGTGTAGGTCTTACTGCTCTTGAAACCAGGAAATTATGGGCTCAAATCCAGCTAGGGATAACCCATGGTTCAGCATGTGTTATTTAAGTATTAATGTTAATAATCTCTAAAATCTTGTTAAATTTTATTAAAAATAAAAGTAAACAACAAGAAAAATGGGTAGTAATCAATATTTCCATAAGAGAAATATTTACTTGAATTCGTGTCCAATCTTCTGGTTTAAAATCATTTGGTGAACATCCACACCAATCGACGATATGCTGATACTGACACCGGCATCCAATCTTTCGCTTCCAATTAGTTACATGGAGATTATTATCCACAAATGTATTGCAAAATTCACTGTTCCTTAATACGGAATGAAAGAACGACTGTGGAAAATAATTAAAGTATTTGTTAATTTTGCCTATAATATAACGATTAACATAGATAAATTTACTTTTCTAAAAATCCTTTGATAAATTATGATTCCCTAATACCTCCCCATAAAATGAATATTTTCCCCCTTGTTTCACATAAGCTTTTATCCATTCCTGCTTTTATTTATTTTATGCTTTTTACTTCAATACCTCAAAAATACTCCTGTTGCTCTATTGAATATCAACCATAACCACTTAATGATTTACAACACATATACCCAAGATAATTATCTAACAGCACATTACATTCCATTAATTGTAATAATAAACGGGCTTGATTTAGCTTTTACCAATTACGGTAATGGTGTTTATTGTTGTAAATAATTTAAAAATTATATTAAACAACTTTCACTTACTTCAGCAGGTAATAAAGTGTGTTTGTAAACTTTTTTCAATCCCACAACTAGTTCATCTTTGCTATTTACAAGGTAACCACAAAAGCTACGGCTTAAAGCAATCCAGTCACTTCCACCATCAATTCTAATTCCCCATGGTAATTTCCTATCTCCTACTCTCCACATGTGGGTATCACACTCATAAAAAGTCTTATCCAAGCCCTGCTTTGCAATAAACCTGAAATTATAAGAAAATTTAAAATTTCAAATAATACAATATTAACAAATAATCAAAATCTTAAAATAACAAAAAAAACAAAAAAAACCCAAGATTATTCAGTCCAAATTTCTACTTTTTTTTTTTTTAAGAAGAAATAATTTTGTGTAATCAATCCATGCATTTTAACAGTAATTTCTTTTTACAAAATGTGAAATATAAAATGTTAGAAGATTAGGTTCATTATTTGGACATGTCAACTTCTGGGCCGTTTGTCCACTTTTATATCACTACACTCTTTGCACATGTCCCTATTTAACACAATTATCCACACCCTTAGCATGATTCAAATCAGCAATCAACAGATTTGAGAACTAGTAAGCCTATTTCCACTGGCCAGACCAAACCACATGCAAAATATTCGTACTTGGAGACAATAAACAGTAATTTACAACTGTTGTTGAAATTCTTCACAATTAACTTGCACCATAAGAAAGTGCAGGGATTTCAGAAAAAAAATATTTAAACATTAAAATTTCAATTCTAAAATTCAAAATATTTGTGTGTGTTCATACTTGTTATCAATGCAGAAAACAATAAAAATGTAAATACACATAAAAAGGTAATAATTAGCCTGTTTCAACCTACCTTTGAGTATCACGTCCATAAGATTTAACAAAATTCTTATCACGGTTTGCAGTTAAAAACTTTATTAAATTATCATTGGATCTATCAACACAGGGAATAAAAGATTAATGAGTTTTGACAACATCAATGATATAAGAAAATGAACAAAGATTATAAATAAAACTTGAAACTTAAATTTTTCATAAATAACTCTGTATGTTTATATCTTCAAAAATAATCTTTATTTTTTTTTGAAGAATAATAATTGAATGATCTTAAGAGGGTTTGTCCCCCCCCCCCCACACCACACCTCAGATGTTTAAATTATTGATGAAAATAGGAAAGAAAACACCACAGCCTGGGTTCGAACCAGGAACCTTCTGCTCACCATGCAGAATTGCCAACCAATTGCGCCACTGCGGACATGGAAGCATTAACGCTATTTA